>OZ035860.1:8413538-8798538 GCA_964034905.1 Itoplectis maculator
CTCTATATCTCTACATCTCTATATCTCTACATCTCTATATCTCTACATCTCTATATCTCTACATCTCTATATCTCTACATCTCTATATCTCTACATCTCTATATCTCTACATCTCTATATCTCTACATCTCTATATCTCTACATCTCTATATCTCTACATCTCTATATCTCTACATCTCTATATCTCTACATCTCTATATCTCTACATCTCTATATCTCTACATCTCTATATCTCTACATCTCTATATCTCTACATCTCTATATCTCTATATCTCTACATCTCTATATCTCTACATCTCTATATCTCTACATCTCTATATCTCTACATCTCTATATCTCTACATCTCTATATCTCTACATCTCTATATCTCTACATCTCTATATCTCTACATCTCTATATCTCTACATCTCTATATCTCTACATCTCTATATCTCTACATCTCTATATCTCTACATCTCTATATCTCTACATCTCTATATCTCTACATCTCTATATCTCTACATCTCTATATCTCTACATCTCTATATCTCTACATCTCTATATCTCTACATCTCTATATCTCTACATCTCTATATCTCTACATCTCTATATCTCTACATCTCTATATCTCTACATCTCTATATCTCTACATCTCTATATCTCTACATCTCTATATCTCTACATCTCTATATCTCTACATCTCTATATCTCTACATCTCTATATCTCTACATCTCTATATCTCTACATCTCTATATCTCTACATCTCTATATCTCTATATCTCTATATCTCTATATCTCTATATCTCTATATCTCTATCTCTCTCTCTCTCTCTCTCTCTCTCTCTCTCTCTCTCTCTCTCTCTCTCTCTCTCTCTCTCTCACCCCATCTGACCGTCCAGGTACGCTCTTTGGTTTTCTGCAACGCTAGGCAATTATATTTTTCCGCGAAAACTGATATATATATATAGTACGCGAGGCAGACGAGATCGCACGAAACGTCGGATTCTATCGCGGAAGCTTATTCGTAGGAGATGCACGTGAGTCGAGGGGGTGGAAAAAGCGCAAGGGTTGGTTTGGCGCGCGGGACGCGCTACGCCCCGCGGCAGACTTTGAGGAAGATAAATCAATTCCGCAAGATTTCTCCGAGGCGATACCCCCGCTCACTCCATCTTCACTCTTCCCGGTGCGCTCCCCACGTCACGGTTCTCTCGTTCTTATTGTTGCTCTTGCTGAATTCTTCCGCGAACCCGAAGCGCACAGGAAAACCCGTTAGCAAACAGGCAGAATTCTCGTATACTTTTCATGTTTCATTTGGTTTCTCGAAGTCTCGTCAACAGTCGCGGGAAAAGTTGCTTTCGCAATGCCGAACGATTCGATCGGGTCTCGTGCAACTGGGAGACTTTTGCGAGTTACCAAAACTAGGAAGTTAACGAAACTACACTGTTAAAAATGTTTCTGAATTTACGTCACTGAACATTTCATTCATCAGCTGATATATTCAATTTAATACGCGCTTGTGGCAAAATTTCAAATTTTTATATTCAGTTTCTTATCGTTTATATCAAATTTCCAAATTTTTATAAGATTCGATGGAAAATACTACAATTTTGTATTCCATTGACGTGTCAAATTTAATATACCAGTTTATGTAAATAGTAATGGAAGTCTATTTTTACGAAATATTTTTAACAGTGTACCGGCAACATCGTTGGCATCGCTTAAGCATTGACATTTTGCAGCTACGATAATGTTTCACTCCGATTAACCCAAGACATCATCAAGAAAAATAAAAGAATCAAGAAGAACGAAAAAAAATGCCCTGTGAATAGGGTAGATGTACCGTTTGTGGCCACTGTACCATTAGTGGCCACATAAAAAATGGATATATTAATTCATAATACTATCAATCTATTCAAATTAATAAATAAGATTATTTTACATGAATTCAAAGTAAATTTTACATTGAATATGCAATGCTTAAAATACATTATTGTTTAATAAATAATGTTCAAAGCACTTTGCACTATTTGTGGCCATCACCGTCCTTTACGTGTAATTACTATGGCCACAAATGGAACAAGTTGATGGCCACAAAGGGTACTAAGATGGCCAAAAACGGTACTTCTACCCTACATTTTTCCATTAAGAAACAAAAGAATAACATTGTATCTGCCTGTCAGTAGGATTTATAATTTTCATCCTCCTCATAGCATTGCATAAGCGACAACTATACATCTACACATACACGCACAGTTAACGCTACTCGAGTTAGTATGGAAAGCCCTATACCTATATACATATACAATGTACAATGTACATGTACCGGGAGGGGGTGGAGGGGTAAGTTGTCAGAGTGATTTGGTCTCGGTGTGTCGCCGGTGGTTTTTGATGAATGCTCGGAGGAGGTGAACTGGGTGATATCTCGGGTGTCGCTGTGTGCGAAACGAGACCAAGGAATTTGTCGTTATGACCCGCGTCGACCGTGTCGCGCGCACGGCGCTGGTGCACGAAGCGTCTGGCCATGGAGCTTACCTCGTAACTTCGTTTGCTCCTAATATTCGGAAGGCTGCGCGCGCTCTGCGGACGAAAACCCCTCACCGGCTTCTCTGACGCTGCTGCTCCAAGCTCGACAGCCACCTTGATACAACCCTCCGCGTGCGGAGCCGCCCGAAGACCCGGATTTTCCGCAACAAACTCTCCACCTAGCTGCTCGTTGCGTTATATATATACACGTCGCGTTTCGGCCTCGTATCTATGCGGATTTCGCGAATTCAACGTGGAGAGAGGGGGAGGGGGGGGGGGGGGGGAGGGATGTATAAATAACAATTTGGCCGATCGTCCAGGTCGAGAGGTCTTACGGAGGGGTTTCCCCAGGTCCGAAAGGATATCTCTCGTTGGAAAGTTCACCGGAGCGAGACGAGCGGAACCGAGAGGGGTCAAGATTGACGGGATGATCGTGGCGTCAGGGGGCGCCAGGGATAAACGAGGGTTTCCGTTCGACGGCTCTGTGGTTTCCTCGTAACTTCGTTTGCATCTAATAACGCGCGCGCGGGGGCGAACGTGGGTTGTGGATTTTGAGCGGAGGCCCCCGCAGGTTCACGGACAGAGAGAGAGCCAATTGCGACGACGAGTTTCCCAGGGAAGAAATGGAAAGTATACATTATCCTGTTGAACACTGTTGACGCTTTTAGTCGTCACCCAGGAGGATCTCGGTGATCGCCGATTATTGGTCACGGTATACGAATAAGGGAGAGCGATTCAGTGTCTTGTTGATCTTGTTATGTGGGTCAAATTTTATTTTTTGCGTCAAGCTTCATTTGTTCAGTTGACAGATTTTACAAATCAATTTTACTGTTTAAAATATGTAGTACAGGTAAATTAAGCGATTTTACAGTAAATTGATCTTGGAATGATCGATAACGAAAGATGCTAAAATATGAGAAAAAATAACATTTGGGTAAAACAGCCAGATTTATTGATGAATCCACCGAAAGCGTCAACAACGAAATAGTCTTTCGGAAATTGGTATCTTACGAGGTTTCGTCATGAAATTACCATGTCTAAGGAATTGTATTTCCTTCGTCTGACTGTTCTTGAGATGTTGTGCAGGTTAAGGTTACGTAGTACACGTAGTTTCTCCTTCTCGGTTAGCCGTAAATGCGACGGAGACAGAACAAGGGTTTCTTGTCCCAAGTATATTCGCCACGGATTATCTGTCGGATGAAAGACGAAAAAGGGTCTCACCGGAATTGTTACACTGGAGGCAGAAATCTCTGAAACTTTATCTAACAGATCAACAATGACAGAGACATTTTTACTACAGTTTTTTTTCGTACCTATCAGATACGAAATAGTCTGCAAGGCTCATCTTGAATTTTCTTCGTTTCATGAGACGCGAAAAATGTCCATATAATATGAAAATTAACGTATTTTTCCTGTCCAAATGACCAACCGCAACCAACCACAATCGGGACCCTAAAAAAATCGCCAAAAGAAAAATCAGTCTTCAAGTTGGCATAGAACAACCCATACAATATATCTCTCAGTCTTGTTCGCTCGACAATACAGCTCGAGACCCTGACCCTCCACGAAAACCCTTCCATTTAAGCCTTACAATAATAACTAGTAATAAGACCACGCATTTACATTTACATTAGAGACTCCGTTGGACCGTTCGTCGGTGGTTTACCTCGCGGTATAGTACAGGAGCTCCCGACCCTACCCCGTGAATACAGTGTCGGTATATCCCAAACTCAGTTTCCCGCAACGTTCGTCTCGTCCCTCTCACTCCCTCCCTCCCTCTCTCTCTCCCTCTCTTCGCTCAAAACTCTCGCTGTATAAATGATGATTGGACGCTTTCTGCAATTGCCGAACGACCAGAGAATTGTAACAAGTTTAATAGAGTAGAAATATTCTTCTAGGACCAGGACCTGGAGATCTCGAAGAAAACTCGTGTATGAAAGACCCTCGCTCACCAGAAACCCTTTCCTCCACCAAACCCCCTCCACCGCTGCCCCGGTTTCTCGCGGGACAAGCTATTAGCCTCCTCGCGTAGGGTTATGCGTTTCACTGTGTGCGTATATTCTCGCTGCGCGTGTGTATAACCCTGGCAAGGTGATAGGCAGTGGACGAGCTATATACACAGGAGGCTACGAAAAGGGTTTATACCGCAAGGCGGTTGTGGCCCTCGCAGCGAGGATCGTATCAAAGTGGCACACAAGATGCGGTTGGCAGGGATGCCAAACGATAACTGGCTCCTGCTGCTTCTGCTGCCTCGGCTGCTGCTGCTGCTGCTGCTGGCTGGTGGCTGATGGCTGGTGCTACCGCCTCCTGTGTTCATCCTCCGCATAGTGATCCTCTCATCTATGCTTCCCTCTACCTTGCGTGTAGTTACCTACTATTAAGGGGAAGCTCCTGGCAATCGCGACCGGAGGTGAAAGAGGAAGAAGAAGAGGGAAGAAGAAGTTACGAGGAAACAGAGATACTCGTCCTTTTCTCTATCTTTCCTCTCACAGCGCCGCTAGGCACCTTGTAGGCTCGAACCCTTGGCGACGCATTAACATCGTTGTAACGTAACTTGTAAGCCCACACCACGTGAGTCATGGGGCCAGCTCGTTATACACGTACCCGCTTCTCTTACGCTCCCTCTCTTCAGCCTCCTCCCCTTCTACTTCTCCCTCCTGCTCCTCCTCCTCCTCCTCCTCGCCATACCATCTCGCTTTGTCGCTCCACCGCAGCGTCAAGCCCTCGTGCATCGCGTAATGGGACGTCGTAAGGCCTACTTAGCGCAGACACCGGGGAAATTTTCGTACAGCGCACACCGCGCGGTGTGCCTCGCCAACGGCCCACGGAGATCGTAACAGCAGGCGTCGCACACCTCAGCCAAGCAACCTCGGCGAGAAACCCTCGTTGCGAAAATCGTCCCTCACACCTCATCGCGTTTTGCCAGTCGTCCACCGGAACGCCGGGTAATGCGGATCTCTCTCGTCGACGACTGATGTGAAAATGTGCATTTGCACGGATATTCTCGTCGATGTAAAAGTTATGAATGAATAGTTGTATATTATTCATTATTCATATTGTATATTATTCATCGCTGATTGTATCTTTAATTTTCAATTTTTTTATTTTTTTATTTTTTATCTCTTTTTCTCATAGAGGATACTTTGGTTAAAACTTATTTAACCAGCAACCATTTCGTTGGGATTCTTGTGTCAGCGTACGAAACTTTATGAGAACAGACCAGTAAGATTATTCAGACATTTTACGAATTATCGAACAAAACATCCAACGTCGAATATATTGTTTAATCGAATAATACCACTGATCAGAAATTACACGTAGTGTGATTGAATATGAAAATCATCACTTATTCCACTTTCGACACTCCGAAATGATATAAATTACAGAAAAGCTACTTTTCCCCAAATCTGTAATTTCTCTTTAGCCGACCCGCATTGCCCTCGCCCCAAAAGCCAAATCGTCGAGAAAGACCGGACGGCCAAACATCCACCGCAGCTCGTCGGATGTTCTGGCCTTCTCCCTTTCATCCTCACCCTCTAACACGCCCGCACCCCCGCCCCTCGAGTACACCTCGGAGCCTTTTCGGGGTTGCAGAGGCGAGTACGTGGAAGCCGGCCAAAAATATTATTCCAGGACCCGGAGATGAGCGCGTGCCGCTCGAGGGGCCTGCGAGAGTATAATATACGCGTTCACCCTTTCTCGCCGCGGATCCCAGCCAACAACGGCGATAATGTACTTCGTACGAGTGTAACAACCGTGCGAAGGAGAAGCTGATATGGCCTCGTATCCTTGCCACCCCCTCCATCCTCCACCTTCCTCCTCCTCCAATCCCCCTCGAACCCCTTCACACGTGTTACGTCCTATGCGGACGACAACGACGACGACGACGACGACGACGACGACGACGACAACAATACTCGTATATGCTAAGCGAGCCGTGCAATGAAAACGAGACTTTGCGAATTAGACGCCGGGTATACAATCGTCGACAAGGGCTGCCAGTTGTGTGTAGCAGTTGTGGGTTAAAGTGCGGCGCGAGCGGGGGCCAAGTGGTTAATTAGTCAGCCGACGGATTAGATACGTGTTCGTCTCTCTCCAGGCGCGTCTGACCAGTCGTTGGACTTTTCCACTTGCGCACACAAAACTACCCCACGACACTTCTGGGCAGTTGAGATTCTGCCATATTTTTTTTTACGCAAAACACCGTTGGAAATCAGTGCCGCGTGATAAGTACGAGCGAAGAGAAAGAGACGGAGTGAGAGGGAAAGAGAAAGGACAGACGGACGGACAGAGAGTAAGTGCCGTAGCCAGAGAGAGCTTATCCTAATTGCCGGTAATAAACGCTTTTTATCGGAGCTTCGCTTTGCTGCTGCTCCGGATTCCCTTTTTCCGCAGAGGCGTAACTAGCGCGACCCTCGCGTTCGCTTCTCTCTCTGTCCCTCTTCGGCTTTCTCCTCCCCCCCCCCCCCCCCCGCCCCTACTCCCTCTGTCTCCTCTATATCGCGTTACGCCGCCGGGCTGAAAAAATAATATCTGCCGTTGCGGCGGAACCAAAAGACCCAGGAGTCGCTCTCATACGTTTCAGAAAACAAGCCACCGCAGTGGTCAGGGCCATAACGTATGGTCGACGTTGCGCGCGAGGAGATTCGTGGCGGCCTGCCGCTCGCTTGTCCAGTTTTCGCGGGGAGCTGGAATGCAACGGCGGGGGGGAGAAGAGGGGGGCGAGCCCCCTCCACCTCTCCCCTCCTCGAAGCAATCGACCCTCAAGCGTGTTGGAGAGTACGAAAATTGTGACCAGGGCTGCTATGCGGGGTGGGGGAGGGGTTAGTAGCCACCCTTTCCCAAGTCGGGGCAACCAATCACTCCCGATATATACTCGATAACCCTCGACGATAATTTACTTCCTGCCCCCGCGAGCAGCTTCCGTGGGATACACAATATTTTCCCCCTCCCCATCCCTCCCCCCAACGACCCCCGCAACGCGACGCGCTATCTCTTCGACGTCGACTCATTTCTCTCGCATTCTATCTTTTCGGTATCGTTACTCGGCCCCGCACTCTCGAAACTCGTATTCGCGGGCCGTTCCGGCAAGCTGCGAGCAACAACGCGCAATACTCTTCCCGGCTCTCGCTGTTTATTAAAGTCATTCCACTTTTAATAAGCTGCACAACGACGACGACGACAACGACGACGCTGAGCGGGATCAGTCTCGGATATTCTCGTTCGTATGGGTTTATCGTGTCTCTCGTTAGCGCCCGCTGAGCACCGCGAATGCTCGCCGCATCGTACCTGGCCAACTTTTATTAGATCTGAAGCCATCCCTTCGCATCGTTTTTTTTTCTTCCATTATGCTGTGCATCTGTCATGCTTTGTCCGGGTGTCGGGCTGTGGATATACAGCTGATTATTTTTCGGGCCTGGATTTCGACCAATCACAGCGCAGTATTTTTTTGGTGATCGAGTTCGTTTGTTAAAAATGTCATCGGAAATTGCACAGTTGCTCTTCACTTGTTTTCAAACTACAAAATGTCCTGTTTCCTCGAAGACTGCTCTGTGCTTAGCCGAAATCCAGGCCCGAAAAATAATCCGACCAATGCCCCTCGACCTCCAAAATTAATCGGAATGTTTCCCTCTAGTTTTGCTATTGAGCAACGAAACTATCGGGAAATATTCCGACAATTTTTGAGGTCTCAAGATATTACTACTGAAAATCTGATTTTTGGCGACTAAGAGTGACACCGATTGTTAGCACACACATAATCAATACTGTTGTACGTTTTCGATATACTGGAGAATATTACTATTTTATGCCAATAAATTACTACAAGGTAAAGTCAGCATATATCGGTATAACTAATTGGCACGTGCATTGAAATTATTGTGAAGTCTATTATTACACTACACTTCGTTGTTTCGCATTAGAATCGAAAAACCTGGATAACCGAGCGTGGTGAATACATAAATGCGTTTTGCACAGCTCGATTCGAGGGGCCTTGGAGGTCAAACAATGCGTCACTATAAAAGAACTGGTATGCATTTTTGCGTCTTTCCTGGGTGTCTACCACGTTCCGACTTTGCTATCAGGTTGAATCACGGCCGAGCGAGTGATAAGTATTCAGTTCGTGTTGTCAACTCAGCTTGTCCTCCTGGCCCGTCCGGGAGAGGACGCGTCACGACTTAACAACCCAGCATCGAGGCTCCGCGCGCATCGATCGAATTTTTTTCACCTGAAATCCCGTCGGGAAGAATGGACGACGAAGTTACGACGAAAAATGCGACCAACGTCAACGACCACGACCTCTCCGGCGCAGCCGTAATCCACCTTTTATTACTTTACCAACAATAACGCGGGTGTCGTGTGGACCAGCTGGGAAAATAAAAGATCGAGTACCGTAGGGGCGTGTAAAAAAAGTTTGTGTAAAAAAAATGGGCACTACTCGTTACCCCGAGATAAACTCCTTTTCGTTTATGTCCTGGTGCCGTTCATGCGCTCGCGCTGTGATACATGAGAGTTAGCGACAGATTTACTTTGCATCGCTTTGATCTCCACGAGGGTTTTTATTTTTGCGGTTCTCGGTATTTTTATGCGTAAAGTGGAAAAAAACTTTGTCAGATGAGTTTTTATGAATCTTAATGGCTTAGAGTACTATTCATATCCAGTGATACTGACATTCGGACACTAACTTGTAGGACTTTTCAAATTATCGGCTAATATAAAAATCTGTTCGTGCAGACATCTAACGTGCGATGATTTTCTGCGCAACATTGATGAAACATTCAAGCCAAACGTGTAACCGTATTAATTTCTCCCGCAGCAAAAATAACCGTGCAACGTCCTCCATCACTATTTTCAAACCTTCGCCGAAATCACAACAAAGTAACGAGTCGGCATTTCCGTTTTTTTTTCTCTCTTTCTCCCGTTTAAGCGGGCAATTCATAATAGATGAAAGGACCTCGGGGGTGGCGTCAGTGTTGGTGAGTGTTTCGCAGTAGTGGCCGGAACATAAACGTCCCGGGAACGTGACCCCGTTTGGAAAAGCTGCGGAGCGGGGCAGCAGCTCGACGGTACCCCCGAAGACTTAACGGTAATACCGGGGTATCGTGATGGCTCGTAAAGAGTATAAAAGCGTGCATAAGCCATGGAAAGGAGCCGCGGAGTCGCAGCAGCAGGATGAGGCCCCCCCGGGGGGAGGGAGGTACTGCAACGCTCAGGAGAAAAGCGAGGGAAGTACAGAAGCCGCTGTACATTCGGTATATATAGAGTATACCGGGAATACGTATAAGTATGTATTCGAGGAGGAGGGGCGAGAAAAAGGGCGCGCGGAAGGGCCAATAGCGTCGGCGAACGCGGCGGCCTCCTAACTCATGCGTTTAAATTACCTTATTACGAGGATCCGGGTCTGTCATAATTACCGGCCGGGCAGCTCCCCCCCCCCCCCCCTTCCCTCCATGAAGCTCCACGCGAAGAGTTAGGGGGTGAAGGGGAGGGTTGGACGATGAGTGAGAACTATACGCAGAAGAAAGAAAATATTGCCCGAGGGATGAGGAAACCTTGCGGTTATCGTTTGTCGAGAGAGACGTGAAATATATATACGTATATATGTATACCTAACGAAGGAGGAATGAGAAGGTGAGAAAACGCGGCGAAAGAGAGGAAAAGTCAAAGTTGCGACAGACGGCGAGAAGCGAGAGGCGAGTGAGTGAATGGCGCGTCGGCGAGGCGCGAGACGCCACTGATGGAGTAATTAACATCCAGTCAAGCCCAGGCATTGCCGATAATTGTCCACCTTTAACGAGAGACCGAGCGTACAAGATAGAGACAGAGGGTATAACGAGGAGTGGGAAGGAGGGGGAGGGAGAAAGAGAGAGAGAGAGGGTGGCAAAGGTCGCCCGCGAAGCTTTCCCTCTTTCACCTCTCGGTACGCCCGAGCGCTGATTCGATTCTAAAAAACTTTATTCCCACTGTACGCCGCGGGTCCCGCGTCGGCATTCCCCGTTTACTTTACTTTCTTTATGGCGGACGAGGCTGCGAGGCAACAAAACGCAAAGCAACAGGACGCGAATGGTTGTGTCGAGGCATCTACCCCGATGCGCGCTGTGTGCGAATGCCACGGCGCGAATATAACTGCGAGACCACCGCCGGGAAGAAAAGCCCGCATTACGTCCGCGGCGTTCCGGCTCAAATCGACAGTTCCGTATGACCCGGCGACGCGATATCGTTTTTATTATCGCCGCCGTGACCCCCGAGTGCCATGCATATTTTTGAATATTTTTCCGGCTAGGGCTGATAATTTGTTTTCTTCGATCACACGAAGAAGAAGTATGCTGATTGAGGAGGAGAAAGAAATTGAAGAAATTTGAGACTAGATCAACATTCGAAAGACAATTTTTATTCTTTTTTTTTTTTACAGTTGCAAAAAAATTGAAGCATTTTGCGGGACTTTATACATTTACCGGAATTTCTATTCATCGACTAATAATATTAAATTAAATATATGACAAAAAGAGCTGTAAATTTACATCTTGATTTTACCTCAAATTAACAATACCTGCTTACGTTAAAGAGCTTACCTTTGCCTCCAATTGAAGCTTGAACTAAATATTCCCAAACGCCGTACCGAGGTCGAATTAATTAAAAAAACAAAACGATCACTACCCTACATTGTTCCCATTTTTCCACTTTTCAAAATGTCACTTAACGCTATATTCGAATAGTAAATTAATGTCCTTACGTCAATTATGTGAAACAGTAAATGCAAAAAAGATACTATAAAAACGCATGACAGGGTAACCATAACAAATTACAGCAGGGTCACCTGATAATTTGAGCCGAAACGTCCCGCACATAGGTGGCTAATACGGTGACGCGGAGCGCGTCGAGTAACGAGGCAATCTTTTCGCTCGGCCGTGCAAAAATTATTGCTCGCACTGCCAGCAGAGCAATGCACAGCTGCTTTCTTAATGCATCCAGCAATGTGCAGTGGGAGGAGCGACGCGTACGGGACGCGCGGAATAGGAGAGGAAACCGAGAGCAATGCTGAGGCCACGAATGCGCTCGGCAACTCGTGAACGTCATAGAGTGCGCACATGTATTCCGCGTCCTTACCTGAGTCGCGACGAACGAAGGGCGCGCGAGGGCCGAGGGTGAGCAAGAGCTCTCCTTCTGCTTGTCGCGTGTGTCCTCCGCCGTCGCTGCGTGGTAACCCATATTGCGTGTTCCTCGGCGCAGGGAAGACGACAACAGATACGCCACAGGGCCCAGTGGCAGCCGTAAGAGGCGAGAGCAGCGGCAGCAGCGTCCCGAGGAGGCCGGGAGACACGTAGCAGTGTCTTGGCGAGTTTATGAGGACATAACTTAGGGACAAGTATGCGACTGGCTGCGAGACCTGAGACGCTGGTAGAAGTGCGACGCCCGAGTCCCCCGCCCGTTCTGCCTCTGAGTCGAGAAATTCCAAAGTCGCCCTCAGCTCGCGTACACGGACCAGGAGCTGACGAGGACCGCACCGTATCGCACACCAAACACGGCTGCTAACGTCTTGCGCACACGACACGATACAACCCTCGAGTCTACCGGAGCATCGAGAATGACGAGCCGGTTTGATTAAATTAAATTATTCAGCGTGATACTTTTGTTTCGTCAGTTTGGCCGGCAAAAATATGACGCGGTTGCTGTGCGGGCTTGAGGGTTAGGTCGTGAGGTTTGTGATAGGTCGTGAAAGTGGACATTATTTTGGGAGGTTAATAATGTTAGTATCGGGTGAGAGAGACGTAGTTTAGTTTAGTTTTGTTGGATAATCTTTCTTTAATTAAAAAAACACATATGTTGACTTTTTGGAGGGTCACTTCTTGGTAGGTCACACTTGTAATCTGTCATTAGCCTTATACCAAATCCATTTGACTGCAATCCTGACAAAACGCATGAGCTGCGTCTAATGTACCGGTGCATAACCGTAACTGCACTATTAAAAATGTGGTCTTAAAAAAAACACTAAGACGATGCCTATATAGGTCCACACCAATCACGGTGATAATGAGCGGTGTTTAGGGAATCTGAAATACCGGCTTTCACCTCAAAAGGTCAGAAGGTGCCGTTTTTCACGAATTATCAACTGATCGAAGCGAAAATTGAAATACAGGCGTCAGTAATGTGAATCTCGTTAATGAATTAGTCAGATTTTGATTTTCGAAAAAAAAGAAAAAAAAATGCAGATCAATTACCCGTTAGAGGAATCTGTAATAAAAAAATCGATTTTTTTCTTCAATTTTTCGATAAAATCTGTGAAAAGCGACTGACTTATTCACGAGATAATAAAAAATCACACATGATACGTGCATTCATGCCTTTACCGGCAAAATTGTTACAATGTTTCGTCGGTAACACAGGAAAAATGTGACGAAAAGGCTGGTCTTAATTATACACCGTAAAAAGTGTTACAATTAAAACAGTAATAAGTAACACTAGGAAAAAGTCCACACCAGCAGCGTTTGACACCGTTGATTTTTAACAGTGTGTGACGCTCGATTTCGATTGAATTAAATGGTGCAATGTGTGATTTTTATTTGTCGGTGGAGCCGGCAGTTGTTGGCAGCGGTTTAGCACTAACATCTTCGTGCTTCAACACAGCTTCTTGCCGCCTAGTATATTTATAAAGGAGTAATTATTTATGATAATTTATACGAACGTGCGCGGGTAAGGAGAATATTAGCGCGAGAGGAGCCGAGGCCGTCTCGGAGGAACGAGGGTGAAAGAAGACAGGGACCCGCGCGCTGTGTATACCGGGCCATATAGCACGCGAGGATGCGCACCTTTTTTATAGGATCGTGCGCTCGACGTGGCGCGCCTTAAGATTCTTACCGTTTACTTTAAATTGCCCGGGGATATACACTTTTCTTTAAGGCCGCCCCTCGCCGGGAACTCGTTTTCCAGAGGTATAATAAGGTGGACTCACTCTCTCGCTCCTGCGCCCGACGCTCCTGCGCCTTTTTATCTGCTCTTACTTCCGCTGTCTTTCTCTTAACGTCCTCGACCTCCCGCGCACTCCTTACTTCCACTTCTTTAGCCCGGATGAAACTCTTTTCCGCAAACTCGCTTCCCCACTTTTCCGTATCGTATATACACGTGCTGTACACGATGTTGTTTTACCTGCAAAACATCAATCTTTTGGGGTAAGATATCGGGAACGTAAAGAGGAAGATCGTAAAAATATTCGCGCGCGGAATCGGGAGTTTGGTGCCTTTTGGACAGGGAAAGAAATAACCTAGAAATGAGAATATCAAGTGATCTTATTTTTATTCGAGTAAACTTGTTGTTGCGTCGTAGTTCGGTTATTCTTGATAATGTATGTCTTATTGAACCCGTAATGTATTCCATTCATCGCACCCGTGCAAACACTAACATAGTTGAAAAGCGCGCAGTTAGAAATATATGCGATTATTTCATACGATATTCATATCGCGTTATGAATAAATATTGGGCGTCCCTGAAATGTGGAACAAAGTAACTCCCACGTTTATGCAATTTTTCTTTTATTCAACGTAACGTTGTACAGTCTTGACCCAACTAAAGAATTCATTTTTTTTTACGTGACTCAAGTTCACCGGTTGTACATCCGTCATTTATATTAATGAAAATCGGATGGTAGCTCAGATAGAGATTATATATAAGAGTGTTGCCGTTAGCTACTGACAGTAATCTTGTGATTCCTCCGAGTGTTTGATGGTCAAGGCTCAGTTCGTTTGTCCACTAAATCACAGTCATTAACATAACGGTCCATCATAGCAAGTTCGTTGAGTTTTCACGTTCGACATGACGCCAGCTGCAGTTTCAACACCAGAAACTGTGTTCAGCAGTGAAGTAAACCAGACGGAGACCCATAAAAACACGAAGTATGTCGACGGTGAAAAGATGACGGAACCTGCGTCGAGAATCATATGGTCCAACGTCGTTCTCTTGACAGTAGTACACGCATGTGGAATCTATGGCTCTTACCTCATGTTAACGCACTGGAGGATTTATTATTTTCGGACGTTCGTTTTTTGTGAGTGCCTCATTTTTACTTTCAATAGTGCTTCTCCATTGTTATTAAAAAAAAAATCAAGGACCTCGTTAATGAAATGCATTGCATGTGGATACAATAGAAGTACCAGAGACGCAATGATATTTATAAAAATAATTGTAACAACACACCTGTTTCGTCGAAAAAGTGAAAACATCTGAATCATTATCAACAGAACTATTGTTGATGTTACAACTACAGAGTTGATGTTACAGAACTATTGTTGTTGTTATATTGTTTCCTGCTTCCTTGGGC
This sequence comes from Itoplectis maculator, assembly GCA_964034905.1. NCBI lineage: Eukaryota > Metazoa > Arthropoda > Insecta > Hymenoptera > Ichneumonidae > Itoplectis > Itoplectis maculator. Next base: position 8,428,353 of record OZ035860.1, read on the forward strand.
CTGTTTTCGGAAAATTCGCTAAAGGAATCTTATGGTTATATCAAATATGTAACTTTCGCTGTTTATCGGTCACTTTGAATAGTGTATTTTAACAATAGATTGTACTTATTTACAGACTACGTTATCGGAAGATTAGGAGGTATTGGTATAACGGCAGGAGTTCATCGGTACTGGGCACACAGATCTTATAAGGCAACGCTCCCATTCAGGATAATACTTATGGTGATACAGTCGATGGCGGGTCAGGTTGTTATATGTTTTACCACTATTGTTTTGTACGCTCATGTTGGCATTGTAGTTGTCAATGACGATGACTGATTGAACACACTTTCTTCTTCCTAGACTCCGATTTACGATTGGGTCAGGGATCACAGGGTTCACCACAAGTTTACGGACACGGATGCTGATCCGTACAATTCGAGCCGAGGCTTCTTTTTCGCCCACGTAGGGTGGCTGATGATAAGTAAACATCCGGAAGTCTCGCGGCGCGGTAAAGGCGTTGATATGAGCGACGTTGTTAACGACCCGGTGGTGGTTTTCCAAAAGAAGTAATTATTGACAAACGTACACTGATAAAAGAGATGCTTGGATCGAATGAATGTTTAGTCGGAGTATCGAAATATTCGGTTGCTGAGTTGCAGCAGTCCAGCACACGTTGAAGGCGAGAAAAAAATATCGACGAGTTGACTAAACATTTCCTTCCTAACTGATCTCTGTTTCCAGTTTAATCAAAACTATTTTGCAATCACAAAGCAAGAAGAAGTAATACTCCCTCTTTTACAGGTATTATTGGTTATTGTCACCATTACTGGCCTTTTTCTTGCCTATCGCGATACCTATATACTGCTGGGGGGAACAATTCAAGTACGCTTTCTTCTTTAACTTCACAAAATACGCATTAATATTAAATTTCACGTGGCTAGTCAACTCGGCAGCCCACATGTATGGTTACAAACCCTACGACAAGTGAGTCCAATTTGTTCATCGACTTTTTTCGTGTATTTGATCAGTCATCTATATACGAAAGACGCTTTCATTCCGTTGCAGAAAAATGAGCCCCACCGAAAATTTAATGGTTTCGATCGTGTCGAGTGGAGAAGGTTGGCACAATTATCACCACGTCTATCCTTGGGACTATAAGGCAGCCGAACTTAGCAATTATTTCGTTGACTTGACAACAGTGTTTATCGACTTTTTCGCTTTGCTCGGTCTTGCTTATGACTTGAAAACCGCGGAACCGGAGATGATAAAGAAACAGGCGGGTAAACACGGAGACGGACACTGGAAGGAGGCTGAGAAGCCGATAAACAATGATTACTTTACTTTTGATTCATTTTACGAATCTACACGGCAAGAAATAATGAGCCACTACAATGAATAAATGAGTTGATGAATCGATTATTCAGATTTCCCTACAGCTCGCCTTATTTCTGTCGACCAAAAATAATTAATTGCACGAACCAAGTTCCGTTGGCAAGTGGCATGTTAGTTGCGGCAACCAAATGAATAGTTCACACAACTATTCGAGTAAGCAACTCAAGTATCCGATTCCTTAGCGTTCAAATCGCTATATTCTATAAAAATAAAACTAGCCACAGATGGCTAACATTGCAAACAACGATTATTTATAATAAAGAAAACTACACCAATGGACTTATATGTTTATTACAACTAACCTGCGATAATTTTAATCAGCAAAAGCATTTTTGTCGGACGCCTTTTATCTCGTTCCACGTTCTATTCTGGAAACGCTTAAAGACATCCTAATTCAGGGCATTCTGAAGGTCCCGCAACCTCCACGGAAGGTTGACAATAGTAGCTAAGTAGCGAAATGGAACCAGCCGAGGGTCGTAAGCCATCGCCGAGGGAGCGAGCGGTGCCGGGTGGGGGTTAGATTGAAGAGGAAAACGACTTAGAGGCCTCGCTGTCTCGTTTAAATATCTGAGCTTAATCTGGAGGCTCGAATCGCGAGATTCTCGGCAAGAAAGCGAGCAAAAGTTGGTCTTCCTCATGGTGCCGGTGGCCAAAGCCTCCCACCTCCCACGTACCCCATCCCCCGGAGTCTCCATAGCTGGTAAAGAGTTAGAGACAGATAGCCAGGACGGTGAGGCAACCTGAAATAGCGATGCAGAGCTCGCGGATAATCCACAGGCAGCGCAAAAACTAATTAGGGCCGGGTAGTTTAGGGAGCGCGGGAGGGGTGGGGGGGGGGGGCGGGGGGGGAAGGGCGCCAGAGGATCTTTGGCAAGTGCCTTCGCGCTCGAATTCGTAAACCGCTCGCAATACTTGGAATATTCGTTTCGCATTCGGCGCCGAGTGACATTACTGCCGCGGGGAAAGAGGCTCGCGAGTCAAGCCACCAGCACCCCGCAAGACTGGTTCGTGTGTGCTGCGGCGAATCGCGCGGCGCGCCTCGCCGCACGTAACAAAGCGCCCGCGCGGCGTTTTCTCGTCTGTAGTGGTGAATGTTTTATTTGTCCGACGCCGGTACAGTCGTAGGTATGTACGAGTCGAGCAGTAATTCGAAACCAGGGACAAAAACCGAAATCACCCTCGAACCGGCGTACGTAGCGAACGCGGCGCGCTGGCGGATCGGCCTCGGCTCTATCCGCCTATCTAAATAGTTTGCCGACTCCATAAATTCGACTGGCGAATGCCGCGAGCTCAAGCCCCCCTCCATCCCTCCCGCCACTCGCCCTCCTCACACCCCTCAACCCCCCTCGAAACGTCCACCCCCCCCCCCCCCCCCTGGCTACTAGCAACAATCCCCTCGCGCACCTCGCAGCAACGTCGCCCTCAGTGATCGCGGCCCGTTGCAAGCTCGGCAGGGCTTACATATATGAGGCATTCCATACCAATTTGAACTGGCTATTTTGTTTCCTCAGAAAAGTTTTTTTTTTCATAAGAATTTTTTTTTCTGTGGTTTTCATTTCAGGATACTCAGAATGGTCCAAATCATCGAGAAAAGTGGTTTAGAAAAAATGTCAGCGTGTGTTGTGTGTGTGCAGGGCTTTGAAATTTCAATCAGAACAAAAACTCCGACATTGTCCACATTGAAAAAGAATCGCATTAGAAAATCGAACTAGCCACAGATGGCTAACATTGCAAAGAACGATTATTTATAATAAAAAAATACACTAATGAACTTATATGCTTATTACAACTAACCTGCGATAATTATAATCAACAAAAGCATTTTTGGCGGACGCCTTTTATTTCGTTCCACGTTCTATTCTGGAAACGCTTGAAGACATCCTAATTCAGCGCATTCTGAAGGTCCTACAACCACCACGGAAGGTTGACAATAGTATAGCTAAGTAGTAAGGCATTCCATACCAATTTGAACTGGCTATTTTGTTTCCTCATAGACATTTTTTTTTTCATAACACATTTTTTTTCTGTGGTTTTCATTTCAGGATACTCAGAATGGTCCAAATCATCGAGAAAAGTGGTTTAGAAAAAATGTCAGCGTGTGTTGTGTGTGTTCAGGGCTTTGAAATTTCAATCAGAACAAATGCTCCGCATCGTCCACATTAAAAAAAAAAAAAAAAAAAGAAATCGCCTCGCGCAAAGAATACGTCGTCAAAGCGAGTCTCGCGAAAAATGCTCTCTTCCGATTTCCGGATGCACTCTGACGCTGCTGGTAGCCAAGTTGACACAGCGTTATGGCCGAACGAGTCCGGAGAAATCGAGGAGAAAAGGATTCCTCTCTCGGCCGCGTGCGCGCGACCAGTCGTGCAGTCACCCTTGCACCGAGGACAACAACAGCTGCGCGAGATAGGGCGAGTTGAACGAGAAACGTGTAGTGTGTACCGCAGTAACAGAGAGAGGCAGAGTGCGGGGGCAAAAGCGGCGTCGGCCGTGCGAGTTGATGCCCCGCGCGTCTCGACGACGAGGGCAAAGGGTAAGAGGCGGGCGCCGCGACTTAATGCTGAGGACTTACCACGCCTCGAGGATTAGTGGCTAAGTCCTCGCGACGAAGTACCGCATTGTCTGGGGCGCCTTATCTCAGCAATTGACTTGGCGAATGTGGGTTGCAGCCATGAGTGGTTGGACGATTTCGTATTGCGCCAGAAACACACAGCTCGACCCCCCTCCCCCCTTTCCCCCCGCCCCCTCCGCCCTAACCCCTTCAACCCCCTAACTGTTGCCAGAAAGCGGACCCTTCAGGGAAGGGAAGGGCGTGACTCGGCCACTTTTTGTTTTCCACTGTCGCGTAACGTTCGGGATAATCCAGCTTTGGTAAATTTCATGTCCCCGGGCCTCGCGTTCGCCGCCTTCCTACGATCACCCGAAGGGCGAGAGCGAACGTCGGGGAGAGGGAAGAGAGTGAGAGAGAGAGGGGGAGAGGTAGGGGGGACAGAGCGAGCGAGCCGAAAGCTCGGCAAATCCACCGGCGGCGCGTGTTGCATGTACCGCTGCACTCGGCCATCACTCCCGTCGTTGGAGCAGTGAAGCAGCGGCGTATCGCGCCCACTAAAACATGAATATTCACGAGCAACGCAAATTTGTTTATCGGTCGCCACACGGCAAACCGACCGTTTCATTACCTATTTATTTATTCATTTTTGTCAACGAGCCACTCGTCGTCGTCGTTGTGCGTCGTCCCTTACGCCCTTGTCCGCTCTGCGCCCCCCCCCCCCCCCTCCCCCCGCTCCCTCTCTCTCCTCCTGCGGGTGTTGGTTCCTCCCGGTCCTGCTCGATAATCAAGCACCCGGTAGAACACGAGACTTGGTATTAAAAACCGCGAAACGAGATGTAAATGAAAAAAAAAAAAAAAAAAAAAAAAAACACCCACTGCGTTTTTCGCGCTAACTTCGTCAGGATGTTCCATGCGATGATTGGTAATAAAAAATTGAAGTAATTTGTAGTGCGTCGCGTAGCCGCTGATGCAGCGAAAGAGTTGTAATGAACTATTTGCAGTCTCAATCAGACGCCGTTGAGGAAATAAAATGCGTTATGTGGGTTATGTGGATACGAAAGAATGAGAATTGAATGCGGTAGATACGTAATCCGCTCGTATCTAATAAACAGGGCTACAAAATACCTTACACGTTTTTTGATTATTTTTTGCGTTCCTCAGAAAAATGTCACTTCAGTTTTCTTGGCCTGTTTTAATTTCATCCTTATAGATAGAATAAAATAGTGGGAAGAAGGGGAGAGGCATATAAATACTAGACGTGATAAATACGATAGTAATAAATAATATATAATAAATAAATGAAATAGTGGTCAAAGAACGAAGTGGGGAAAAAAGGGGTAAAGCGAGAATAGGACAAAATTCGAATGAGTAGGTAGTAATGGGGATGTCACGAGCAGCCGGGTCTTATAATCAGTTCGCGCTAATTTCGCGCCGCGAGGGGGGGGGGGGTGGTTGGGGGCTGGGCGAGGCCATTGCGGAGAAATCAACCCCCCTGGCCATCCGATTTCCAGCAGGCTTCACGCCCGGCGCGCTGCCCTCTGACGCTGCGCAGCCACCAAGCGTCGCAGTCACCACCCCCTCCTGCGGTCTTCGCTTCGTCCTCTCCTCGGAGCTCTCGGAAATAACCGCGCGCTCGCGGCGCTCGATCGTGCTTCCTGTCGTGGCACAGGCTGCGGGCTCTCGCGTTGTCTCGTAACCGTCGACCTCGCTCGGCGGCGAGTCGGAAGGTGGCGTCGATTTTCGCACCCCCTAAACCAAGTTTCTATGAGGCAAGTTTCGTCGCTTAACTGAAGGACGAGGGCGAAGCGGAGGCGGAGGTGGTCGCCGGACCGAGAGATTCCTAACGTGGCCATCGTCCTCCTCGCCCTCCCCCTTCTCCTCCTCGACGTCCTCCGCCCCCCTCGTCGAGCTGCTTTGAGTTTTATCCGAATCCTGGGTGGACGAAGCGAGGAGAAGACGAGACGAGGGGAAAGTGACGAAAACGACTTAGCACTATATACAATCCGAGCTTCGTGGGTAAAGATCCCCGGCAAAGGGAGCAAATAGTTTCGAGCTCTTCGCAAAGCGAAACGCTCCGAGGATATCCGCCCGGACTGAGGAGCGAGGACGAAAAATGATAACAAGGATAAGGCGGAGGTGGATGTAAGGGTTGCGGAAATAAGGGCTTGATTACATTCACAAGTGCCGGCGAAAGAAATAGATGGTAAAGGTCTGTGAACAATCTTAAACGGTTTAAGCGATAGCGAGGCTTTTTGTGAAACTATCGTTTGGCAGCGCTGAATTGGCAACCGTCGAATAATATTTCCAAACATTTTTCAAGGAATACTGTAGACGAATATTAAAATACTTGAAAAAAAAATTGTATTTTAAATTGCTTATACTTCGTCACCATTTTAAAGCAACATCCACGAGCAAAAAAAATGTCAGACAGCCCCTAGAATATTTAACAGATATTTTTTTAACGCATCTAGGAGCACATTATTAAAAATACCGAAAGTAGTGTCTCGCCATCTCATTTATTCTGTCTCCATCGGCCTCCACGTCCCGCCCCGAGGTTCAACGCCCCGGAACCCGGACATCGAGACAACTCAGTATTTTTGTTAGTCGCCGGGCGGCGTTTCGATTTCGTCGGCAGATTTCATTCCCGAGCGTCGCGTCCGAGAAGCGATTTTTCGCACTTGCCGCCGAGGCTTTCGGAGAAGTCGCGGAACGGGGAGGTGTCCTCCCCCCCCCCCCTCCCCCCACCGGTCGTCGCTGGGGACACGGTGGCGTGCAGGGCTTTTCAGGAGCTCGAGAGCCGAGCTCTCGGGGGTTTGAGCTCGGGCGCGAGAGTTGGTTCTTAAAGCGATTAAGAGCGCGCTCCGTTTGGCGCATAACGATATAAGAGCCTCCCGCCGGCGTCGCCGCCTGCGCACACAGCCCAACGCCGAGAAGATAATTAAAAAAGTAATGGGTATGAAGCGGAGAAAGAGAGAAAGCGAGAAAAAGGAGGGCGGGATGGGAAGGAGAAGAGAGAAAGAGGCGAAGCCATCCAAGCCAACCACGAAAAATAAAGTACGGGGCTCTTCTGAGTTCCTCGTGTTTCCTCGTTGAGCTTCGAAATCGCAGCTTGGAATCAACGAGCGCCTCGCCGACTGGGTTCGCATGCGGGCGATATACATATATACGAAAAAAAAACTTCGTTCAACTGGAATTTCGGCGATTCTCTTTTTTATTAGAACTTTCAGCAGCATCCTCGCTCGCTGGTCTCGCACAGTACACACGTGGTAATAGTCGCGACAGATATATATGTATATATTATATATATAGTTAAGAATTAATAGCAGCACCTTTTGTATACTCTCAGCTCGTTCGACTCGCTGTGCATATATAATTACACTATGTTACAGTACTTAGTTCGATTGCTCGTCTCTGACTCGACGAGTCGTATTATTCGATAGGGACGCCAATGGATCCGGACTATCAATACATATTACAAAATAATTGATGATCTTTCTTTGAATGATGAAATTTCGATATTTCAATTTTTTTTCTCATTACTGTTTTGTATTAATTTTTTTTTTATTTCGTTCAGAAAGATGTCGAAATATCTCGCAAATATGGATCTCATTCAAGTCATAGTTAAAGCAGTGTTGTTCGTATTGCGATTGGTTGCAGTTGGACACTGGAACTGGAACCGGGATCGCGAAATCGTTGAAAACGACCACGGCGCTTAGGCATCCGCTTCCCGATATTTAACTGACGACCATACCAACCGAATGGTCGTCGAATCATACAGCGACGCGTCCCGTACAGAAATTTCCACTCAGATCCAGCTGGATCCCGCCTGGATTCCCTGCGCTGAATTCGGGATCCAGCCCGATGTCCAGTCGGTTTCCCAAAATGAGACGTAATACTTGCAAAGTGGATTCCTATTGGGATACCCGACCGGGTCCGGACGTGTGTTTTTATTTCCAAATCTGTATCCATCTGGATTCCTGCGAGAACTCTCGTTTTCGGGGATCCCTGCAGAGACCCTAACTTCACTAATTTATTGATTACGTTGCCAAATTGGCATCCATCTGGATTTCTGCAAAGATTCTCGTTTTTTGGAATCCCTAAAGCGTCGCTAACATCGTTTCCGTTTCCAATTTTAGGGCCATTTGGATCTCTGGCTGGAATCTCGTTTTGGGGAATCCACATCAGGATCACTCTGGATTCTTACAGTGAGTCCGGATTTGGGGAATCCAGATGAAATACCGATCGGAATCGGATCGTACATTGGGACGCCACAATAGATTTTCTGTCTTGCGATCGCGTCGCGAATATCTTCGATCCTATTAATCCGCGTCCGGATTCGTTTATATGAGTCTGTCGTTGGGATAAGGATTCTCCGGCGTAGCGGTTCGCTCGCTCGACCGTCGAACGTTCTCGCGGAGAACGGTGGTCGAGTGTCCGCTCGCGCTGCTGCGATTTCGTCGTCTCGGCGGCGTCGGCTGTTTTCCCAAATTCTCCGACGACTCGTTGGCGCTGATTTGATGAAGTCTGCTGGGTTTCTCGGGCGGCTCGAGGGCTGCTTGCGTCGTCGTTGTCGCTCGTGAGGAATTGTTCAGTGCAATTTCGACGAGCTCGTGCTGCGCAGGCGGAATACATTTACCACCGTTCGTCAGGTCGATCTCGACCATGGAGTCGTCCTTAATATTTTCTTCTACTTTCTCCGGGTAACGAGAAGATTTTTCCACGTCACCGAGAATATTCTTTAGACTCACTGGAAGGACAGATTTTTTCATATTCTTCTCCACGTCGATTCGAGGCTCGATCGGCTTCTCCAATGACTTTTCGACGACCTCGGTGCTCTCGGCAATGGCGGGGGTGACGTTTCTGACTGCTTCCTCAGCTTCCGGCTTCTCCTGATCGACCTCACGTTCCAACATGTCCGAAAGTGCGGCCTCGAGTTCCGTGAGGCTCGGGGTCATCGAACTCAGGTTGCTCTCCTCGGCCTCGTCGCGCAGGACCTTCAACAGCGTCGAGTGATCGTTGTCGAATATCTCCGGTTTGATTTTCGGCTCTGGACTAGGCGGCGGTGTCTTCGTATCGCTCTTAACCGACTCCGCGATTGGTTCTTCTTTCTTGTTCTCGTTCGCCTCGCTTGTTGCGCTGGCCATCGTCGCGGTCGGTCGTCGCTTGTCGTCGTCGTCGAAGAAATCCGTGTCCTCGGGCTGGTCGAGCAGCATTTCGCGGGGCAACGATTCCTCGGATATCGACCTGTCGAGAAGTTTGACCTGAGAATTTGACCGCAGCACCGCGACCCTCGACTCGGTCTCTCCTCGGAGCTCCTTTTCCTCGTAACTGTCGAACGGTTCGCTCTCGTTCGACAGGGTCCTTTTCAGGCTCGGCCTCGTCGTCCTCGTTCGCGGCTTCTCCGTCTCGGCTTCAACGGCTCGTTCCGCGCTGTCTGTGAAATTGGAAACAGTCGCCACGGTCAGTAGTCGTCGTTCGCGCTACGCGAGGAAAATTCGAGTTTTCAAGCTGTTGCCGGAAGATTTCGGCGAAAGTAACGAGATGAACTTACCCTTGGATTCTTCCAGTTGATCCTCCTCGGACTCGAGGAAAACGTCGCTTCGCGAAGTTTTCGTGCAGTCGTGGAACTGAATTTCCGACGATTCGCACTTCTCGGTGGAGTCGTTCGTTGAAGTCGCTTCGGGTTCGTTGGATTTTGGAGATCTGCGAAATGGTTCGGATTATCGCTTGTGGAAAGATGATTTTGGTAAATGGACTATATTTTTAAATAACTGGGCCAGATAAAATGGGCCAAAAAATCACGGCAATCAAACTGCAGATGGAACCAAATGTTGATTTTTTAATGATGTTTTGATTTTTTAACGATGTGGCTATTCGCACCCTTTTTCGTGGATCGTGGATCGTGTACCTTAGATTAATCTTTGGCTCTCTTTTTTCGTGTTTTTTTTTTATACTTGTATAGTACTCAGGCGTAAATATTCCGCTTTAGAAAGGAATTTAAACGATCCACGAACAAAAGTGCGAAAATTAAACCTATGAGACACGATCTATGATAACACGAAAATAAAGTGCCAAAAGTTAACCTAAGGGACATGATCCACGATGCTGAAGTTTGCATCGTTGGAATGCAACGAAAATAAAAAATAAAATTATTCTAACGATTTTAAAAGGTTATTATATAACGATCAATCGTTATAATACATTTTTTAAACCAGTACAATCCTTTGGGTTCATTACAATTTTTTATTTTTTTATTTTCGTTGCTGTCCAACGATGCAAACTTCAGCACCATACGAAAAAAGGGCGCGAATAGCTACATTATTTTTAAATATCCGACCTCCCAGGTGCGGATTCAGAGCCGGGCGAGTGTCGGATCGACAGTGCCGGCCGACGTAGCAACGTCGGCGGGACGTCGTCATATAGGTCGGTGCAGCGTCGGTATCATGTCGGAATGATATGAACGGCAAGACGTTATGTTCCGACCTTGTGCCAGTACTCGTTAGCAACGTTGGCCCGACATTATATCCCGACGTCGTATCTGTATAAGACGCCAACATTCGTCCGACGTCGTATCTGTATACGTCTCCGACATCTGTCCGACGTTAACGATTTACGTTTAGCCAGTTCTCGCAATAATAATGAGAGCACTATAATTTAATCTAATCGAAAGTTGAATAAATTAAAAAATCGTAAATTGTATCAATGTTTATTGAAATCTCTTATAATTATGTAGAAGTATCACACGAGTCAACGAAACTTATTAATCTTTTTAGATGATCTATCTGAATGAAACAAGTAATACTGCGAACAAAAATACTGTAGGATAATAAACTTTTCTTTTTTATTTGTAGGATAATAAACTTGTAAGTAGGAACTGTCGCCGTCATTATTTCTTGCGTTGTCGTAGTCCAGCGCGATCGACGGCTCCCGTGAACCAGCGGCTTGCTTTCGATGTTAGGCCCTTCGCAGAAACTGAATATTTTTCGGACAGGACAGCTGTAAATAATCAGAATATTGTGTATTTAAATCAGAACCACCTACATCCATGTATTCTATTTTTATATTATTAGGAATACATACCATACATGCACTTGAAGGTCTCGGTCTCGCTGAAATTTTTCTTTTTCTTTCCCTGAGTCTCTCGTCCACACGCGCTATATTCTAGCTGTACATCTGTTCCGAGAAGGCTCGCTAAGATTGTCGCTTGAGCCATTCCGAATGTTTCTTTTCCGTCCGTATTCTTCGTCATTATACACTTCTGTAAAAAAAAATGGATTATTATGTAAGGCTTTTTTTTATTTAGTTTCGTGTACTTATTTCAAGTTAAACTTACCAATGACTGTCGTTTGTCCGCGTTCTCAGCAATTTCGGTGTCAAATTTCTCGAAATCCTCAACCGCTTTAAAAGGAAGTGTTACTCCCAATGCTTCGTAGTGCTGAGTCAGAGCTGTCCCCAGTGGATGACTGCTGTTGAGCGCTACAGTATTCTTGACATCCTCAGTGAGTCGCCGCATGTCATATTGAATACTCCTTTTGGAAGAGTCGATTTCACGTAGAATTTTCTTTTCGGACAGTCGAATCTCCTCTGTTAAGATCGAAATCAATTCTGCTGTAAAATAAAAAATAAAAAAAAAATGCAGCTTTTATGTTCAATTGTTAAAGATTGTCGGAAATAAATTCTGATCTTCAAAAGACTCACTGTAATCGTTGGCGTGAGCCAAAACAGGCGCACGCGCGCTTCCTTCTTTTTTCCCGGTGGACCGAGCAGGAACGACATTCTCTTCATCCGCCGAAGTGTGACTGGCTGCAATCATCGTTTTATTTGTTGAGGAGTCCAAATTACCTGATAGTTAAAAAAATCAAATTGCAAATAAAAACAGGACAAAAGAAACCATTCAAACCAATGAATAACATTACACAGAAATTAAAAAAACAAAAGTACGCAGAATTTGATTGAAATAACAAACAACGCAGAATATAAAACATAAATTTGTACTTACGCAGAAGTGAAAAACTTAATTCGAACAAATTTCTTGTGAGAAAATATCGAATTAAATTCTTCACTTCAGTGTAAGAACACAAATTTTTATTTTATCTTCTTACGCACGAATGAATTTTCATTTTTATTTTTCTGCGCAGAGACATTTTTATTTATGTTTTGTGTACGAATATGTGTATTTATTTAATGTTCTTACGCAGAGAAGCATTTTTTTATTTCATAGACTTACGCAGCAGAAAAAAAAAACCCATCGAACAGTTTTTCACTTCAGTGTCAGAACATATTTTGAATTTATTTTTTTGGGCATAAGATTAAATTTTCATTTTTTCACTGCGCAAGTACAAATTTATGCCTTTAGCATTGAAAATTATTCTTTCATCTTACCTCTGCGAACAGGACTGTCAGGTACCATCCTTGGGACATCCAGCAGTGCAAATTGGCTTTCTTCTTCATTCAGTACTCTGACCCTACTATTGCGTACGTTGCGTGCCTCCCTATCGCTTGCAAGCTCATCGGCTGTGCTGGCAGCTGTGTCATCTGTATAGAATCTTTGGAGGCGGCGTAGACCCTTCTCATAGCTTCCTGTATACAATTATTTCCAAAATGAATTTTCCATTTATCAACAAGCTATTTATCGCAATGTTATTATAACGTTCGATTATAAACAATACCTGCTTGTTTTAAAATGAGAATTTCCGTCGCTGTCCAGTCTCGCTCTTTAGATTTCGAGATTTTCGTCCATCGGTCAACTTTTTGCCAGTCTTTGCGTGGTGGATAGTAGCAACACCATTTGTTATCCTTGAAATCTAACCATGAGCGAGGAACCAACTCGATGCAATCTTTGTTGTCCGGGGTCTTTTCGTTCAAAAACTGAACAACAACGTGCGTTGTCCCATCCTTGAAAAGATATGTGAGGCTAGAAATCGTAAATACGAATTTAAGGTTAAGTCACGAATTTACTGTCTAACGACATATTATGTATTGCAGTAAATTTTATACTTGTCTTGTGCAGGATCCATTGTTCGTCGTACACGTCCGTTCGCGTTCGCATCTGCGACGATACTCGCTCTCGGTCACGCGCCACGTCGTGCGTACAGCGCCGAATCCCGACGAGGCTGGGACGCCGATGGAAAACCCGCCGCGCGATTTTCGGGCTCTCGCTGCACTCACCGGCGAATTTTATTCCGGTCTTCACCTCGTCGCACGTAGCAGCCACCACGCACTCGTTTTCCCGCGGAAATCACCGACGTCGTGAAAATAATCGCGAAACTCCGCGGCAACAATCACTGACGCGTTGCCTCTCTCGCCGAAACAAAGTCTCACCGGCGATCGCATCCACGACGATACTCGCTCTCGGTCACGCGCGACGTCGTTCGTACAGCGCTGAATCTCGACGAGTCTGGCACGCCGACAGAAAAACGCGCAATTCTCAGGCTCTCGCTGCACGACCCGGCGAATTTTATTCCCGTCTTTACCTCGTCGTACGTTGCTGCCACCCGCGCACTAATTTTCCCGCGAAAATCACCCGCGTCACGAGAATAATCGTGTCACACCGCGGCAACAGTCACTGACGCGTTGTCGCTCGCCGAAACAAAGGCTTACCGGCGATCGCATCCACGACGATGCGCGCCCTCGGCCACGCGCGCCAACCTGCGTACAGCGACAAGTCTCGACACGTTCGCCCCGCCAACAGAAAGTCACAATCACAGGGCACTCGCTACACAATCCGCCGAATTCTATTCCCGTCTTCGTCTACTCGAACGTTTTCGATGCTTCTGTTTCCTCGTCGTCGATTTCGTTGTCGACGCTGCTGCTTTTCGCTCGCTCGTGGTGCTCGCGTATAAATTTTTCGTCTTAACGGCGATTGATCGAACGCGCGTAATTGCTCGATTACCTCGTAGTGCGTAGCTGATGCCTTCCTCACACTCGTTTTTCCGCGAAAATCACTCGTGTCGCGAGAATAAGCTTCGTGTTACTATAGCGCCGCGGCAACCATCACTGACGCGTTGTCTCCCGCCAAAACAAAGGCTCACCGGCGATCGCGTCCACGACGATGCTCGCTCTCGGTAACGCGCGCGACGTTCTGCGTACAACGACGAATCCGGCTAACAAATTAACAGCGCGTTGTGGTCTTCGCTACACAAGTCGGCGAATTTAATTTCCGTTTTCGTCTGCTCGAACGTTTTCCTCGCTTCTGTCTTCTCGTCGTCGTCTTCTTCGTTGCCGCTGCTGCTTTTCTCCGTCTTCTTTTCTCCGCATAAAACCTTCTCAATCGCCTCGTCCTGCGTAGCTGCCCTCCTCGCGCTCGTGTCGCGAGAATTAGCGTCGTGCAACTACAACGCCGTGGTAACGGTCGGTGAGGCGTCGCCTCTCTCACCGAAACAAAGTCGATCGAATCCACGACAGTACTCGCTCAAGGTCAGGCGCGACGTCCTCTGGACACAGCGACCGACAGATAAACAGCACGTCGTCGGTTCGCTCACACAAGTCGGCGGATTTTATTCCCGTATTCAAATGTTTTCCTCGCGTCTGTCTCCTCGCCATCGCCTCGCCGGGAAACGGTCGCCTCGCGTTCACAGCAGCAACTTCATCATTTTTTTAATGAAGTAGAGTCACCGCATATTTTTTATCGTCAACTTTTAAATAAATACATTTTTGTTTGAAGTCAGAACCAGAATATTTAATGAGTGTTTTATTCGTTTTTCCTATCCGAAAAATTCCGAAATCCGATGATTTTTGTGGGTATTCGAATGCGTCTCCCTTTTTATTTATTAAGTAACCTTGTATCGCGAGATCACTTACTTGTACGTCTGTACGTTTTGCAGTGATTATTTCTTTTATTCTAATGATACTGCCACAATTTAGGAGAACAAGATTATTAGGCCGAGACGCACTGACAGTTACATTTTTTATTTCAATTTTCTTAATTTTTAAACCCGATTCTGTGGTCTCCTTATCGAACGTGAAGCTGCCGATTGTGTCGCGAGGTCGCATAAGAAAATCTGGCAGCGCGTCTAGTTCGGCTAAACGGTTTACTACCTGCGTCAGCGGATTTTTGGGAGCGCGAATCAATTTTTTTATTTTTCCCAATTCATTTTCAAATGGAAATGCCGAGAAAGTACTCAAAGGCGACTGCATGTATTTCACATCGTCTGCTAGATGAATCAAATTGTGGAAATTCATTGTTTGGGACTCGCTTCCGTAGTATGTTGGCATTAAAAGAAAGAATTTTCTCAGTAAATCTTTGGCATAAGATGTGTACTTAGTAGCATTTTCTGAACTGAGTACCCTGCAGGCTACGAATAGTAATAAAAAGTGCTTGTAACGTTCGGGCGATAAGATTTCTCGTAAAACAACAGCACTCGGATAAAAAAGAAAAAATCGAAACTGTGTGGCTTTCCAGTTCATCCAATCTTCAAGGTCGTACTCTTTCCGTTGAAAGTCACAGGGGACTGAACGTGAAATCTCTCGTAGTGTCTCTCTTAGAATTTTTCGCTTGGATCTCTTAATTCGAGCCATATTTTTACCCACGCCGAACCACTTTTCAAACAAGCTACGCATTATACCGATACATAGTAAATGCATGTAATCGAGTATAACTCCACTTATCACATCAAAGTTTGGTATTTCCAATAGAGCAGAATATTCGTTTTCGTGATGATGAGCTGACTGCTTTTGACTCTGAAATGACTCGTGTGTCCGGAGAGCAGCATCCGTTTCCGGATAAACTCGTTTATTCTTTCCAGTTGTGATTCCTCTAGTTTCGCATCTTTCACAACCGTAAAATGCATTGTGAGCCTTGCAACATTTTATAAATGCTCTAGCCGGCGTGTCACACACAAACGCTGCAACTTCGAATGCGTATCGCGTTGTGCCAATAACAATTCCGTTATTTGTCAATGCTGCTGCCTCCTGTACAAAATCTTTTAAAAATTCACAACTGGATGCTGGCTTAGCGTCTCCGAAATAGAGAGCAACGATAGCTGGACTGCAGTGGTAGTTTGCATCGAAAATTTGGATTAAAATCGGCCAGAATTGTTTTCGCGAACTGTTAAATACTGGGATTCCGTCAGTGTTAACGAGGATTCTGACTCTTTCGCTTTTATAAATGCGATCATCAATTCTTTTTTTTAGAGCTTCTTCGATTCCTAAGTAAATATATCTCCCGTCGACGCCGCGCTTCGATAGCATGGATTGCGTTGGTCGCTTGTGCGTTGTATCGAGAAGTGTCTCTGCCCTGCGAGGGAGGTCCGTGTGACCTTCACTCCTTAAAACATCTAATAACTCACTGATGCATTTATTTGTCAAGGTTTGGATATTCGTTAACGCCCATATACGAATTTTCTCACGCATTGTCAGGGTTGCGGAAACATCCTCGACGTCTCTGGCTTCTGCGGGAATTTCTTGAATTTCTGAATGGTCGCCCGACCCCTCGGAAATTGAACTTCGTGAACTTGCACTTGTTACACTGAAATTTGAATTGCTGGCTAAATCTGTATTCGCAGTTCCAAACTCGTCACTCACTGTCGCTGAGTCATGTTCGTCAATAAACACTTTTTTCCCCTCAATATTTAGACGACGAGATTTTTTTACATGGTAATATGATTTTTTTTTATCTGCCATCGTAGTGTCGGTCATTTATTCACACATCACTCGAATATTTAAAAAATGTCAACGAACGATGTTTCTTCGACACTGCGTCAGTGCTGGCATGCCGGCACAGCGAGAGTGAGGTTAGGATCCTACATCGGCACAGCGCCGGTAGCGCGAAGTCGTCGGTGCAAGGTCGGCCCGACTTTGTAACGACTGTTTGACCGACGCCGGCGCAGTGTCGGGAACCGAACGTCGGTTACCGACTCGCTGCCAACGTACGGCCGACTGTCGGATGACCTATGTACGTCGGCCAACCGCACCTGGGCTGCTGTTTGCTTTACTCGATAATTGAAAAACTGTAATGTTATCAATACTTGTCATGGAAACATTGCAATTGGAAATTAGTCGCTCACCTATCCTGATGCAGGAACCAACCGCCGCCAGTCGTCGGTGTACTCGTGTCATCCCCAAATCCGTTCTTCACTGGCGTCGACGTGAGTCTTGGTAGGACCCCAAGCTTCGCGACGTAATCCAGAGCGTCTTCGCTCTTCGTCGCGTCGAACGAAAAGTCCACCTCGTCCACCGACGGCTCTTGCTCGATTTTATCAACCTTATCAATTTTACCGCGATCCGCCTCGACGATCTTGTCATCTCCCTCAACGCCCTCAGCCTTCTTCGCGCTTCCGCGTGCGATTAACGATGGAAGTGACTCGGCGGCTGTGATTTTGTGAACCTTCAGCACGCCGTCGTCCTCGCCGAGCGAAACGTCCGTCGACGCCTCGAGCTCCGAGTAATTCGGCAAACTCACGGTGCTGCTGTTTTTCGGTCGGGAAATTTTTCGATCGTCAGCCGAGCGACTGGATTTCTCGCGATTCGATCGGTTCGCCGCAAGGACGATGCTCGGTATCACTCGACCGGTTCCGTTGACCTGAAAACATCGTAATAAAATGGTTATCAGCCTGATGCTTCGGTCGTTGCCCTCCGTCAACTCGCGAGGGTACAACGCGCAATGCTGCCGGTTCTGGTCGTACGTAAAAATGTGGTATTAAAAACGATACCAAGGCGGTATCTATATAGGTCCACACGAATTACGGTGATAATGAGCAGTGTTAAGGGAGTGTGAAATACCGACTTTCCACCTCAAAAGTTCAGAAATGCCGTTTTTCGCGAATTATCAACGGATCGAAGCGAAAATTAAAATACAGACGCCAGTAGTGTGAATCTCGTTAATGAATTAGTTAGAATTTTGATTTTCAAAAAAAAAAAAAAAATACAAATCAATTACCCGGTAGAGGAATCTATAATGAAAAAATCGATTTTTATCTTCAATTTTTCGATAAAAACTGAGAAAAGCGACTAATTCATTCATGAGATAATTAAAAATTTCACATGATACGTGCATTCATGCCTTTAAAGCGAAAAGTGTTACAACGTTTCGTCGGTAACATAGGAAAAATTTAACGAAACGGCTGGTGTTAATTATACACCTAAAAAGTGTTACTATTAACACTGTAATTAGTAACAATAGGAAAAAATCCACACCGGCAGCGTTTGATACCGTAGATTTTTGACAGTGTACCTTGTGCTCGAAAACATCTTTCTCGCCGGACTTCGTCTTGTGCGACTTGACGGACGAGTAGAGAGGCTCGTGACTCGAGCTCCTCGACGTCTCCTTGTTGGACGAATTCCTGGTCGTTACGCGATCGACGTGGCTCCTCGAGACCAGCTCGTCGGGTTTCGGCGGCAACGGACGACCCCGATTCTTCTTTCGGCGTCTCGGCGGCGGCACCGGCGTGAAATCCCTCAGGTTTGAGCCTATAATTTAATCGGAATATTAATCCTCATTAGCGAACAGGACCCCGGTGAATCATGACCGTAGCGCGTTAAACGCTTTAGGTCGCAAGTACATACAACATGCATTATATATACGTATATGTATTATATAGTGTTTCCTTACCGCTGGAATTCGTCGAGGTGAGGGTGGTCGGAGGGTAGAGGGTCGTGTCGAGCGTCAAGTTCGTCATCACGGAGCTCCCTCTCGGTGTACCCGGAACTTCGAGGTTAACGTCGACCCAGTCGTTCGGATGGAACGGCCTGTCCACCGAGTCGATGCTCTGACCCCTGGTCAGGACCTCCCGAGGTGGCGAACTCGCGTAGCCAATCTCCGAGCTGTTTCGAAACAAAGTTATTCCCGTCAACTTAAATTGCTTGGAATACCAAATTGCTTTTGCTATTGCGAGAGGTACGAAGCTTCGATTGTTCTCGCGAAGAACGGAAAATTGTATTTTTTACGTCGGGTCACTTTCAGTCGGAGCTTTTTGGATTGTCAAACAATTTTAACAGGTGCAGTCATTCGAATTTTTTGTTTCGACAAGTCGATGATACCTGGTCACTATCTTCCGAGAAAGTGAACTCAGAGCCAATCTCAGAGCTGCTTGAGACCGAGATAATCGCGTCAACTTAAATTGCTTCAAATATAAATTGCTTCTGCCTGCGAGTAGGAAGCTTTGTTGTCGTGAAAAAGTAAATTCGTATTTTTTGTGCCGAGGTACTTAGTACGTCTGGGAGGATGAAAAAATTGTCAATTAGTTAATTTGCTGCAACTCGAAAATACCTCGATCGACGTTGTCCAATTTGTGTAGCGTTTACGTCTTCTCTTCTGTTATCTTATGTTATTTCATGTTTTATTTTACGTTTTTCATAAAATAATTATTTAATCGTAAATAAGCTTCGAGAATTTGATGAACTTTTTACTTTTTGAAAATTAGGAGCAGCATACGATTCGTTGCCATTGGACACCGTAGCGGAAATCCGAGTAGAACTGATAAACCGCAGAAACTGAGTCTAATCGTTGTCTTTAAAGGCTGGAGTGGATTTGAGTTATCGACATTTGTCATGTAAAAAGTGCTATTTCGTAAAACACACTATACGAGGATTTAGTTGATGTAACCGACATTACGCGGGCACTGGAATGTAGAGAAAACTTCAAACAATCGGCGTCTGATCTTATTTGGCAAGTTTAAATTCCTGAAACGATTATATCTTACAACAAGGCTCTGTTGACGTTTCGAGCGGCCATATTGATTTGCTCGCCTTTGCCTTTGCAGTAAGATATAATTGTTTCAGGACTTCAAACTTGTCAAAAGAGACCAGAGGCCGATTCAGAAGTTTTCTCTACATTCCAGTACCCTGGAAATGCCGATTACATCAACAAAACGCGCGCATAGAGTGTTCTACAAAATAATAGGGTAGATGCACCGTTTGGATTTTTAGGATAGATACACCTATTCAAATTAATAAATGAGATTATTTGTCACAAATTGAAGCAAATATCACATTGAATTTGCAACGCTTAAAATACATAATTGTTTGATAAATAATTTTCAAAGCACTTTTGCACCATTTGTGGCCATCACTGTCATTTACGTGCAATACGTATGGCCACAAATGGAACAAGTTGATGGCCACAAAGGGTACTAAGACAGCCAAAAACGGTACGTCAACCCTACTTTTTGCACGAGAAATATCGGTAACTGAAATCCATTCCAGCTTCCCCTTAATGAACTAACGAATTAATAAACTCCAATAATGGTATGAACAAACACAGGCACCGACAAGGCAGTGTAAATTGCGGTTGGTGAATGAACGGAGAGCGAGAGGGGAGACAAGTGGGACGAAGAGAATGAGAAAGAGAGAGGAAATGGAAACGAGCGCGCACAGATGAAGAGGTCGGAAGTTGCGACGATTTGCTGGTTGTTTCTCTCCCACCTTAATCCGGTTCGGAGGGGTTACGAATGTACATTGCCTGTTCGTTCAGTCTCACTCGCCTCAACACCTCGGGAATACGTACGTGTGTTACGTATAAATGTATGTATATATATACGTGTTTGCAGGAAAGCACAGAAGCGTTCGAGAAGCAACTGCAGCGGGTTCCGAGCTCCGTGCTCTGGCTCGCGATTTTGTTTATTCTGCTGTACTATAAATAACGGTCTGTACCTGCTGCCTTTACTACTGGCCATTCGGACCATACAACTCGATTCTCGGTCCGTACGGTCGCTCGCTATACGTTCGAACTCGACCGAAGCTCCGGCTATC
Source organism: Itoplectis maculator (assembly GCA_964034905.1). Taxonomy (NCBI): domain Eukaryota; kingdom Metazoa; phylum Arthropoda; class Insecta; order Hymenoptera; family Ichneumonidae; genus Itoplectis; species Itoplectis maculator. Next base: position 8,448,961 of record OZ035860.1, read on the forward strand.
ATCGTTGTTGCCACTGCACCGATATCGTCGGTATTTCCAAGTAGCATTTTTTTGTGTGTTTACAAAAAAGTCGCCAGAATAGGTTACACATGACCTCGAACATTTTATCTGTAAGCTTCCCTACTCTGGTAATCGTGTGTAACGAAAAATCGTTGCGGAGCATTACATTTGGGCCAAGTCAGATACTGCCAAGGCCCTGGCGGGCATGACACTTTATTGCTTTTTTTTCGCCCGATTTTTCCTCAATATTTTCACGGTCAGAAAGTGAAGGGCTCGTCTTTAAAATCTTATTTTTTATTTTTATTTCAGTTGATTTTTTATTTCAAGTTTTTTATTTTTATTTCCAGATTTTCGGTATGCCCCAACTACAAACCAAGAAGTCTCCTCGAATAAAAAAATCGTCTTCTTCTAATGACGGATGCCTCTCAAAATAGCAGTCAAGCCTCAATCTCCCTCATCCCTCTTAGAAAATCCTTATCGTCACGTGCAACACAAGTCAGGCGCTCTGCCCTGGCCAGCCTTGCACCCCCCCCCCCCCCCCCCCCGAAGCCTCATCCGGATGTAACGTCACAGGTATTTCCACCATCTCCAGGGCCATCGCAAATAAATAAGCTCCTCGAACGACCGAATCGCGCGATTTCGTTGTCCACCCACGCTCGACCGGTTCGCCGATCGCAACGATCGCGCCGCGCGCCTCTCGAGAAAGCTCAGCTCTCGTGGAATTTCGATTCTGGTCCGCGAGAAGCAGACGTTGATATTCCTTAAAAAGTCAGCAACCTAGGAGGATTTCAATCCCACGAAGGTTCGGGGCGTTCTCAAATGACGCTCGCGCGAACATAACACACGAGCGGACCGCGCCTACTATATATCGGCGCGGCCAGAGCGCGCGGAGACTCGTGTATAACACGCGTCGGGGAATTGCGTGAGTCTCGGTCACGCGTCGGGTCTCTCACTCGCTGGAGAACGTGACCATTTACGGTCCAGAACTCGTGCGGCGTCGGCTGCTCTCTCGATCGGTCCTACACTCGCTGTGTTATATATAGATATACAGGGTGATTCAGAATGGTTTTGTCAGCCATTGAGGAATGATTTGTGCTGCTACTGCTACCTTTGCGCTGCTGCGCTCTTATAAAGATTTAAAAGGGTAAATCGCAACTACAAAACCCTTGTTTAGTTGAATTAAAAAAAAAAAAGAAATTTATCGTTTTGCTTGTCAGAAATCCTAGATCTGACCGCCGGGCCAAAAACCGCCCAATTGGGGTCACGAATTTTTTTTTTTTTAATATCGACTTTTAACCTATACCATCGTTCTCAAGTCGCATATTCTACCCTTGAAAACAATGGTTACGACCCTTTTTTGGTTGATTTTGAAAAAAAAAATTGGCCGAACAGTTCGTCAGAAATCGTAGATCTGGCCGCCGGGCCGAAAACCGCCCAAATTGGGGTCACGAAATGTATTTTTTCAAAATATCGACTTTTAACCTATACCGTCGTTCTCAAGTCGCATATTCTACCCCTGAAAACAATGGTTTCAACTCTTTTTTAGTTGTTTAAAAAAAAAATACGATATTTGACAGAACTGTCAAAGTTATCAAGGACAAATGAACTTGGTCTTGGTCTGAGAGTCCCAGCCAATCACAGCTCGAATAGTTTGCTAACAATGCTTTCCGTTACTCATGAACTTTTTAAAAGAGAGATTAATAAATAAATATTGCGAATTACGAAAAATGGCTAAGGAACTTTGTTCCCGAGGTGGTAAACTATGATTCCTTAACGGCTGACAAAATCATTCTGAATCACCCTGTACAGGGTGATTCAGAATATTTTTTTCACCCATGGGTATTTGGTAGATCATCGTCTCCTGAGCAAACTTACTTAAGCGTTTTTTGATATTCGCAATATTTATTTATGAACAAGCATTAACGAGTTTGAATAACTGGACCAATCGGAGCAGTAGAACTTAGCGCGCTCAAGTGTTTGTTATCTATTGATATCGAATTACGGAGATTTGGCAACTTCAGTCGATATCGAACATTCGTGCGCGCCAAATTCTGCTGCCCCGATTGATTTAGTTATTCAATGCTCGTTAATGCTTCTTTATAAATAAATATTGCGAATTTCGAAAAACGCCTAAGTAACTTTGCTCAGGAGACGATTATCTACCAAATACCCATGGGTGGAAAAAACATTCTGAATCACCCTGTATATGTCGCGCGTCCGCGCCCGAGAACTCGGACTCTGCTACTCCCAGCGCAGCTACTGTTGTGCCTCTTCGGCTTCGACGTCTCCTTCGACGACGACGACGACGACCGAGTCCCTCTCCGCCCCCGCGTTGTCTCTCGTAGCGAAGACGTAGCGGACGCTCCGCGCGTCGGCTACGTTTGATTTCCGCTCGTCACGTGCCGGATATTATTCTCGATTTCACTTGGCGCTATTATCTCTCGCCCGGCGGAGGAGACCCGATAAAAGTCAAAGAGTACACAAAGGCAGGGCCTGCGCAATGCGTTCCGGCGACTGTGTGACGTCATCACCTCGACCTCGTTACGAAAAAACGTGCGAGCAACCGTGGCTCGAGAATTCTTCTCGTACCGATATTTCTGTCGAAAGATTCGGCTTGACGCAAGGTGGCCGATACTTCTTGGGGATGACGCGCAAAGATGACGGAGGTTCTGTACGATTTTGCAGCTATTTTAGAGCCGTCAAAAATATGATCCAAAGTTGTACTGTTGAATGAGTAAAGCGACTGGTCCAACGCAATTACAACGACGCCAGCAGACGAGACTCATGTTTTAATAGTCAAGTGAACATGTTTATCTCTTTGGCAGGAATTAAAAATGAAAACGAAGCGACGCTAAATCATAAAACGTCAGATAATTTCCTGACTAACGCCAGATCATTTTCACCGATTTACACAGGATATTCCTAAAACGTCAGATAATTTTTACCGATCATTACGATATGCTAATTGGCTGTATTTTTCCTGTCCATAAAAAAATCGGCCGCAAACAAAAGTAAAAAAAAAAAACGCCAGCATGTAAAAACCTGTAACTTCATTGGTATCTTTCTGATCACCTCCTCTGCGACATCGTCTTCGACCGCGTTCGCTCTGACCGCTCTCTTCGCACCATCGTCGACCTTCGATTTCCGCTCCTCCGCAGCCGGATATTATTCTCGATTTCACTTGGCGTCTATTACCTCTCCAAAGCCGATATAAAACACGAAAACGAGCAAACAGGGGCAGAGCCTTTGACGCGGCATTCGTCACGGTTTTACACGCTCGACCTAGCATTGTTCACCGCCCAAGGTTGGGCGTTCCGGGCTCTCCCGGTGGGAACGACCATTATTATTATCATCGTCATCCGCGACACACGAGCCGAGGTAAAAACTTTTCTGCTCGCCTCTGAGGAACAACAACAATCGACGTTGCATAATATTCTCGCGAGTCGATCTCCGCAACGTCGTGATAAGTGGCACGACTGGAAAAGTTGTTATTATTATTCGTGCTTGAAGAATACATGGAATATGGAATATGGAAAAAAAACGTCTATATATACCTATATGCAATATAAATAACTTTTTGTTCCTCGCGGTATTTATGGATGTAGTATTTATTATTTTCTTTTATCTTCGCGCCGAGATAGCAGCGCCCGTGTGCCACGCACTTTGCATGCTAAATACCTCGGTGTACGGGGGGTTAGCCGCTGCAGGCGCTGCCTCGCCCGCCACGGCAGCGCCGAGCCAGCGGCTCGTTCGCGACGATTTTCACTCGGTCACGTGTGGTGCCGCGCCGCGCGCCGACTTGTCGGACAAGCGTTACGCAGGCAGAGAGACGCGTGTACCCCGCGGTAATTGTACTCGCGGAATCTATGTACGGACACGTGTTGGCGACCTGTATAAATGCGCGCCAAGGATGGAGAGGAGGGATCGCGGCGCGTCACGCGAAGAGAGATGTGGCAGATGCGACGAGTCGCGAGAGAGCGACCGAGAGGCAGTTTTCGAGGGGAACGACTCGAGGCGCCGTCGAGTAGCGAAAGAACAAAAAAAAACGAGGTCTGGGGTAATGACACGAAATTGCAGAGTTGATCGAACTTCGTTAGTGTAATTACTTATGGTCGATCTTCAGTCGGATTTCTCGGATTCTCCTGGGCGTTGCAGTCGTCATTTTATTTCCCATTACGGCACTTAGACTGAAGGATGTTTTTACGACCTATCTTCCTCTTTTTTTAGTCGAGCTCGACACTTCAGTTGAATATTTTTAACGGAATAGAAAAAAAAAAAAAAAAATTGTAGGGTAATTGCGGCGTAAAAGTATAATTTTTTTTTGAAACAGTAAACGTCAATTTTTTTCATCCATTGGTACTTAAAGCGACGGCAGCTTAACATTTTTTACATTTTTTTAACGTTGATTGTAATCCACGAGTTGGACAATTTGTGAGAGAATATTTACCTGGTTACTCTCTGTGTGGCTCCTCCCAGCACCGAACCCTCCTCCTTCAAGCCTGGATATATCTGCAACAATTATAATAGGATGTCGTGAGTTATACGTGGCAAGCAGATAATAATCGCAGCTATCGAACGCATTTGTATGTATTTTATCACGTTGCAGAGGCGAGATCGAAGTAATTAATGGAGGAGATTAATTGGCGGGAAGATATGCAGCAACATTGGCACGGCGACTGTCCCGGTCGTTTGAGATAATTGTTCTTACTTTATTTATATCGCAGAGAAACAATGTGACATTTCCGAGTAGCTCCTTCGCTCCACACACCTCGACTCTCTGCGTTCTCTCCGGTTTTGTCTTCCCACGTGAACGTGACTAACTAAATATAGACGTTACTGAATGATCCATGGAGGGATACAGCAATTTTCTCGTCCACGCAAAATCTCGAAACAAAATTTTCCCGTTGCAACATAATTGTTATTGCTTTATTTATAACGCTGTAACATCGTGACATTTGCAGTCAATTATTCCATTCAACATCCTGGAAGCTCGGCATTTGTTTCACTATGCGAACGTGACTGACCGAAATATATATTAAATAAAAAATAGTGGCTCAGTGCTACAGTAATTTTTCCACAAAAAAAAAAATCTCTGCAATACTCGATTTTTTTTTAAACAAGCCAAATCCGTTTGTTTACACTGATGGAATATTTTCAGTCCGTGATAAACGTGCCACCTGACTCAACGTACTGCAATGAGCCTGGTTACATTTCATCGATACATCAAATAAAATTCATTTCAAAGACGCAGCACGTTAACGTGACTAACTAAATAAAGACGTTACTGAATGATCCATGGAGCGATACAGCAATTTTCTCGTCCACGCAAAATCTCGAAACAAAATTTTCCCGTTGCAACATAATTGTTATTGCTTTATTTATAACGCTGTAACATCGTGACATTTGCAGTCAATTATTCCATTCAACATCCTGGAAGCTCGGCATTTGTTTCACTATGCGGACGTGACTGACCGAAATAGATATTAAATAAAAAATAGTGGCTCAGTGCTACAGTAATTTTTCCGCAAAAAATAAAAAATCTCTGGAACACTCGATTTGTTTTTTTAAACAAGCCAAATCCGTTTGTTTACACTGATGGAATATTTTCAGTCCGTGATAAACGTGCCACCTGACCTGCCGTTCTGCAATGAGCCTGGTTACATTTCATCGATACATCAAATAAAATTCATTTCAAAGACGCAGTGCGTTAACGTGACTAACTAAATATAGACGTTACTGAATGATCCATGGAGGGATACAGCAATTTTCTCGTGCACGCAAAATCTCGAAACAAAATTTTCCCGTTGCAACATAATTGTTATTGATTTATTTATAACGTAGTAACAACGTGACATTAGCAGTCAATTATTCCATTCAACATCCTGGAAACTCGGTGTTTGTTTCACTATGCGGACGTGACTGACCGAAACAGATATTAAATAAAAAATAGTGGCTCAGTGCTACAGTATTTTTTCCACAAAAAAAAATCTCTAGAATACTCGATTTTTTTTTAAACAAGCCAAATCCGTTTGTTTACACTGATGGAATATTTTCAGTCCGTGATAAACGTGCCACCTGACCCGACGTACTGCAATGAGCCTGGTTACATTTCATCGATACATCAAATAAAATTCATTTCAAAGACGCAGCACGTTAACGTGACTAACTAAATAAAGACGTTACTGAATGATCCATGGAGCGATACAGCAATTTTCTCGTCCACGCAAAATCTCGAAACAAAATTTTCCCGTTGCAACATAATTGTTATTGATTTATTTATAACGTAGTAACAACGTGACATCTGCAGTCAATTATTCCATTCAACATCCTGGAAGCTCGGCATTTGTTTCACTATGCGGACGTGACTGACCGAAATAAATATTAAATAAAAAATAGTGGCTCAATGCTACAGTATTTTTTCCACAAAAAAAAAATCTCTAGAATACTCGATTTTTTTTTAAACAAGCCAAATCCGTTTGTTTACACTGATGGAATATTTTCAGTCCGTGATAAACGTGCCACCTGACCCAACGTACTGCAATGAGCCTGGTTACATTTCATCGGTACATCAAATAAAATTTATTTCAAAGGCACAGCGCGTTTCGAAAAGTTACGCGAAACCTGTGTATCGCGTGTACATTGTGATTTCCGATGCTGTTCTCATCCGCGACATTGTACATGTGTATAAACACACATATATCGCGGAGCTCTGTGAGCAAAGCGTGACTCTCTCTCGGATATGCATAATGCATACAATTATCGTAAGGCAACTTCTTGACTCAGATATCCGGATTTCCAGCAACAGCAGAAGCGCCGAGAGCTTTGCGTGGCAAAACTGTCGACGAGGTATCTACCACCTAGAATATCTACTGCTGTACAATAACTATGTACTACCACTGTTGCCGCTGCTGTTGGACTGAGAGCGCAGGTACATTTCACAACGAATGTCGGACTCCGGCGTCGGTGCAGCAATAACTAATAACGCGGCTTTCCGTGTATATAGAGACGCCGCTCGGGTCACGTGCGCGTTACACTATGCGGAATACAGTAGAACTTCGATTCACTGGATACGGTTTATCCGGAGGGAGATTCGACGAATTACATCTTGAAAACCTTGGACTTGGAAACTGGTTTTTATTTGCTACGGTATTTTTTCTTTGCAAGCAATTTATTTAATTTTTCGATATTGAAAAGTTCAACTTTTCATAACGTTTGTTTGCTTCAACCTAATCTAACCTAACGTAACCTAACCTAACCTAACGTAACATAATTTTTTAACTGAGCCTACAAAAAAAAATTATAAATATACAGCGTCTTTTAATAAACGAAATTAATTTTTTCGCTCGACGTAATCAGACTTACATACTTTTTACTCTTTTTAACAACAAGAAGACAAAACATCTCTTCACGTATCGCTAGATTTTGTTTTTCTTAACCGTGACTCCAAATGTGTTCACAAAGAATTCCAACCCTTCAGGATCGCCGACTGAACACCCGGAAAATCCACGTTAAAAAAAACCCAAGCAGCGATGCGAATCGGTACACTGTTTAAAATGTGGTGTTAAAAACAACACCAAGACGGTGTCTATATAGGTCCACACCAATCACGGTGATAAGGAGTATGAAATACCGACTTTCCACCTCAAAACTTGAGAAATGCCGTTTTTCGCGAATTATCAACGGATCGAAGAGAAAATTGAAATACGGACGCCAGTAATGTGAATCTCGTTAATGAATTAGTCAGAATTTTGATTTTCGAAGAAAAAAATTGCAAATCAATTACCCGGTAGAGTAATCTGTAATGAAAAAATCGATTTTTTTCTTCAATTTTTCGGTAAAAACTGAGTAAAGCGACTAATTAATTCACGAGATAACAAAAAATCACACATGATACATGCATTCATGCACTTAAAGCGAAAAGTGTTACAATGTTTGGTCGGTAACACAGGACTAAATTCAACAAAACGGCTGGTGTTAATTATACACCGTAAAAAGTGTTACTGTTAACACCGTTATAAATAACACTAGGAAAAAGTCCACACCAGCAGCGTTTGCACCGTAGATTTTTAACAGTGTACAAAACGCTGCGCTCCGCGCGCCTTAATCGAAACGCAGTTCTACTGTAGCTGCAAATTGCAGCGTTAACGCCGTAGGTACATTGAAGCGTGTGTGCTCGACGAGGGGAAACGCGTAATGTGTGACGCTGAAGACAGAGCAATTTCGTGTACAATATCATCCGCATCGCGCGCTTTGCCGCTCATCATCTCACCTCGCGTCGACATTTTGACCTAGAATTATGCTAAACGGCCGCGGAGCACAACGAAACGCGCCCGGCATCGGCGCGTGTATACCTGACGTCTGCGAAAGTTGTCTCTCCGATCTGGGCACACAGCAGCTCGCTGTACACACACAGGAAGGACACGGGGAGCATCCGGCAAGGTCTACGGGGATCCTCATTACGATTAACGTGCGACATCAAAGTGGATGGTTTCCCCGACCGCGCCGAGTTCGAGACGCGAAGCGTCGTTTGACTCCGCGGTAGCCCATTAAGACCAGACGGTAATTAGGATATGCAACGCGCGTAAAGGGAAATCGGTCGGCGATCGATCGTCCGTGACAAATCGCCGTCGTCGTCGAGTCCCCCGACTAGACAGACCAAACACCGCGACGGCGCGTCTGATATACAATAAGGTTTAAAAGTGCCTTTCGGCCGCAATAAACCGACCGACGCATTCCTTTTGCGTCGTAAATTTTAATGCCCTCAACTGGAGGAGAAAATTACAATTTTTTTTTTGTTTTACGCGGAAAGAAAGCGAATTTTCGTCTCGGCGAACCGAGACGCGCGCTGAGTGATCGTTGGGAAAAGTCTAAGGCGGAAATTAATTTAAGGTGCAATTAGGTTTGAGGCTGCGTATATGTTAAATTTATCGGTGTAATATTTTTATTGTTATTCTGTATCGATGGACCGAAAAAGCTGGTTGTGAATTTGAGTCAGTGTTGGTCTCTGATATTACCCACAAATTATGTGCGATTGAGCCACACACGGAATTAGGCGAAATGAAGTTGTGAAGAACAAAAGAAAATATAAATTGCGAAAAACATGATCGTTACATTTTCTTCTTCCACATTTTTTCATCAGACACCGCGCACTATTATTACAAAAACGACCGACAAAAAAAGTCCAAACACGCCCGGTGCACATCACACGTCGGGGGTAACTTTGACATGGCGATAAATAAATCATGAGGCGGGCAAACAAAAAAAAATGTGAATTTCAAATTAACGAGTCGGCTACCCGAATTCCCGGCAAAGCGAAGCTCCGGGACGCGAACGATTGAAACGCGAATTATTGACTCGATAAATAAATTAATAATTATGGTTGATCGGGTTTTATTGACATTTTACCGACGTCGCCGCTGTTACGAATCGAGTAATCCGCGCGCGTCCAGTGATTCTCATTTTCAAGGGCTAATACTCGTCATTCGGTTACGTCACACCGAGCCGGGAGAGCGATTGCTGTCTGCTACATGTGTTTCCCGGTCTCCCGTCTCTCCCCACTCTCTCCCTCTCTCTCGCGCCGCTGTCGTTATTCTCGTTTGCGAGAACTCGCGTTGCATAAGCATCGCTTTGTATGCTCGACTATTTATCCCGCGCGCACCGTTCGCGCATTACGTCGAAAACACATGGTTTGAGCGCGGTTCGGAAAAAAAAAATTATACACCGAGAATTGCCGCGAGCCTGACTTATTCGCGTTGACTGCACCGACGCACTTTGTCTCGTCTTCGTGAAAAAAAAAAAAAAAAAAAAAAAAAAACGAGTATTTTCAACGCTTCTAACGAGGCGGCCTTGCTGCCTACTTGATCTCCCATTCAACGTGCTACCTGCGTTTTGCCTCACTGAACGCTTTTTTAAAAACACAAGTGACCTACAGAGGCAATGCGCGTTGGTAAAAAGTTGCCGTGGATTAGGATTCGTGCTGGGTCGAGGCTGGTATATTACAATCCTTCATTAATGTATGGCAATACTTTTCATATAGAAAAATATAAAAATTATATCTTTTTCCCCAATATAAATAAATACCCAGAAACAAATAAAATCAATCTGCGTCCCAATTCCACTCATCACGAAAAATAGTAAGTACTGTGCGATACAAAAAAATGTCCTCTGCTTGAGGGAGGTTTAGGAAACAAATTAAATAAATACCCAGAAATAAATAAAATCAATCTGCGTCCCAATTCCACTCATCACGAAAAATAGTAAGTACTGTTCGATAAAAAAAATGTCCTCTACTTGAGGGAGGTCAAGGAAACAAATTAAATAAATACCCAGAAACAAATCAAATTAATCTGCGTCCCAATTCCACTCATCACAAAAAATAGTACTGTTCGATACAAAAAAAAATGTCCTCTACTTGAGGGAGGTCAAGGAAACAAATGAAACCGACACCATAGGTCTCGGAGAGAGGCCAGTTGTACCCGGGGCAGTAATTCGGATGCAACTCATTCGATACTCCGCAGAGGGCGCGCTGCTGCTGCTGCTGCCTCTCTGCTGGGAACGGTGCTACCGTTCCCGCATGCTTAATTCGCAGGGTCAACTTTCGGCCAGTGGATCTCGATGCTCGCGGCGCGCTTCCCGAGCAACGCGAGCTTTTACAGTTTATACCGTATATCCAGGCGAGTGTAAAGCACGCAGCGAGCGCCGCGCGCGCGGCGAAACCTCACCCGGTCGGCTACACATCCCTCGCTCGTCGCTCTACACGCCGCACGTACATATGTATGCGGCCGCTCGTTTCCCTCGCTGACAGCGGAGTGCAAGCGGTTTAAATTGCAAATTTTGCGTCGGGGAAACTCACGGTACCGTCGGGCGACAGACCGGTGGGTAACCCTTGCCAACCCTGCGAGGGGGCAGGGGGAGGGGGAGGGGGAGGGGGGGCTCCCCCACACCTCCCGCCCTTTTCTCTCTCTTTCTATCTCCGCCCGTAACACTGTAGTTCCCCATCGATTAAATTTCATCCCCGGTCAGCGTGCGAGACACGTCAATTTCCCCGCCCCTAAGCTTTCACGTCGAAAGATAATTCTAATAATTATAATACTCTTTAATAGAGGAACTACGCGCTCGCGTGAGCGAAACTCGCGCGCTGTCGGCGCACTTTGTCCGACGGGAGCTTTGTGTTAGCGAACTTTTGAGGGATGGAGGATATTGGGAGGTGCGTCTGTTGAAATGATTTCGATGTTACGTGGCGATGGGGAAGGATGTGTTTTTATTTTTTTATTTTGTGAAAACGATTAATATAATCGGGTTTTATGTTTTTCTTGTTTTTTTTCCGCGTTTATGTGAATCTGGCCCATAAATAAAATTACGTTGAAGTGTTTAATTTTAATTAAACGGGATTTAAACGCTAATTCTCGTGACAATCTATAACTTGATTACGTCTAACGCTTATTTATTTGTGTTAAAAAATCACAGCGAACTTTTGAAGGGTGGAGGATATTGGGAGGTGCGTCTGTTGAAATGATTTCCATGTTAGGTGGTGATGGGGAAGGATGTATTTTTTTTTTAATTTTGTGAAAACGATTAATATAATCGGATTTTATGTTTTTCTTGTTTTTTTCCGCGTTCATGTGAATCTGGCCCATAAATAAAATTATGTTGAAGTGTATAATTTTAATTAAACGGGATTCAAACGCTAATACTCGTGATAATCTATAACTTGATTACGTCAAACGCTAATTTATTTGTGTTAAAAAATCATTTGGTTGTGTCAAATATCAAATTGGGCTTACCGAATATTCAAAGCTTATTCAAAGCGAGTCCTTCTTGTCGCCCGAGCGAAACAAAGTCTTATCGAAACAATTAACGAGTGTCGTCCATGTCCGATTTCCCTGATTAGCAGCCGACGAGCCAGCACATGCCATTTATTCAGAATTCATTTTAAACGGGTTATGGTTTTTTTTTTTTGGGCTTACCGAATATTCAAAGCTTATTCAAAGCGAGTCCTTCTCGTCGCCCGAGCGAAACAAAGTCTTATCGAAACAACTAATGAGTGTCGTCCATGTCCGATTTCCCTGATTAGCAGCCAACGAGCCAGCACCAGGCCATTTATTCAGAATTCATTTTAAACGGGTTATGGTTTTTTTTGGGCTTACCGAATATTCAAAGCTTATTCAAAGCGAGTCCTTCTTGTCGCCCGAGCGAAACAAAGTCTTATCGAAACAACTAATGAGTGTCGTCCATGTCCGATTTCCCTGATTAGCAGCCAACGAGCCAGCACCAGGCCATTTATTCAGAATTCATTTTAAACGGGTTATGGTTTTTTTTTCTTGCTTGTACCTCGCGCGCACATGTATCTGCTGCGCCAAGCGCAAAGGAGATAAGACGGAGAGGTTTACGGTGACCGGAAATAGCAAAGAACTTCTGCCAAGCCGCGGCTGAAATGCGCTGCTTGCCCCGTTAAGTCGGTACCGCGAACCGCGCGACTCGCGGACTGCGCCTCGATAAAGATAACGGGGCGTTGAAGCTCGCGTCCTCGATCCGCGCACCGGGAGACACACTGAACGACTTGTTATGCCCCATCCGGTTCTCCTCGATAATCACACGTGCTCGTTATTGTGTTAGCAGGTATATTTATCACGGGTCGTCTAATAGACGAGCCAAGTGATCTGCGCAGATCGCACGTTTCGAACAGCGAACGTTAATAATTTACCTACATTTTACTTTATTTACCTAAAGCTTTGACATGATTTATTTATGTCGTGTCTCGTGACATGAATACACAAATTTGAAATATATTATGCAACGTTTGAACGACCAATCAATGGTAACAGTGTCCGGGATGGAAAATTTATAATCCTGTCATTTTTTTGCTCCCTGAAAAACCAAATACCGCGAATGAATAGGTAACTAGGACAAGACGCTTAGCTTCGTGTTGTAGTCAAACGAGCGGCACATTTTTACAATGTCTTATGCAAGTTTTAACGCATCAATTAACACGAGCGAAGGACGCGATTTGCGTTGCAGTCTATATCATTAAATTCTCGGCCTGGAAAAACGTGTTAATGGCGATTAATTCGCTAGAACATTTAATGTTTAGTCCATGTTTTCATGGAGACTAGTTTTACTTGCATTTTTTTTTACTGTCTTCAGTTTTATTAAGCTCAAGGTTGAACTGAAGGTTAAATTCAAGTCTGCATTCAATGTTAAACATGAGTCTCAAATTCGAATACCACTTCTATGCTGCAATTATAAATTCGGCCCTTGAGCTCTTATTATTCAGGTCCCGTAGGTTTGTTTACAATTAAGGGGAGGCTTGAGTGGATTTGAGAAGCCGAAGTTTCGAATGTAAAAAGTGATATTTCGTAGAACACACTATACGTGGATTTAGTTGATGGAATCGACATTTCGCGGGTACTGGAATGTTGAGAAAACTTCAAAGAATCGGCGTCTGGTCTTATTTGGCAAGTTTGAATTCCTGAAACGATTATATCTTTCAACAAGGCTCTGTTGACGTTTCGAGCGACCATATTGGTTTGCTCGCTTTTGCCTTTGCTGTAAGATATAATCGTTTGAGGAATTCAAACTTGCCAAAAAAAGGCCAGATGCCGATTCTTTAAAGTTTTCTCAACATTCCAGTACCTGCGAAATATCTATTACATCACCAAAATCCGCGTATTGTGTGTTCTACAAAATAGCAATTTTTACACGAGAAATGTTGGCAACTCAAATCCACTCCAGCTCCCCCTTAATGATAAATTAAAAAAATACAACAAATATAAAAATAAAAAAAACAGTACTCACTCGATGTGCACAACGAAGGAAAACTCTGTCGAGCGGCGACTTCGAATCCTGCGCCTTCGTCGACTTTTCCTTGCACCAAGCTTGTCCCATTTTTTTCCAATTCGATTATCGCACCTTCTCGACCTCCTACCAAACCCTCTCCGGCGTTATCAGCGTTTTATTATTTCGCTCTCGAGCGACGCTATTGGCTCCCGGCGGGATATTCGCAATTCGGCTGCTCAGCCGTACGACTTCCGCGCGGCAGGTGCCAATGCTGTCTTCTCGCACGCGCCAGTAGCTATCGACGGAATGTGGGTCATCGCGCACCGACGCCACCAGTTTCTCATGACCTGCCCCAACAGTCACACCGTATGCACGTTGCACTGCTTCACACTGGATCCAAAATCGCGTGTCTCGGACGACACGGAAAGAAAATGGTCACCACGAAGACACGACCTTGTCTTCCGGTCGACTTCGTGCCGGAAGAACCTCGACCTCGACCTCCTCGATTTTCTCGCCTGAAGAGGACGACCCGACCGGCTGACGGAAGAGAAACCTCGGAGATGTGCGACACGCTCGGTGAGAGCGAAAGGTGAGAAGACCCGTGACCTCCCTCGGAGCCTCAGCAGAGCCTCGTCGACGAGATCTGCGAACCTGAAAAAAGAAAACGAGAAAACAAGAAGAAATGCAGGAATTACCCGGGTGCTGATGCATATAACTCGGATTGCAGTTTGCGGTCGTCGCAAACTGCGTTTGTGCTTTCCTGATACCGGTGTAATTTGCGTTAAACAAACTGTGTACACGGAATTTCACTTTCTATTCTCGCTAAGCGGCCACGCGCGCGTGGCCGGTGAAAAAACGATGAGAAAAAAAAAGGGAAACGTGAGGAGGAAGAAGAGAAGAGCGAGGAGTATGAGCTACGAGTCGTTGCGTTTCACGCCCGGAGTCCGGGGGTCCGGACTTCGACGCACCCGGTGACCCGAGCTCTCCTCAAGCGTTGCGAGAGGCCGACCCGTTCGCCGTGTCTGCATTCCACGTACCAGGAACGAAAATACAATTCCCCGCGATGCCGCACGAGCGAACGCGACGCACGCGGCAGCAGCTTCGACGAGCTCTCGGAGCCTCTTGTCGAAAAACTTCCGCGTCAGCCGCGGCAATGATTCCGCACTGCTAATCGTCGGACGCGGTGAGAATCTCGTTGCATCCGCGCGTCAGCGATAATTTCTAACCTCGCGTGCGATTTTTGTGTCAATGACAAGTCGCGGGATACAATTTCTGCAAGCGCGAAGTCTCGAGTTTTTAAGCGATTTGATTAGTAATGCGAAAGAAGAAAACGAGAATGACAGTGTCGTATATATAAAAAAAAAAAAATTACACTGGAAAAATTATTTTTGGACAGGACAAAAAGAAAAAACTATACCTATAAAGACAAGACACGGGATACAATTTCTGCAAGCGCGAAGTCTCGAGTTTTTAAGCGATTTGATTAGTAATGTGAAAGAAGAAAACGAGAATGACAGTGTCGTATATATAAAAAAAACGACGCTGGGAAAATTATTTTTGGACAGGACAAAAAGAAAGAATTATACACTTTTATTTTTTAGTTATATGCATAGTGATTACGATGATTCGAGACAATTTAGTTATTAGTCTGAGGGAAGAAGCAAAGAAGAAGAGGAGACAAGATTGGAGAACGTGCCTGATCGAAAATGTTATTTCAGTCGTAAATATTCAACGCGAGCCAATGTAGTTTCTGCAGAGAAATTATTTTTGTTACTATCAAGCATCTTCTGCAGTTTCATTCGATTACTGTTTTTAGCGAACATGAGGAAAAAGAGGAAGAAGAGAATCCTGACGAGATTGATCTTAATTTACCCAACTCAATAAACTACGTTTATTTACAATAAATTCCCTATAGCCCCTCAATTTGTATTTGCATTCGATTGTTTAAAAAAAAAAACAAAGAAAAAACAAGAATGGAAATATACAAAAAAAAGTTGACGTTGTTATTAAAGTCGACCCACACAAACGTCACTCGCTTCGAACGTACCTTCAGCCTTCAGTCTCGTAGTTCGCACAGTTGCGTTCGATTATCATCAATGCGAAGCAAGCAACGAAAAAAAAAAAAAAAAAAAAACGAAGGCTCGGAGATCGGTATAGTCTCTCGGCTGCGGTGACGATGCAGCAGCACGTCCGCGTTCGCGTTCAACTGGTACCGGCGCTGGTACCGATTGACGGCCAACTCAGTCTGTCCGCACGAACACGAGCGGCTCGCGTATGGCTCACGGTTTAACGCAGTCACACACACGTTCGATGACAATCGCGGGGGAGAATCGGTGAGGCGGCCGCGCGAGTCTTCTCACACTTGCAATATTATCAATCGGCTGCGCGTAGAGTCACCGCCTCATCCGTGCGTTGCTCTTCGTGTGCGAAACGCAGCAGCACCGGCCGTCCACTCCAATGTGCAGCAAACGCTCGATCGATCGAGCGACACTCGTTGAAATCCCAGGATCGATCCACTCATCTACCACTTTGAGGCCCGAAAAATCACCGAGCGCTTCCGGTGTCCGATTATCGGACGATATTCCACTGTATCCGATTTCGTCGCGTCGCACCTGCGTCGCGCCTGCGCGAAAACGCGTGGCGAATCGGTTGCGGAGAGAAAGAGAGAGAGACAGAAAGAGAGCGCAGGCGCGCGCTCGCGAGATATCGGTATTAAACTATCCACAGTCCAGCGAGCACTGCGCGCTCGCCGGCTGCGCCGCGCGGCACGGAGCAGCGCGGCGAAGATAGGAAACGGAGTCGCGAGCGGGCTCGGCGAGTCAGGGAGCGCCGAGCGAGCGAGAGAGTGAGAGACGGCGGGTATACAGAGAGGCGAAACGATGACTGCGAGTTTGTGCGAGAGGTGTGCGGAGAGCGCTTGGGTATATCCACGGCCTCCGAGTCTCTCTCGCGTCCGCACGGCCCGAGAAAGAGCCGTGACGTTCGCGAACCTGCGAGCTGCGAGTCCAGCCTTAAGGTAGTCCTCCCGCCTTGTCAGATGCCGCATAAGTTCGAGGGAGAATTAGGCAAAATTTCCGGATAGTTCCCGATAAGATGAAAATCTGACAAAAAAATCAAGCATACGGAAGATGCTGAAAAGATTATTTTGGCACAATAATAATTGAAGAACGTTAATGATAAATTACTTAAATAAATATTAGTACAACAAACGACTCGGTAACTTAACTTTTTTTTGTTATGAAAAACATTTGTTTATTTTTCTGAATACGTATGAATTTTTTTCAGAATTTTGTCTGGTTTTCAATTTTATACTTAAAAAAACCTCGTTTACAAACATCAGACAAAATTCTGAAAAAAATGTATACGTATTCAGAAAAATAAAGAAATGGATTCATAACAAAAGAAAATTAGGTTACAGGGTAATTCGTTGCACTATTATTTATTTAAGAAATTTATTATTAACATATTTGAATTATTATTGTGCCAAAATAATCTTTTCGGCATCTTCCATATGCTCGATTTTTTTCAGATTTTTATCTTGTAGATAACTGTCCGGAAATTCTGTCTAATTCTCTTCGAACTTATGCGGTATCAGACAAGGCGAGAGGACTACCTTAAAACGCGCTCGGTATTCGAGAAAGAGAGAGAGAGAAAGAGAGAGAGAGAAACAGAAACACAGAGAGAGAGAGAGAGAGAGACGGAGAAAGGAGGCCGAAACGACGAGGACCGAGACTCGACGCGGAGGAAGAAAGGCTGAAAGAGGCGGGAGAGAGGACCCTGGGCCCCACCGTGCGGTTCCGTGTGGCTTTTGCTTGAGGCTTTCTAACCACAGACAAACACCGAGCGCTCGCTCGACGAGCTGCGGTGCAGCAGCACCACAGCCTCCTCGACGTCGGCTCGTATGCGTATATCTACAAGGCGAGACTCCGACGCTGTGTGTACCCACCGACACAGCCGTGTGCCTTCGTAGGTGTGTTATGTATACGCAGAGATGAGTATAAGGTAGAAATTAACGCGGGTTTTTATTGCGGAAAAGTTAGAGACGAGTCTCGCGGTTTTTGCTTTTGGTCGGATGATGTAATGATGTGTCGGTGCGGTGACCCAGTAATTCTAGGGATTTTCGAACCGAATTTTGTGACCGATAGCGGAGGGCATTTATGTTTCAAACATTTTTTTTTTAACGCCAGGCAAAGTTGGAGGGGGGGCGATATTGGCACCATTCGAACTGAATTTCATAAATCCAGGCATGAAAAACAATGTCAAAATATAATCATGCAAAAATGAATTGGATAGAATTTTTGTGGGTAGAATTACGACTTGAGAAGACTGAAAGAAGCCAAAATTTGATGTTTTGATAACACAACATTTTCGTTTACCTGCATTCAAAAAAGAAAAAAAAACAGGAAAAGAACTACGTTATCCCGTGTAAAACTTTTACGGTGCCCGGAAGAATGTCCAATATCTCGCTGTAGCGGCGCTGCGGGTACACCTCGCGTTTCCTTGTCAGTTTTTATCACATGGCTTGGCAATTTTTTCCACATCCTTCTCTTCGTGTACGAGGACCGAGTCTATCTCCGTTGCTCGTGTTTCGCGCCGAGATAACACGCTCCTGCTCTTTCGACCATCGATGATGCTTGAATGCGGCAGAACTTTGTATACAGGTACGAAGCAGCGAGAACCGTAGCCAGGTTTCTCGGGGGGGTCTCCCCATCAACGTTGTCTCGAGAGAGCTCGAAATCGGCTCGAGTAGTCTCGCCGGTTCTCCTTCTTCCGCCGCTTCTTATCCTCGTGCCCAGCGGGGGAAGACGCTGCTCTTTTCCGACGGGCTCCTCTGGCTCAGGTGCGTCAGCACTCTCCGCTGGAGCACATCACCTCGTCTGCGGCACCGAGGTATAGGTGATCTAGTTTCGAAGCGGATGACGCGAAGGAAAAAAAAAAACCCGTCGAGTATCACCGACCTACGACCCAATGACCTCGATTTTTACTCGTTTTTCGGGCCTATTCGTTCGAATGGGAGATTTATGACGACGTTCTTACGGTCTCGTTTATGGTATTCCGAATATCAGCCCGACATTATGGGCTAAATTATATTTGACTGATTTTTCGGATCGTATTTTATGAGGAACGTACACTAATTTATCGACGTCTTTTTAGAATAGAAATTATGCTAAATCATCATTGGTACCTTTTTCGAATTAAATTTTTTTTTAATTTAAGACGATGCATTGATAATCATTTTTATTTTAATTGAGTTTGTGTGAATTGCAAAAAAAATGTATTTATTTTCTCCACCCACTATTGAAAAAATGTACGTTAACATGTAAATAAAAGAATAAAATAGTCAGCAAACGAATAATTTAATGATACTCATGTTGAATTTCAATAATAGATTGCTTTTGCCATATACATTTTTTTAGGCAATAAAGCGAAATCGCTCGTCGCCCACTCCAGGTGCTCAGACGCCGAGCTCATTTCGCAAGACACCAAGCGAATGTATCCAACACCAAAGGATTAAACCCATTGACGACTCCCAAACATGTCCATGCGATCCACCTTACGTCTCGTCGGGCTCGCTTTCCTGTCGCCGATATTTTCGACGATGACGCAGACGTCGTTACAAACGGTCTCAGCAGTACTAATATTACTATTATAAAAATATCGTACCGTATCCTTTCTTAATGATACGAAGAATTGACATCAGCACCGAGCATTCTTTCACTTTCTAATTGTCCGCCGGTTAATGCACGAAGGATAATTACACCTCGACCGAATCTCGCCGGAAAAAGGTAACCGTTAGGGCTGCGTACCCTAACGGTATAGGGGTGGCTTATCGGTTCCAACCGTGGACGCCATTTACATTTTCCCCGAGCATCCCTCGAAATCTAATTGGTCATCCCCACCCCTTGGAACAACCCGACC
The DNA here is from genome assembly GCA_964034905.1 of Itoplectis maculator. Classification (NCBI taxonomy): domain Eukaryota; kingdom Metazoa; phylum Arthropoda; class Insecta; order Hymenoptera; family Ichneumonidae; genus Itoplectis; species Itoplectis maculator. Next base: position 8,468,656 of record OZ035860.1, read on the forward strand.
CTATGACGCTACCTTCGTCTTGATATAAGGACGATGTCAATCCTGGTTTGGCATTCAGTTACCTCGCAACAGTCGAAGTGTCAACCAGTGGATCGGTGGAACCTCCAACAAGTGTCATGAAGTCCTCACTGACGGCTCTGGTCGCCTTTGCGATTTTCTCTAGCGTCGTCTGTCTCGACTTGGGACGACTTCTGGGCCTGCGAAGAGACTGGCGAGACTTGTCGATCCAACCGTCCGTCCCCCAAGTCGTCGAAGTGGTCAGATGGCGTCAACCTGTGTGCGTTGTGCCGGGACCAGGAGTCCCACCCTGTCTCGTCGCACTGAAGAAGCATCAGGTCGAGTACGAGAGGAACAGTGCCCAGGGAATCGACGCAGGGAAAGATCAGAAGACGAGAAAGACCGAACTGGAAAAGGCGATACGTGAACTTGGACTGGGCAGCGAGAAGGAGATTGAGAAATTCTGCAGAGAGGAATACAAAACGTCTCGTTCCGGCGATTCGCGATCTATCAAAAATGACGGCGTAGACGTCTGCAGGGACTGGTTCGATCAGTGGGACGAGTGGACCGGCAGGAGCCAAAACGTCGAGGCGAAAAAATCCACCAGAGCGACGAACGAACTCGGCGCCAGCCGCACGGAACTCATCGAACAATTCTGCACGCACAAATTCGTGAATTTAGGAGAGTCGGACGCAAAGACAGCGTTGCACATGACGAAGATCATGAAAGCACTAAGGGAGATGGGAATTCTGCGCCATGGAGACGACAGCGGTGCCTTGGATCATATCTGCGACAGTTTCATTTTCTCGCCGAGAATCTTGAGCCCTCAAGTGGTGGGTTCAGTCGATGTGGAGAGCGTCGACCGAATGGAGCTCCACAGTTCGGAAGGTCGCTCGATTAACGATCACACGATCACTTTGAATCTACGATCAAGCACCCCAGGAATGGACCAGGCTCATCTTCACAGACGTGGAAAATATCTGATGATCGCTGGGCGTGGAAACAGCAACCCAGGCGCTCGGTCACCTCCGGCGATTTACGTGACGAAAGTCTTGAACTCACCGGTAACGGCCACTCTGGTGGCGAACAATTGCTTCCCGGACATCGGTGTCCCACTGTGCGACGAGTATCAGGAGACGCTGACGATTTACAAGAAGCCGCCGTGCTCGGGACACCACATAAACCTGCCGCAAGGCTCGGCTTCAGCGTCGGAAGGTCAGGGCTTTCCGGCTGCTTCTCTGCAAAATGTCGAACAAGTCGCCGTATCGGAAGCTAGTGCAAGCTCCGAAGTTGTCCAGGAAAACACCGAATCATCGGATTTCTGGGACGACCCGAGCAATCCCCACTTTGACGACGGAACCGCCGTCAACGAGCCCCAAAAACCTACGGGAATATTGGGACAAGCTGTTCAACACGTTCTCAGCAAACCGGGAGTCATAAGCGCGATTCCACCCAGTGTCATTGAGGCCATAGCTAATAACCCCACACTGATCGAGACCCTGGCCAACGGTGGTCAGCCTGGAGCACCTTCGGATGACTTCGCGAGCTCGGAAACCAGTGGCAGCGTCGCAGCCGCAACGACCTCTAAGCCTGGATTGATGAGCAGCTTCCTGGACATAAAGAAACCTATTTTCGATAAATTTTGGAACCCTGTTTCCAATATCTTCAACCGAAGCACAACTCCGAAACCTGAGGTTACTGAAGTAGCGGGTCCGCAGATTGGTGGACATTTTGCGGGTGGAATCGTAGGACATGGTCATGGTCATGGACAGGTCATCGAAGCTATTCAGAACTTTATCCACAAACCCGAGGTGGTTGGAGTCAGCGAGAAACCAGCGTTTCAACCGGTTCTCGTCGTTGAACCACCGCAAAAACCTAGCCTCTTCGACAACATCTGGAATCACGCTGGCGACTTTGGCCTCTTTGACAAACACTCGACTTCTACCGAGAAACCGGCGACCACCGAGGAACCTGAAAATGTCTTCACTAGTGCGATCAGCGTCGATAAAGTCGTTGAGCCTAAACCCACCCAAGCACCTGGACTGTTTGGGGGACTCTTCAGCAATCCTTCCAAACCAATCGCAGCCGTCGAGGATGGCGTGTCTGGCATTTTGGAAATTGGAAGTTCGATCTTGTCGCACGTTGTCAACAAACCACTCATCATCGAGAGGCCTGGATCCAAGCCACTTCTTATAGAAAAGCCGATTTATATTCAGGAGAAACCTGCTGGAGCTTCAGGACTCTTGAACTTTTTTATACCCGCTAGCAGCAAACCACTTTTGAACGTGGACCACGAGGTAATTATGAAGAAACAAGATCTTTTATGCATCACAGTGAAAAAAAAAGTTATGAAATATTAGATTTGCATAGCGGCTCGGGATTTGTTGTCTCACACGTTTCTATCAATTTCAGGTAATCAAAGAACCAGTCTACGTGTACCAAAAGCCGCAGACGGCGTCAGGATTTTTAAGCCACATATTCGGCGCTGCTCTCTCGAAGCCCGCGTTCTTCCAGGGCTGGGCGACATTCGGAAAGCATCCGAAAAAACCCACGGAACAAAAGGAAGCGAACAACAAGACCGAGGAAATTCCACAAGAAGGCCAACATACGAAAGGAGCGTCTGGCGAGTCTGCAACATCGACGACTGTCGACGAACCAATTGCAACAGAATCGACCAAGAAAGTTGAAGCGATCGACGAAGCTGCATCTTCGATCGGTGACGCAACTTCGGAAGCTGTTGCAACCGTCCAGACATTATTGAAATCAGCGATTCCTATTGATGATATTGTGGAAGAAAATATTCGCGAAGCTCCCGTTGAATCCACTGGACCAGAAACCGAAGAAACGTCCAATGTGAATGATGAAAAAATTGCCGTTGATATTCCAACCTCCGCGTCATCAGTGGATGTCGTGAATTTGCCGTCCATCAAGAACGAAGTCAGAGACGCAGAAGTCGCGGTAGGAGCGGATGCGATACTCGAAGATTCGGAAAGAAATCTCGCCGAAACGTCGGAATCCGCAGCACAGGAAGGAGAACGATCGACCGAAGACTCTGCGATTGACAACGAGGCGTAAAATCTGTTGATATTTATTCGGGCTATCGTGTATCGCTTATTTATTATTGCATTTTCACATTCATTATACGTTCACATTCTTATTTATAATATTTATCTAAAATTATTTCCTCGTCTCGGCAATTCCGACAATTGTGTGTCGACAACTCGTTTGAAAAATGTTTAATAACGAACGGGAAATGATGTCGCGAATGAACGAAACCGAACGAGGAGCTTGATGAGGTTCAATGATATCCGTTCCTTCGTGATATGCTTTTTATGATTCTCACACGACAAATGGGGTCACAAACAGTAAGAGATAAACAGGTTTACTGTGACATTGTAACGAGGAGGAGAAAAATAAAGAGAAATAAAGAAACGATGATTTAATATTAAACTTTCGGTGGTTTCGAGAGCGCAGCGTGTGTGCAAATGCGTAGTTAATCTACTTATATAAGTTTACAAAAAAATTTTACTATAAGTTTCGCAGTATAGAACACGCAAGATCATCGTTGTCTGTTATTCTGCGAAGAAAATATGATATTGTTATTATCATTATTTTATAATTACGATTACTATCATTAGTATTTTCAATCTGATTCCAATGGCGCATGATCACAAACAATTGACTATAATAAATGTAGTGTCTTATGATACGTATCACATATTTTGGCCGTTCGAGAGACGGCCATACCGATCGTAAGCCACACGATCGTTCATGGGGAAAACTCGGTACACGTTAAGTTAGAACTTGGTGAAAATATTTCTCTAACTTTTGTTCGCATACAAAAACCGAAGATTTTTACAATTTTACCGAGTAGACTTTTTTTCGGGCCCGACAAAAAAAATTAAGTTATCCAGACGGACAGGTCAAAAAGTAAAATGCAACAAGTTATAAAAAACAGAAATTTCTCTTGTATCTAGACAATTAAAAAAAATTGGTACATCTAATAGAACAATTTTATTAAAAAATGGCTGTGTCGCACTGAAATTCGATCCACAGAATCGACAGAAATTCAGAGAAATTTCCGAGTTTTCTTCTCACGATAATAAAGAGAAATATTTTCACCAGGTTTTCACAAACTATTGCTATGAATTACGTCGCACGGCTAACAGAGCCAAAGCGAAATCAACGCGAATCGAAATTTCAGTCCTCGAATGCGTTCGAATCCAGACAGGCAACATTTTCCGATCAATCAGAGTCAACGACAGCTACAATCGACAACTCAATGAAGCTTGAAATTTCGATCCGCGGACGGCGTAAAACGCGATTTCCGCCGATCGTCCGATATTACCGATATAAAATCAGGATCACCTTTGTGAAATATGACCGTAATCGGTACAGACACAAAAAATTACCGATATTTCACATCTATACGATTATTTCGTATAGATGTGAAACGACGTCTCACAAACATGTCTCATCTTGCAAACTTCCAATGTAACCGAGAATATTCAGATTTACCGAGTGAATGTTTTTTTTTCGGCGCGAGGTTCCAAAAGTACCGAGTTTCTCGAGGCGTCGCACGTTGCAATCGCGCAGTGCGTACTTTCCCAGAGACTCATCGAAGTTGTCCCGCAAATTATGCATTTTCCCGCTCGTTTGCTCAGCGCCGTTTTCACCCTCCTTTTTTTCGCTTAGTCGTTCAGCGACATTCGCCTCAGACGTGAATCGCCGCGTACTTCTGGGTCTTGCTTTTTTTTCGTCTGAACGCCACGAGCTTCCACGGATCGTAGGGAATCGCTTTGGCGTAGGGAAAATGTTGGGGAGCGGTTACCGATCTCGGACGTCGTAGCTTCTCCGGGTCGAAGGGTATCGCCTTCGCGTAAGGAAACTCACTCCATCTGCTGGGAATCTCAAGACTTTCAGTCGACGCAGAATCGTCGGCCTGCGTGCCGCCGATTTTCACCGACCTTCTGGCAATTCTCGCGCGCGAAAAATCGGTCGATTTTTCGTGGTCGACGGAGGCATCGTCCTCAACGTTCCACGTGGTTATAAGGTTTTCCTGGAGTTCCCTGCCCGCCCGAATGTTCTCCAGTCGCATCTGCTGCTTCCTCAGCGCGAGTTTGTTCTCGGGATCGGCGAAATCTCGATCCCAGAACGTCTTGACGTGTCTCATCGGTACTTGCGATTTTTGCGCAACGTTCGATCTTGACGATTCCATCGGATCGACAATCCTCGACGTGTCGGCGGGTTTTCCCTTTCCGTAGGGAAAAACGCTACCTTCCTTCGCAGCGTCGAGCATGCTCCGATCGAACGGAATCGTTTTGGTTTTTTCAGGGCTCGCCTGAGCGTCACGATCGGCCTGGAGCGTCCGCGATGAATAGAGACGAGCTCCCAGCTCAGTGAGCGCAGCGATTCTTCGCTCCTCCAGCTTCTTCGGGTCGTAGGGAATCGCTCGAGTGTACGGAAATTCGCTTCCGCGCTTCGCCACCTGAAGCTTCGTCGGGTCGTAGGGAATCGCTCGGCTGTAGGGAAACTCGCTTCCCACGCGAGCGACCTGCAGCTTCGCGGGATCGTAGGTGATCGCGCGACTGTAGGGAAACTCGCTGCCGAGCTTCGCGACCTCGAGATTGCGCGGATCGTAGGGTATCGCACGGGCGTAGGGAAATTCGCTGCCGATTTTCGCCTCTTCCAGGTTCAGCGGATCGTAGGCGATCGCCCGATTGTACGGAAACTCGCTGCCGATTTTCGCTTCCTCGAGGTTCTTCGGGTCGTAGGAAATCGCGCGACTGTAGGGAAACTCGCTGCCGATTTTCGCTTCCTCGAGGTTCTTCGGGTCGTAGGAAATCGCGCGACTGTAGGGAAACTCGCTGCCGAATTTCGCTTCCTCGAGGTTCTTCGGGTCGAAGGAAATCGCGCGATTGTACGGAAACTCGCTGCCGATTTTCGCTTTCTCGAGGTTCTTCGGGTCGTAGGAAATCGCGCGATTGTACGGAAACTCACTGCCGATTTTCGCTTTCTCAAGGTTCTTCGGGTCGTAGGAAATCGCGCGATTGTAAGGAAACTCGCTGCCCATTTTCGCTTCCTCGAGGTTCTTCGGGTCGTAGGAAATCGCGCGATTGTAAGGAAACTCGCTGCCCATTTTCGCTTCCTCGAGGTTCTTCGGGTCGTAGGAAATCGCGCGATTGTACGGAAACTCGCTGCCGATCTTCGCTACTTCGAGTTTTCGCGGATTGTAGGAGATCGCACGAGCGAAAGGAAACTCACTGTCCACTCGCGCAACTCGAAGCTTTTCCGCGTCGTAAGGTATAGCCTCGGCGTACGGAAATTCGTGACGACGATGCGTCGGGAAAGACTTCGTCGCGACACGACGGCCGATCTCTCCGTCCTCGTGCGACGCATCGACGATCCGGTTCAAACGGCTGGTTCTAATCTTGTAGGAATCCGTGTCACGGGCACGATCGTTCGCCAGATGGTGCTCCACCTCGGCCGGCGATGGAAACTTGGAGAAAATGTCGTTCTCGTCGATCTCCTTCGACGCTACTTCCTCGGCGAATTTTTGCAGAATCCTCTTCTTGCCCAAGTCGACTTCTTCGGCTTTCTTTCTCTTCGTCGTCTTCTTCGACGCAATTTCCGCCGCAATTTCAGATTCTACCTCGGATATTTGACGGGTGACTTTGTCACTTTGTGCTGCGTCGTCATCGTTCTGAATAAAGAGGAAAAAAATGTTATTAAGGAGTGAGCGAGTAAAGTAAAGAAGATCGTTGAGTTTTGGTTTATTTTGCTTTCACATTTTATTTTAAGGCATTTTTTTCATGTGATAATTTAAGGAAAATGCTTTATGTAATTTGAAATTGTGTAAAAAATGTGAATAACAAATTGTATTATTCGCAGATGACTTGAATTACACTGAAGTTTCGCCAGCAATGAAGAGTACTCACAGTTGCAGGTCGGATCCACGGGCCCTTCATAAATCGATGCCACTGGTCCATGTCGAGTTCAGGAAACACGAAAGTCGGCAAATCGCCGGAATTCTGAGTCGACGGAGCCGCCACTTTGAAGGGGAATAACCTTCGCACCTCCACAATCCTTCCGACCGAGTCTTCGGTTTTGCATAGCGGTAGAACGAACGGCAGTCTGAAAGCGAACATTTCTTTTAATGAAAGTAGTTATTTTCCGAGCAGCTGCTTTGCTCTTCAGCTTCCCTCAAAATATCATTCGAATATCATCAATTATTGTACCGTGTAATATTTTACGTTCGTAAATGAAATTGTATACAAAAATATTTTCATAGCCTAATATAAACGTTTTTTTTTTTATTTTTTTTTTTTTTATTCAAAAACACATGAATTTTGTTATAATTTCTATTAGTGGAAGATAAAAAAATCGTTAACCAATTTATATTCGGACCTGGAGATTTTCTTTAATCTCTATTTCATACAATTTGTTGTGAAAACGAATAAAAAAATCCTGTTACCATAATGGAGTAACAAGCAAGAGATAAAATTAGTATCAACGCGCATAAACTCGATATGCGTGAGATTCCCTACAACGAATGGCTAAAGTAGCGAATTTCAAAATAATGAACATTTAAATAAAAAATAGCCGCCATTATAACATTTTCTATATTTTAGCCATTCGCTATTTTCATCATTCGCTATTTTAACTGCATTTTAATAAAATGGGGGGGGGGGTCAAAATAGTGGATGATCAAAATAACGAATGGCTTAAATAGTTAATTCCGTAATGATGACCATTCTAGATTCAGACCTTCATTATTTTTTATTTCCCTGTATTAGCCATTCGCTATTTTCGTTATTCGCTATTTTGACCCTCACTCAACTGAAACTCGAGCAAACGACACCCAGAAGTAAAAAAAACTTGTCATTGCTCACCTGGACGGAATGCATCCTTCTATTTTGTAGATGATCGTCACAGCTCGACGCGTTTCCTGTGTCTCCGCGAAGGGCGACAGTTCCTCCGGCTCCGGCAGAGTATCCAGAGACCTCGAGTGTCGCGATGGCTTCCCAGGCGTCTCGTCCTCGGCTTCGTTCCCGAAGTTGCAGGCTGGCAGCTTGGCCGGCGGGTCGAGACACTCGTAGGACGCTTCGATCGGCCGTTCCTGCCGATGTTTCTTCGTCTTCGATCGTCCACGAGCGAGAAGAGACGCTTCAGACGCGTCGAGAGCCAATAGCAGAAGTGCCAGGAGGGTGAGAAGCTCGAGCCTCTTCATATTCGTTCGCTGCCGAATATTTGGACTCTCAACCGTTTCAGCTGATTCTGCAACAGAAGGAGACGACAAACGCGTCGTCACCGTTCGATCACCGAGGGAAGACTGACGGGGGAACTGAAATTTTTCGGTTTTCACGGTTGCCTACGAGAAAGCGGGGAGGGCGGGAGGGGGAAACCAACCCCAAACATGACGCGCACTGACTCCAAGGGTTAGCAGGTACCTCGTGCTCCAACTTCCTACCTCTACCTGCTCCGTTCCTTCGTTATCCTCGAGTGAGGACCCGGCGAGGTCGCCCCGAATGATCCCTACCCCCCGTGGACACCGCGTTTACATTTGCATCGGAACCTCTCGAGACCAGCAAAAAAAAAGAAAATAACCGAGTACCTGCTACATTAAAATTGATCCACCGGGCAGGTGAAACCTGCCTCGTACTACACTTATATAGCTTCACGGTGAGTTAGGGATGAGTTAAGGATACACTCCCGGCCAAAAGTTTGGCTCTTGATTAACGAAATTTCAATACCACCTCCGGCGACGGCGAAAATCTGGCTGACTTCGAATAATAATAATTCCAACGTGTTATCGATAAATAGCAAATGATAAAACAGTTTAACAAACCTTTGAGAAATTCGTGTTTTTTTTCTATTATAAAATGAGTTCTCTATTTATGGCTCCGCTATTTTTGACCAACGCATCCGTTAATTTTAAGCTCGAGCCGAGACGAACTCGTGGGTATTTTTAATATCACTATTTTTACGTCACTGCGCGAAACGAAAAAAAAGTTGAAAACGAATCAATCCAAGGTCTGCGACGCTATAAACGATTTCACCTGGAATTTCCCATACAAATAGACTCGATTTAGTTTCGGAATATTTTCTGACCACTCTGACGACAAAAATCTCGAACGAAAACCGTAGCGAAGCTTCCTCCAACCAAACCAACAGAAATACAAGACCAATACCCAATTGCCTACCTGATTCGCAAGATTCTTCGACGGGAACTGTATAGCTTTGTTCCGCGCAGACGACCGCAGACTGCAATCTATTTAGACGTCAATTTTCCTGGTCAATCGTCAGCTCTAAAAAAATGTACCGACGGTTCGATCTATTGTTTCGATATCGATGATGAGAGATGAGCAAAAATATTGAATTCTAAATTATTTTTGTTGTTGTTGCGAGTCAATCAGCAGCAGCCCCCACGAGTCGACGCGGCAACGCGTTGTTCGTCGCTGTTAAATCGTCGCTCCATCGCCAACCGTGGCTTACTGATGACTGATTTGCCGCGTGGCCCTAGCTGCCCTTAAAAAGCCCACGAAGACAACGCGCATGCATACGACACACGATATACGCGCTCGGTGTAGGCGTAGAAGCTGCGTTGCAGCGTCGCCCCCCTCTCCGCTCGCCTCTTTCCCCCCCGTCGGTGGGACGAACCGTCGATGGGCGATGCACAGCCGAAACGAAGTCGGACCGATAACGCCAGGCCCTAAATTTCGTTGGACCGACGCGCCTCCTTGGCCTTTTAGCCCTCTCCCCCGCCGAGCGACTTATTTTGCCGGCCATCCGGCTGGTCCGACGAAAAACCTCGGCTCGGTGAAGCAACGTCCTCGGCGCCGAAGACGATAGGCACGTTTGGGTTTCATAATCGTGTGTTTTCGCTATTTTTCTGATAAATCACAACTATGAGGGGAAGCGTATACCCGCGCGAAAATGGAAGTATTAAAACAGTATTGCCTAAATATGACAAGAGTCTTGGAAGTGAAATATTCCATGGCTGGCGTATTGAAATAATACATACCGAATAATACTTCGAGAAGTATTGATGAGTCTTGCGAGTATTTTTGAGATCAGTGTGATATTTTTCGGAGCTGGTAAGTATTAGCAACCCAAGCCCAGCGAATTTATGAACTTGCGAAATATACATAATAATACTTCCAAATACGCCCGACGTACTTACCAATAAGCTCAACAATACTCGCAAGGCTCATTAATACTTCATTAATACTTCATTAATACTTCTCAAAGTATTACTCGGCATGTATTGTTCCAATATGCCAGCCTTGGAATATTTCAATTCCAAGACTCTTTTAATATTTAGGCAATACTGTTTTAATACTTCCGTTTTGGCGCGGGTCAACTTTATGGAACGGTTAAATATTTTTGATATATTTTTTTTTATTACTGCCGTCGACCTAATTTTCGTACCTCGCCAACGATCGGATATATCGGACTGAAATTTGGCTCGCGAATGAAGCACTTATTGTCGGATCATCGTGGTGAATTAAACTGGGATTGATAAGCTCACTAAAATTTTATAGGATTCAAACATTTATCTTGCCAGAAATGAGTAACGACGAGAGAGGTAGAGAGAGTACTCGCCGGCTCGGTCGAATTTCAGGCTAACAAACTTCAATTTTGCGCGGAACCGCAGTTACGAACAGATTTGTTGGTAATAAGTTTGCCGAGAATCGACAATGGGGGTCAGAAATCGTAAAACGCTGGTACTACTGAAAACAAGCCTGCAGACTAAAACTTTGCATATGCCTTCCTCGTTATATCCGTCTTCTGCAAAACTTCGTATACAAGGAAACCGTCCAATGGCGATCAACATGCTTCTTCGATCAATGTGAAAAGTTGGACTTTTTACCTCTGATTAAAACTAATAAGATCGGATATAATAATATCAGATATAAAAAAAATCTGATAGTGCGGGTGGTATAGGTAACGCATACGCAACTATATATATGCTATTAAAATCTTTTACATACAAAATACACATTATGGCTCCGATTTGACTATGGGATGTATCAATGGACAATGTGGAAATGGGGATTTTTCGAAGAATATGCGGTGAGATTTTCACAGCGAGCGGTCATAGCAACCAGCCCCATAACAACAGTTGCCACAATTGTCGCGGTAGAAACTGTCACCATGGTAACCATCGTCATGTAGTAACCATCACCATATCAACCGTCACCGTAACAACAATGGCCCTAAAAACCATCGCCAACGATAACAACGACGCACAACGCCCGAGCTGTTTATGTACCTACACTGTTAAAAATCTAAGGTGTCAAACGCTGCTGATGTGGACTTTTTCCTAGTGTTACTCATTACGGTGTTAGTAGTAACACTTTTTACGGTGTAAAATTAACACCAGCCGTTTCGTTAAATTTTTCCTGTGTTACCGACGAAACATTGTAACACTTTTCGCTTTGAATGCATGAATGCACGTATCCTATGTGATTTTTTATTATCCCGTGAATGAATTAGTCGCTTTTCTCAGTTTTTATCGAAAAAATGACGAAAAAAATCGATTTTTTCATTACAGATTCTTCTACCGGGTAATTGATCTCTAATTTTCTTTTTCGAAAATCAAAATTTTGATTAATTCATTAAGATTCTGAGATTCACATTACGGGCGTCTGTATTTCAATTTTCGCTTCGATCCGTTGATAATTCGCGAAAAACGGCACTTCTGACCTTTTGAGGTGAAAGTCGGTATTTCAGACTCCCTTGACACCGCTCATCATCACCGTGATTGGTGTGGGCCTATATGAACACCGTCTTGGTGTTGTTTTTGACACCATATTTTTAACCGTGAAACGAATTCAGGTACCAACTGGCAAAATACAGTTTGTGAGTGTTGTAAGAAGCTACGAGTGGGGGTAGATCTACCGTTTTCGATCACCGCACCGCTCACGATCTCCACGATCTCCACGATCGGACCAAAGGCGACCAAAAGTGCAAAGTACACCCACCCTGTATATCTCCGAGTGTCCGCGAGCATCTCGCGAGTTCCTTACAAATCGTTCACACTTAGCGTCTGCCAGACGTCCGCGCGATTGTCTAGTGGGTCTCGCGCTTCATTGTTACGTAGAAGATAGTAATAATAAGAGCAGCGAAAAAAGAAAATCAAGCCGAGAGCAGTTTTGAAAAGCAGAAACCAGTAAGAGCCGAGCTCGCGCATTGCTCACACTCCACGCGGTTTCTTTTCTCTATCTTCAGGGGATATTCCTCGAATAACAATCGTGTTTACCCTGATTGCAGAGCTGAGGCTGCTGCCGCTGTCGCCGTCGCCGCCGTCGCTGTTGCTGCCACTGGACGCGGGAGGATACAGGGCGCGCTCGCATTGCCATGGAGCACACGATGCGTGGTATACGTGGCGCTAGATGATAATGAGGGCACTCGGAGACGCGGCGCATATACGTGCCACGCCGGGTCTCTCGTCGTATATACACATCGGGTCTCGTTGTCGTATATATACAACGTCTTGTCGAAGGAGCGAAGCCGTCGGTACATGTATCGCATTCGGAGAGCGAGAGAGAGAGAAGGAGATGTAAACACGTAGACACGCACAATGTGTACCTACATGAGCAGCGTTCCTGGTGGCGTATTATCGTCTAGCTGGAGTCGCGCACACGGAATATGGGATATTGGCGGGCAAGGGAGGGTGGGAGGGGGGAGCGCAACGAGAGCTGTAGTTACGGTGCATCGAGTGCATTGCCATCGGCGTCGCGACGTCGGCGACAACGGCGCCTCCTCTCTCCGTCGATCCGACGCACGCGTTTACAGTGCAGACCCGTTTAAAAGGAGGGTCGAGCGCGTCAATGAAACATATTCTGATTTCTTTTTACGCATGGATGTGGACGTCTAAGTATGACTACAAAGTTTGGAGAAATATCTTCACCGTTTGGACAAATATTTTTGTTTTTAATTTTCACCATTGAACATTGATTCTTATGACAGATTGAAAAAAGGTGTATTTTAACGTTTCTAGGGGTAATTTATGTGGAAAAGCTGCAAACAAATTATTGAAAACTATGAAGAATACTGTTAAGAAGTTCTGTAAAAAAAGGTAGACACGTGTTCTTCACCGTTAATTAACAATAAGCAATATGCGACAGAGACGCCGCGACGAAAACCTACGGAAACTGCATATCCGGCAACACAATTGCTTGGTATTAATTGACGGTGAAGAACACGCATCTACATTGTTTTACGGAAGTTCTTAAGAACATTCTTCACAGCTTTCAATAATTTGTTTGCAGCTTTTCCACATAAATTATCCCTACAAACCTTTATTTCAATCTGCCACAAGAATCAATGTTAAATGGTGAAAATTTCAAAAAATATTTCTCCAAAACATTGAAGATGAGCACATTCAAACTTTGTAGTCAACCTTAGACCGTTCATATATATGCGTAAAAAAAAATCAGCATATGTTTCCAGGTATCATTGAAGCGCTCGACCCTCCTTGGACGGCATCGCACTTGCACTCCCAGCCCGAAAGTTTGGTTAGATTTGGTTGTTGAATGGATTTGGATTTCGGGATTGAGGATGTTATACAGCTCCACACTAGTCAAATGAGTGCTGACTTTAAAGAATATTTTTTGCATTGATTTAAGTATCTGTTGATTATTTTCAATGGTGATTTGTACTGCCAGGTATGTTCTTAACCTGAGAAATATTTAATAGCAACGGATTTGCATAAATATTAACCGATTTACGTAAACTTTTAAAAAGGTAATTTTCATTCAGTTTTTTTCAGAGAATGAACCGGGTTTTTTGTTCGATTTGGGTGTTTTACGTCTCATTATCTTTGTTGAAAGATGATTTATGAATTTGCCTTGCAAATAATTTATAATATTCTCCGTTTAAAAATGACAACCTTTTGTTTACCCATATACAAAAATATTTTGTAAACTAACAGCTGTTATTTTTTTACGGAAATTGTCATAAATTATTTATGAGGCAAATTCGTAAAGCATCTTCTAAGGAAGACAATGAACCGTAAAACATCCAAATCGAGCAAAAAACACGGTTTATTTTTTAAAAAACGGAACGAAAAGTACCTTTTCGAAAGTTTGCGTAAATCGGTTAATATTTTTGCAAATCTATTGCAATTAAATTTTTCCCAGGACAAGAACACACCTGACAATACAAATCACCGTAAAAATAATTAATAGATGCTTGAAACTATCTATAAATTGTTTTTAAAAATCAGCACTCATTTGACTAGTGTGGAGCTGTATAACAACCTTAAAGACGGCATCGCATTTGCACTCCCAGCCGAAAGTTCGATTAGATTTGGTTGTTAAATGGATTTAGATTTCGGAATAAAAACCTCGAGTAATGAGCGGAGGAATACAAAAATATATATTTTGCGTAATAATGAAAATAATAATAATAATTTACATTCCTTGCCAAAAATACCGATAGAATTTGAATGTCAGATGGATTTGGATGTCGGGACTGAAGTCTCGAGTGACGAGCACCGAAGACACTGAGAATGTTGATTTTGAGAAATAATTGATTTGTCGCGTTCCAAAAGCGTTAAATTCGAGAAAAATTACATTTTTGATATAATTGTTTTTCGCTGGAGGGAAAATGTTATGTTTGGTAGGGAATTTGTGTGTGCAACTTCCTCGGGTGTTCTCGGCGAATTTGTAATCTCGCTCCGCTCTTTCACTTTGCGTCCGTCTCGCTCTTGCCGAAAATTAATCGTGAGAATTCGCTCGATTACGTCGAAATTCATTTGCGAAGAGCGCTGAGAGCTCGCGGGCAGCTCGCGTGGCATGTGTACCACTCGATATACTGTGTTGTATCTGCATGTGCAAGCGCAGTCCGGGTTATCGCACGATATAATTGTACTATTTATAGGTATGCGAAAACACACTTATAAACTCGTTGTAATCGAGGAAGATTGTAAACAATAGGGTGAAAGCACCAGAGAATGACCAATTTAGCCCAGTAAATGATCCGCCGGAGAGTCGCACTTTGGGCGAAACGTTGATATTGACTTTCGGTAGTCCGGGTTTTTTAAGCGGACGGCGATAGGAGCGGGGATGAGTTCGACCTGCTATTTGCAGATTGAAACAAAAAAATAGGAATGCTTCCCCACTTTTTAACGAATTTTCTGCTCTCATGAAGAGCATAGGTTTTTCATTGTATTTTTTTCGATGAATTCCATAAAAATGTTTTTCTACTGAATCCAGCGCCCCCCCCCCCCCCCCCTCTCCTGAAATACTGGCAAAACCAGTGATCACTCTGCGTATGGTATATATGGATACAATTTAATTTAGTATAGATAGAACAAAAAGAAAATACACAAATACGCCATTTATTACAACACGAAATATAGCATAGAATTACAAAAAAAAAACAAAAATGTGATAAAAACATTCAACAAAACGTCAAGAGCGTGAGAAGCAAGACAAAAGAATTCGCGAATAAAACCAAAAAATCAACATGCAACGCTTGCAGCCTTCGCCCCCCTAAACACAAAAATGAATCATATCTCCCAAATTAAACCTCTAGCATGCAAATTGAGGTCCCAAACAAAAAGCTTTCGAACCCCTTTGTCAAAGTCTGAGCCATTAGACGCACGGAAAAAATATCTCACCTGGCACGACAACTGACCGAAGGCAATAATTTATCACATCATAATTCCCAAAAATAATTCAAAAATAAATAAATAAAACTCACGTGGTTAGCAGCTGCCAATACGATCGCGTCTGTTGCGTTCGTCACCCGAATATTTATCCTCCGCGAATTTTCTTCGCCGTCCTCTTCCTCTTCTTCGCTGTCAGGCTCTCGCTCAGCGCCCTCGGACCCTCTGCCTCGCATTCGTACGAAAAGTTATCGAAGGGGGTAGACTGCAGACGGTGCGTCCTCCGCGCGGTCTTCGGGGCTGCCGCCGCCGCCGCCGCCGCCGCCGGGATTCCTCCTCGCACCGGAGAGCTTTTCGCACGCAGCAGACGAGACACGTTGTGTGTGTGTCGCGCGCGGTTGTTGCGGTCGCGCGGGGCGCTCGAAACCGGGGACTCTGCGGTCGACACGCAAAAGGGCCGCGACTCAAGCCGACTAGCAGTCGCGACTATCCCTCGACTCTCGCTTCGGGGGGCGAGGGGCAAGGGGGCGGCGGGAGGGGAGGGGAGGGGGCTCTCCTCTCTGCCACTGTATATATATATATCGCTCGCTCGCTCTTTCTCTCTCTTTCTCACCGCGCCGGTCACTGTCACCCACGGCAGTGACTTGTCACGAGGGGGGCAAGTGGTATATAGTCGGCGCGAAATCGATCGAAACCTCGCGGGGGCGCGAGGGGTCACAGCGAGAAACTCGAGTCTCGTCGCGCTATCCGCACAGAGGGATCCCCGTGGACACGCAGGTCAGCCGCGGCATACACCGGGGTCTCGGCACTGCCGCGACAGGTGAAAATCGTACCCGTCGGAAAAATCGACTTTTCGACACTCGCACAATGCGATTATACACGAGCTACTCCAGGCGTGTCGATTTCAACGGATTCGACGCGAAAATTCAATCTTAAGCTCCACAACAATCGTCTTTTGTGTGGCTATTTTTACAACAGCAGCGAGGAAATAATACAAATTTATAGCTCGTTTTGCAATTTTTTCTTTTTTTTTTACTGTAATTAAAATTTATATATTCAGCTACATTTCAACATTTTTTTTACCACGACAGTTTCCGAAAAAACGCAAAAATATAAAATAATGTTTGAAATAACGATTTTTCGTTGCTCAGCTATTTTTATTTATTTTTATTTCACATCACCTCGATTTTTCAAAATTACTGTTTGCTGTCTAAAGGGAGGAGGGGAGTGTGAGAGAGAGGGAGAGGGAAAACGGGGGAGGATCGGGACCGACCGACAATGGGTAGCCGACGGCAGAAACTGCGAGCGTTTTATTCAGGGGCTGCGGGGGGTGCAGGTCGGGGAAAGTGCAGCAACGGGTAAACGAGTGGCGAGCACGCACTCCACGTACACCATCGAAACACCGTTTAACCGGGCAGCAGCAGAAGCAGCAGCAGCAGCAGCAGCAGCTTTTGACGAGAGCGCGCGCGCACAACCACACGAGAAGCCCGGGGAGCCTCGGCGATCAGCCCCGATTTGAATTTTCGCAATCGCCGTGCACGAACCAACGCGAGCCAAAGCGGCCGCCACCAATTGTCATCTCCCTCGCTCTCGATCTCCCGCCGGTCTGTATCTTCATTCGATCTCCCTCTATCCTCGCGAGGTCGGTCGGTCGGTCGGTCGGTCGGTCGCTCGCTCGCTCGCTCGCGCGCGGTCCGTCGGCTCCACAACTGTGCACTGTCCCGACTCTAATAACTGCCACGTCCGCGGACCCTGGCGATTTATACTGGCTGACTCGTTGGCTTGCCTCCCTCGATATCGGGGGACCCCACTTAACACACGTTATCCACCACGGGGCACGTGGTGGATAACCACACCCCCCTTATCATTTTCTTCATCTTCGCCCCCCACCTCCACCTCTTTGCTTTTTTAGCAATTTTTTATTTGTTTTTTATCTGATCTCAAAAACCAAAATTATGGATTTTTCGTACGCTTCTTCGGAAAGTGGCTTGGCTTTCTTGATATCGAGGAATCCTAATCGACACACTTTATCGACCGCACATGTTCACTTTATCATTAGTATCATCTAACCCCTTCCTCGACCTCCTTTGTTTTTTTTGCAATATTTTCATTTTTTTTTATTTAATTTTCAATTTAATCTTGTAAATTGCTTAGTTTTCGAGATATCGGGAATCCCAATTGACACACGTTATCGACCACATATGTTTACTTTATCATTAGTATCATCTAACCCCTTCCTCGGCCTCGTTTGATTTTCTTTGCAATATTTTCATTATTTTTATTTAATTTTCAATTTAATCTTGTAAATTGCTTGGTTTTCGAGATATCAACCCTTAACACACGGTATATACACATCACATATTACGCCTTATCAGGATTCATGTTAACCGCCTTCTTATTTTTCAAATTGTTTGATTTTTTATTGTTGAATATATGATTCGTTTGTCGTAAGATTTTCGGTTTCTGTTGAAATTGTATTTCAGGTGTTTTGCATCGGTTGCGTTGGATATTTTACGTGATTTGTCCTCATAGACTCGTCGGTTCAGAATCAACAGTGAAACATGTCGGTGTAGCTATTGACCCCGTCTACTGGTTTATCCCTCGATAAGCTATCGCGTAACCATATGGGAATGGCACGAACGAACGTAGGACCGCTGAAACTCGAGCTAGAAAATCTAATCTGAAATAAATTCGCGAGCCATACGAAAACTGATTCAACGTATATTCGTTGGGATCGCGCTTGTTGTTCAACGAAAAAGATTGTACCCCGGGAGGGTCAAAATGCTAAATGTCATCGGGGACAAAAAGTGCGGGTCGTCGGACAACGGAAATATTTTTTTGGGTACATGTGCACCGTCCTGTCGAATTTGCACTTGGGTGGTCAGTGATTTATACCGACAGAAACGTCTGCGAATAATTAGTATACGACTTTTTTGTGCATAAGGATTGCAACGATGGACCAAAAAATACTGCGATAAAACCGAACAATTTTTCTTAAATGATTTTTTTTCCCCCGACAAATTATAATATTCGATAACGTTGCTTTTGCAAACGCAATGTTATATACATTGCATGCAATCTGTTGTCATGCGAAGACTTTTAATGTCAGCTCCGGTTCACGTTTCCCTCGGTTGAAAATATTCACCATATTGTTCGGTCATTTTTTTATTGCTTGGTGGTCGCAACAGCCGGAAACGTTGGTGTAGAAGTTCACCCCCCAATCAATGAAAATCCTACCAGAAGTCCTCACATTGAGACTCGAGGTGTCATCAATAAATGTGAGCAAAAGTCACGTACGAATAGTCTTAGAACAAATTGCAAAACAAAACGTAAATAAATAAAAAAACTATAAGGAGGATGGATACCGTATTTGCGGGGCAGGGGACGAGAGGGGAATGCCTATGAGTATTCACGGGAGCTAGTAACGCGGCTGCCAACCTCAAATAGTTAAATAATCAAGTAATCAAATACTTGTAAATAAGTCGAGTTTAAGCAAACAAATAGCGACGTATGTTAAATTCGCTATTTTTAAGTGTTTAGAATTATTTTTCGATTAATTGAAAGCCAAATACGTGATAACCAATGTTGAAAGTTGGTAATCGCGCTTTACCCATAACATCTATAATCAGGAATCGGATCAAGGTGGTTTCTTTCTGTAATTGCTTAATAAATATGTAGACGGTCGATTTGAACCTTCCTTCAGTTCTTCCTAAAGATGTCAAGAATTATTTGCATCTATTTTTATTCGATTCATAATATTTTTGATATGCTTTCAAGGGTTGTAGCCTAACTTCGTTAATTAACTTCTCGATAACCATTCAGGTGATTGAAATGAAATTTGCCATGGAGATGTTATTTTAGTCGACGAATATCCTCCAAAAATGTAAGTTTATGCTTATCATTTTTAGTTGAGTATCCAACCTCCTTAAGCAGACACGCAGATTACGCAAGACACAGCTGGCCCCACGACGGCGCGTTGATTCGCCCGACGGATGATCGACAGCTGCAAATCATGCGGCAGATCATGCGGCAGATTCCGCGGTTTGCAATCGCGCGGAGAGATTCACGCGCGATTTTCGTCGTAGCGGCATATTTCGAGTGCGCGTGCGCGGCTCGGTCGGTGCAGTCTGCAAAAGACTGGCGCGCACGCGCGCGCGCGAGAGTCGAGCGCGCTCTGTCTCACGTCCGCATACTTTTTAAATCTGGTCTCGGCAGACAAACACGGATATCTTAAGTTCGCGTATTGACTACGAGTTCGTGTACCACGCGATAACCCTGGTTCGTCCGGATAACCCCGCAGGGGAGGTTGTTAAATCGTTCTAAAATTGGACTTTTCACGAACTAAGCTCACGACTATTTTTAATATCCCGCGCCTCGATCGTATTAGGAAATTAGAGATGATTTAGGATTGGTAATCGGATGTTTGCGTTGTTTTTTTTTTTATTTTATTTCAAGCCGAGATTCGGTCGCACGCGTCGTCGTCGCTTCGGACTCTCGGAGGGAGCCGGCTAATTGGGTCAACGTTTCGAGACGAGAATCGAAAAGAAGGGTCACCGAGGATCATCGATCAGCGCGAACTCGAAGGAAGCTCCGCGTGGCCGCCGCGGTTTGTGACCGTCGGTGGATAACGAACAATTATATATACCGACGCGTTGCCGCGCCGCGATAGGGCAGAGCGAGGACCCGCGGTGAGTCACGTTTCGAGTCCACTGACGCGTTGAAACTTTTTATTACTTAATTCGCGCAACGCGGTGAATTTATCCGTCGCGTGGAGCGCGATAAAGTTTGTTTGATAAACAAGGAATGTAAGATTTAAACTACGACACCGCGCGACGAGTTAACTTAATCCTACCCACGGGGTCGTTAAACGACGAGTTTAATTGTGATTTTCGCAACGAAAAATTTGATCGCAGCGATCCAATTAACCCGTATCAACCGGTGTCACAATGGACGACGGAATCCGTGAAATTTACAAGTGTTCCAAATTTCGAACAATACGTACATCGATTTAATGTTATTACATTTAATAACCCTGGTGGAAAAATAACTCCGGATTCCTCCGATTTTATCTCAGATTTTCTCCGAAATTTTCTAAGAATTTTTGCACGTTTTGGGACATCGATAAATAAATCAAGACTTCTCCGAAAATGCTTATTTTCAGAATATCTCAGACTTCTCCTTCAGTGCTAATTAAAATTTGTTCAACATTCTTCTTCGGTCGACGAAAATATGAACATTTCCTCAGATCTGTTCAGATCAGCGGTTGCTCATTTTGATACGAATCGTCAATTCCTCAGGAATTTTTACATCTGAGAAAATATAGTTCAATCGAAGTCAATATAAGTACTTCGGAGAAAATATGTATATTTTTTCCGAACTCTTCGGACCTTAAATATCGATGATTTTCTCCGTGTGTTAAATTTTTCATTCACAAGGGATCAAGGGATAATTCGGACAATTTCTTCGAAAATCGCAAAATTTCGAGGAAAATCTAAGAAATTCA
The DNA here is from genome assembly GCA_964034905.1 of Itoplectis maculator. Taxonomy (NCBI): domain Eukaryota; kingdom Metazoa; phylum Arthropoda; class Insecta; order Hymenoptera; family Ichneumonidae; genus Itoplectis; species Itoplectis maculator. The sequence goes on from OZ035860.1 coordinate 8,489,775, forward strand.
TCAGAGTTATTAAGAAAAACGCAGCTTGAGATATTCTGAGACAATATCGGAGAAGTTCAGAGTAATTTTTTTCACCAAGGAAAGTAAATAAGAATCTTGAATTTTTTAATTAAAAAATTGTTTTTCCCAGCCCTCAGCCACAAACTCACGAAACTCTCCTAATATCTCTTAAAATAAATGAAAATTTAATAGATCAACGACAGATGCATCTACTTAGCAGGAGGTACAAACACGCAGCACGTGACTCTCGTCTGTGTCGTCTGTCAGGCGCCTCGTTGCCTCCCACAGAATTTTCTGCCCCCCGAAGGAACGAAACGGACGAGAGTCGACGAGACGAAAGCGGCCACACATTAACAGTGATAAGATTACCCATAGAAAGAAAGAGAGATGGAAAATAGAAGAGAGAGGAGACACCAGAAGATAGAAAAAATACTACATGGCTACGAGTGAAAAATCGAAAGAAAAAGAGACGACGACGAGGCGTCGGTCGGGCCGCGGCGATGATTAACAAGCGACGAGATGTCGACGAGGCCAAAGCGAGAGCGCAAACCAACGACTGACAACACAAACAGATTGGTTAACCCAGAGCGAGACCCAACAGCTTTGTGGCTCGTCGACCTATTATTCGTGAGCCACATCTAGCCATTCGATCACTGGGGATCCACGTGGCCCGCGAGCGCGGAGCCCTCTAATCTATCCGTCGGACTATTCTTCAACGAGGGGGAGCAACCGGCCGCCCGGCGCCCGCACCCTGTCATGATATACATTTCAATCGATCGATTGACTTTAATATAATAATAACGGAACGAGAGAGGAGCCGAGACGGCGATCCATTACCGCCCGGTCGGGGCTAAGTATTTCAAGTACCGAAGTAGGCTAAACGGCTAATCGTTGGCCACCCCCGCGATCCAACAAATCACGCAAAAATTTAGAATTTTTTTAAATTCTCGATTCAAGCTTTTTCACATTTAAAACAATAATTTATTACGGATACCCGGAAATATACTTGAATCTGGAAAATATATTTGGAACTCTTCTCAATTTCATGTGCAGATAAATCGGCTGTTGTTTTTATTATTACTAGGCTATAATCACACGCGTGGCGCGCGTGTTCGAGATACCTTTGCGCTGCTGCGCTCTTATAAATCTTTAAAAGGGTAAATCGCAACTAAAAAACCCTTGTTTAGTTCATTAAAAAAAAAAAAAAATTTGTCATTTTGCTTGTCAGAAATCGTAGATCTGGCCGCCGGGCCAAAAATCGCCCAAATCGGGGTCACGAATTTTTTATTTCAAAATATCGACTTTTAACCTATACCATCGTTCTCAAGTGGCATATTCTACCCCTGAAAATAATGGTTTCAACCCTTTTTTAGTTGATTTAAAAAAATACGATATTTGACAGAACTGTCAAAGTTATCAAGGACAAATGAACTTGGACTCGGTCTGAGAGTCCAGGCAATCACAGCTCGAATAGGGTAGACGCACCGTTTGTGGCCACTGCACCATTAGTGGCCTCATAAAAAATGGATATATTAATTCATCATACTATCAATCTATTCAAATTAATAAATGACATTATTTTACACGAGTCGAAGCAAATTTTACATTGAATATGCAGTGTTAAAAATACATAATTATTCAATAAATAATGTTTAAAGCACTTTGCACCATTTGTAGCCATCACCGTAATTTACGTGTAATAAGTGTGGCCACAAATGGAACAAGTTGATGGCCACAAAGGGTACTAAGATGGCCAAAAACGGTACTTCTAACCTAGTTTGCTAACAATGCTTTCCATTACTCATGAACTTTTTAAAAGAGGGATTATTTTTTATTTAAGACAAAGTGATGTATTTTATTATTATTATTATTTTTTTTAAGACAAAGTAATGTAAACCAAAAATAAATATTCCTGAAATGCAAGAAGCATCAAAAATAAAATTACGGTAGAGGCTCAGAAGGTTGCGACTACGAATAAACTCACTTCAAAATTGGCGATGTCTCGTAATCCTCACTGCGATCCACGTGCCCGATAAGTCGACGGCGTTTTTTTGCAAAGTTTCGCTACAGAGATTCACACGCCGATCGCTTTGTTGCAAAACATTCTCCGCGTTTCCATCGGCGATTTTGCCACGTTCGCGTTTTCCACGACTGCTAAGCGCGTCACGCTCGTGCGATAACTTCATAGGTACTTGTTGCGTCGACGAATCTACATCAGCGCAATCTTAAACGGTTCACTTACTTTTATAACCGATGCGTAAAAATAGCTAAAATGCACAACGCATTTGAAAAATCGCAGAAAAGGCTCAGGATAATCGTGCCAAAAAATGAGCTGCGATATTGAAGCGATCAAAACAGTTCGTTAATGGTGAAAAAAAATCTTTTTATCCAATTTTTTCATTTCCTTATGACGGTCATTTTTTGTTTGCTAAGATTTATTCGCGATCGGAATTTTTTCGAAAATATTCTACGCGTTTCTCTCAACAATTTAGCCGCGACCGCATTTCCTTCGGTTACAAGAACACGTCACTGTCGTCCGATGATTTCATAGGTACACATTACGTCTTCACGACTACATTCGCAATTACTTTCCTCGCTCTGTCTCTTTCTCTCTTTTCCATTACCGTCTATATTCCGCGTAATCACTCCACGTGCGGTCTGACGATCATCTCCCGCTGACGAGCACGAACAGGTCAAGTTTATCGTTAAGGTGAAGAGATCGTTGGATACTGATTTCAAGGCTAAACAAAGTTTTCTGCGGTCGCACCGTGCGCGACGAGACGCTGCGTTAATGCGACCCATTCCGACGCAACGGAGAGCAGAACATTTTCTCGAGGAAAGCTCGAAGCTCGAGGTCGCTCGAACGAGCTGATTATGCCACCGTTGAATAGGTCGTTGCCGAGGAAAATATCATCTGAAAATTGTGAGAAAATATTCTGCATGAGAGAGAACACGTACGGGACATTCTGACTGAAATCGAGCGACTCTCGTCTGAGCTTCTCTGGATCCGATGCAAAATTATTCAGCGTTTATTTCATGTTATATTTTAAGGCGATGTGAAATACACCTCAAGAGTTCGGATATGCTTTTTTTTGAGAATTATAAACGGATCGAAGTGAACATTGAAATACAGACGCCAGTAATGTGAACCTCGTGAATGAATTAGTCAGAATTTTGATTTAAAAAAATCTGGGGGTTATCGATCTGTTTTTTTTTTTTTTTTTTTTTTTTTTTTTTTTTTCGAAAATAAAAATTCTGACTAATTCATTCACGAGATTTACATTACTGGCGTTTGCATTTCAATTTCCGCTCCAATCGAAGATTTCTGGCGGTCGGTGTTTCACATGCGCATAACGTAGAATTTTGACGAAGTTTGCGGGCTGTCAATATTTTATCACAGTTTGAATCGACGAAAAGAATGTAAGCGTTAGCAATCTTCTGTGTTCTGTTCTGTGAAATTGAAGTTGGGCTAAATAAGATTAAGTGACGTCAAAAAAAGAATTTTAAGAGTCGAATGAATGAATTATTTGACTCAACTCAAATCTGGTAATAATAAATAAATCTTCGTTTGTCGATATCCAACAAAGATGTTTGTCAAAGTTGACAATCTCTTTTCTCAGTGCTCAGTCTCAGCTTTACGTGAATTATCACGTTTTGCAAGCGCCGTAAAGTGTCGGCCTTGCGCCGGCCGCCAAACATAACACGCAAGAATTCCTAAATGCTTTAGCGGTGACACAAGTGACAGAACTCTGACAAACAACGGAGCAATCAATTATGTGCGTCCGTTTCCCAGGTGGAAATGCGCCGCGTTGGCCGAAATCCAAATGCATCTGGTGAATTTTCGTTCCGTTTTAGCGCGGCGACTTCGGGCTCAAACGTCATCGCGCTTTCTCCGTCTCTTTCTCCTCGCTGCGTTCTCGTTATCAGAGCGGAATCTTCGCACGCAATTCGCAAGACGCGAATTGGAAGATTAGCGGCGAATAAGAGCGCGGCTATCACGAGCCGAGGCGCACACACTCGCTTCTCGCTATCTCACTCTCTCTCGCTCTTCCTGATATCTCGCTGCGATCTGAATGAAGTATGATTCAAAGAGAGACCACGTGAGAGCCCCGTCAAGACTTCCCACGCGATGAGCCTAGAATAAAAGAAGAGTCAGATCGCACGCACGCGGCCAACCGCCGCGGCTCTCCCGTCGGCGACGTTGTGTACGCGCCGCCAGCCAAATCCACACGTGTGCGTCATCCATGTATGGGCCGTTCCACCGCATTTCGACCACCATCCAAACGCCTACGTTTACTCGAAACTTCACATCCCGCCGAAAACAGAAAGTATGAAGTAGTTTTAAAAAAGTATTAAAATAATGGTATCCAAAGGAAGTATTCGAAGTAAGTCGTATTGGACAAAATAATACTAAATGCAATACTATTAGATTAGCGCGAATAATACGAAGTATTAATGAAGCTATTAAATATCATTATAATCAGTATTATAATCAAATGTAACAAATATAAGTATTAGTATTAAATATACTATCAGTGTATTAATTATACCTTCAATAATACTTTGTTTCATTCGCGCAACTCTAAATAGTATTACATTTAGTATTATTTTGTGCAATACAACATACTTCGAATATTTCCTTTGCATACCATTTTAATACCTTTTTTTACTATCTTCATACTTTCTTTTTTGCGCGGGACATTTTATTTCAGATGTAAGCAAAAATTTGTCGAAATTTAATACGCTTAATGTAATATTACCCCTCAATTATAGCGGTTATGTGACTTATTATTACTAGAATACTTGCAGACATTTTCGACGGTGATAGGACCGGTAATAATCTAGCCAATGATTTGGTTAGATTTTGTAGAAAGTTTTATCTCTCGAATTGATCTGTCCCATGCATTCGCCAGACACGAGATAGATAACGAATCTCTTAATTAAACAATAGTCTGTTTACTTTCACACATTTTTCCTTATTGATGTTTCTTTTATATTAATAGCTGTGAACGTTCTCTCAGACTTGATACGAAATCAGTCGTTCAGAACGTTCAAACTGCAGTGAAATATGCACATCAGATATGAGATAAGATAAAGTTCTCTCAGACTTGATACGAAATCGCTCGTTCAGGATGTTCAAAATGCAGCGAAATATGCACATCAGATATGAGATAAGATAAAAAGATAAGATACAAATTTTCTTTTTCCTTTGTTTTCATTTCTAAAAGATTCGAACTAATGTTTGTCAAAACTGTCAAATTTGCAAAGCGGAACCCAACTTATTGGATCCTCCTGAATTTTCATTTTTCACTCCTTATCAATAAAAGCCAAAAATTAAACAAGCATTTTCGCATCGCCCATCGCGACGAAAACCAACGAATCTTTCTCCCAGATCACTGCGTCGATCCTCCACGCAGAGAAATGTGTGGTAGACTTTGCCATACGACGTAGTTGCCTGAGCGGACAACAATGTTTTATAATTCTCGCGACGATAATAGTTGCCTGAGCGGACAACAATGTTTTATAATTCTCGCGACGATAATTAATGTAACTGGCAATATATTATGAAAAATTCGTTATATTCCGCATTGTTCTCCCATGGATTTATCTCAGTGAGCGTTCAGAATGGCCAAAGTGCGGCAGAACGTCCCGTACTCGTCGTCCGAGACAATGCATATATAGGTGCGAGTGTATCTTGGCCGGTGCACAGCTGGCCGCGCTGGTCTCCCGCCTGATTTCGCCGCTTGTAACTACACCGCTCAAGGTCTCTTCGGCAAACACAGCCGGTAGAGGTGCGAGGACGCGCCATTCGTCAAAATCGTCTTCATCCTCGCACCAGTCGCGCGTCCCGCTCCGATCTCAAACTTCGTGTACTACTTTTTGCCCGCCGAAAACGATCCAACGGATCGTCGCAGTCGCGGTCATCGAAATTCCCGTCGTGCGCGACCTGCAAGAATAAAACCGGAAGCGAGCGAGACGGAAACATCCAGAGTGCGTTCATCGAGCGATAAAACACGGAAGAAAACGTACAACATATATAGATGTGTATGTATACATAATATACAAGTGCACTGAGAAAACGGGGCTCGGGTGACAAACAATCAATACTAAATTCATTAGAAATATGCTTTAAGGTAGGAAACAAGTATTAAAACAAAAACAATTTTTCCTACGCGTCTGCCAACAAGTACTACACTGTCAGAAAAGACTGGACGTTTGAATTCATAAACTCGTCAAGTAAATTTAATGTAAAATTGTGATATAAAATTAAGGTACCTTTGCAATGAAATTAGAGTAAATTGAAAAAATTAAAGTACTTTTGCGGTAAAATTAAAGCAAATTATCAAAATTACTGTACCAAAAATAAATTTGACCTCGCACTTGTACAGTAAATTTTAATATACCAGTTTATGAATAAAAACTTCCAGTATGTACATTAAATTTCAAATAATTTTTTTCCTCAGTGTAAAAATATGACAGATTTGACTAGGCGACATTGTAATAATTGCGAAAAAAAATCCAAACAGGTTTTAAATCGCTATGCTGGCCAGCACCGAGCACACAAATTCTGGCACTAATCGCTACATCCTAGAGCGCCCGTTTTCTCCGTGTGCAAACGCAACGCACGCCGCGCGCTTTCCTGACTAGGCTCATCGTCCGTCCGGCGTTGGACGTCGGTGTCCGTCCGCGTTTGCCGGCAGCGCGACTCGCGCCGATAACTCTACACCGCTGCTGCTGCTGCTGCTGCTGCCGCATTGCCAGTTGAGAACCAAGTGAGCGCCGCGTCCCGCCGCTTCGCCCGCAGCTGCGAACAACACGGGCACAGTCACAGTTTGGATTCGATCAAGAGAGGCAGAGAGGCGCAACCCAAGTCCACCACGCCGCCGACGCCGCCGTCGCACGAACGCAACCGAGAATCATGAAGGATATACAAGCGCTCGTGAGTATTTTCCATTCTCTGATCTCGCGGCCAGCGCGCGGTTTTCTTCTCATCGAGCGTCGATAATTCTTGTAAACAACCTCGGAGAACGACGCGAAATGCACGTCCGATTCTCCGGACCCTCCGGGGGCTGCTATCGCCGCTTCCATCATCGAGCGCTGGATAACTGGAAGCAGAAAAGCTTTTTTACCATTTTTTTTTCTACGTTGGAGAATCCCCCACACGATCGCTACGACTTTTTCTCGGTCTCCATCACGCCGACCTCTGCGTCGCCTCGTCTCGTTGACCTCGCGCTCTGACATAATCAAATAATCGGAGGGCCTTTCCCGGCCATCCGGAGGTCAATATTGTTATTATTCTCGTTTCGAAAAAGAACCGTGGCGCCTCTTTTTTTTTTTTTTCGAAGGCGGCTCGTTCGCTCTAAACGTCTGTTGGAGGCGCCGAGCGATGCTCCCACTCTTGGGACTCGGGACTCGGAGTTGTCTACGCGCGTCTCTTATCGCTGGTCGGGATGATCTTCGCCGGTTGCGTGAAACGTTTCTGTGGCGTTACCTACTCGTGCTACGAACTTTTGGCTAAGATGCCTGAATGAAGCTTTGTCACTCTGTTTCGATGTCCTTCTGTCTTTTTCTATCTGCTGTCCCCACTGAGAAAAGAGTTTGTTAACAGTTAACAAATTCACTGTTAAATATGGCGAAATGGCCTTTAGTTGTTATTATCGAATCTTGATTGAGCTAAATAACATTTAGTTGGCCCAATAGAAGCTCAGTTTACATTTGTTGACAGTTACCAAATCTTATTTGGCTCAATTTAGATTAAGTAATAATAAATAAATGGTTAATTTCGCCATGTTTAAGACTGCGTTTGTTAACTGTTAACAAACTCTTTTCTCAGTGTTGTTAGCAAATCTTGGTTGAGCTAAATAACATTTAGTTGGCCCAATAGAAGCTCAGTTTACATTTGTTGACAGTCACCAAATCTTATTTGGCTCAATTTAGATTAAGTAATAATAAATAAATGGTTAATTTCGCCATGTTTAAGACTGCGTTTGTTAACTGTTAACAAACTCTTTTCTCAGTGTTATTAGCAAATCTTGGTTGAGCTAAATAACATTTTGTTGGCCCATATGAAGCTCAGTTTATATTTGTTGACAGTTACCAAATCTTATTTGGCTCAACTAAGATTTAGTAATAATTTAACTAAACTCTCTAAACTAAATGGTTCATTTCGCCATATTTAACACTGCACTGCATTTGTTAATTGTTAACAAACTCTTTTTTCAGTGCCTCTGTCTTTCTGTCTCTTTCTCTCTGTTCCTCTGTCTTCGTGTCTCTTTTTCTGTGTCCCTCTGTCTTTCTGTCTCTTTCTGTTCCTCTGCCTTCTGCCTCTGCCTCTGCCGAAGAGCCGACGACGCTGACCCTGACGCAACCTCCGGTCGTTCGTATGGAGATTTCGGCGGTCGCGATTGCGGAGGCTGAGTCAAGCGGAGGCCGAGTAAGAGAACAAGAAAAAAGCCCTCGCGTCGCGCTCAAAGTGTATCGTTATTACTACACCGCGCCTCGGGTCTTATCGAGTTCTCGCTTGTCGCAAAAAAATTGTTTGTTCCAGCTGCCGCCGAGGCTGTTTTATACATGCGAACGCGATACGACGTCGCGCGGCGCGCGACTCGACCTTTACCGAGGCGTTAATTATGCGCTCCGCGAGCTAATTTCTCGCCTCGCGGACGACGCGGCTGACGGATCGGGAAATGGTCGTTTGCCTTTTTCCCGCCGCATTGATTGTTTCGCTTTTCGCTCGCCAGCCTCATTCTTTATGCATCACGAACTTTGCAATTTTCTTATAACTGATGATCAGTATTTATTTTTATTTAGCTTCGTAGTTTTTCGAGTAAAAAAATCTTTGGAATGTTAAAAAGGAATTCATAAATTCATAAAATTTATAGTTTGTACGAATATGCGATAAGATAATAATATACAAATATTCTAATTAATCGAAATGTTATAATTAATGTTTTTGTACCTATCTTGTTCTGAGAGCAAAAAAAAAGTCAATCGGTACAATCGACGCCTGATCGACTGCCAGACTATTCGCTTTATTTATACCGCGCCAAGCGAGCGCCGCATTCGCAGCTTCAAATTAAATAATCAAAATCAAATTAAATATCAATTTAATCAAAATGTTATAATCAATGTTTTTGTACCTATCTTGTTCTGAGAGCAAAAAAAAAGTCAATCGGTACAATCGACGCCTGATCGATTGCCAGACTATTCGCTTTATTTATACCGCGCCAAGCGAGCGCCGCATTCGCAGCTTCAAATTAAATAATCAAAATCAAATTAAATATCAATTTAATCAAAATGTTATAATCAATGTTTTGTACCTATCTTGTTCTGAGAGCAACAAAAAAGTCAATTGGTACAATCGACGCCTGATCGATTGCCAGACTATTCGCTTTGTTTATACCGCGCCAAGCGAGCGCCGCATTCGAAGCTTCAAATTAAATAATCAAAATCAAATTAAATATCAATTTAATCAAAATGTTATAATCAATGTTTTTGTACCTATCTTGTTCTGAGAGCAACAAAAAAGTCAATTGGTACAATCGACGCCTGATCGATTGCCAGACTATTCGCTTTATTTATACTGCGCCAAGCGAGCGCCGCATTCGCAGCTTCAAATTAAATAATCAAAATCAAATTAAATATCAATTTAATCAAAATGTTATAATCAATGTTTTGTACCTATCTTGTTCTGAGAGCAACAAAAAAGTCAATTGGTACAATCGATGCCTGATCGATTGCCAGACTATTCGCTTTATTTATACTGCGCCAAGCGAGCGCCGCATTCGCAGCTTCAAATTAAATAATCAAAATCAAATTAAATATCAATTTAATCAAAATGTTATAATCAATGTTTTTGTACCTATCTTGTTCTGAGAGCAACAAAAAAGTCAATTGGTACAATCGACGCCTGATCGATTGCCAGACTATTCGCTTTATTTATACCGCGCCAAGCGAGCGCCGCATTCGCAGCTTCAAATTAAGTAATCAAAATCAAATTAAATATCAATTTAATCAAAATGTTATAATCAATGTTTTTGTACCTATCTTGTTCTGAGAGCAACAAAAAAGTCAATTGGTACAATCGACGCCTGATCGATTGCCAGACTATTCGCTTTATTTATACCGCGCCAAGCGAGCGCCGCATTCGCAGCTTCAAATTAAATAATCAAAATCAAATTAAATATCAATTTAATCAAAATGTTATAATCAATGTTTTTGTACCTATCTTGTTCTGAGAGCAACAAAAGAGTCAATTGGTACAATCGACAACTGATCGATTGCCAGACTATTCGCTTTATTTATACCGCGCCAAGCGAGCGCCGCATTCGCAGCTTTAAATTAAATAATCAAAATCAAATTAAATATCAATTTAATCAAAATGTTATAATCAATGTTTTTGCACCTATCTTGTTCTGAGAGCAACAAAAAAGTCAATTGGTACAATCGACGCCTGATCGATTGCCAGACTATTCGCTTTATTTATACCGCGCCAAGCGAGCGCCGCATTCGCAGCTGAGCTGCCGGCGCGGCCGACGCTTCGGCCGTGTATTACGTATACGCAGCGCATTGAGGAAGGTCGGGCAACTACCACGGCGTCGAGTACCATATAAGCGCTTCGCGAGCTTTCCGCATGGTGTGCGAAGCGCGTTTTATCGCGGCTTCCGGTGTCTCCGCGTTTCCGGTTGCGCGAAAAATGCGCGCAAGCGCGTCAACGTCGAGCGCCGAGGCAACAAAGGCTTAACCTTGCGTGACTCGGATCGCCCGGAATGAGGAAACCTATCTTCGTCCGCCCATTCACCGCGTCGCAACATCTTTGGCGCATCAGTTTCTATTTTCACTCGGCGACGATTCACTTTCTCGCCGACGTGCGCGAAACCCCCTCCGCTTGCCTCCCCCTCTCCGCCTAATGGTCGCCCACGCACTGAAGAATCTTCTCTTCACTTTCTTGTCTCTGTACGCGAAGTTTCCCGCGCGCGGAGTCAATTATGAGCAATAGACTGACAGGTGTCCCGACAGCTATTCAAGGAATTTCACCTAACGGTAAATTGTCGACGATTTATTTTTTTTCGAAAAATACGTTCGAGGAATAAGGCCCCTAGGCGTTTATCTAATCAACGCCTCGAGGATTTCTTCGCCGGCGATAATCTAAATTGTACGACGCGACGCAACGAAATTTCTGTATCAGTCAGCTTTACATCCAACATTTTTGCGATGAGTTATCGAAATAGATCGCTAGACTCAAGCTCTTTTACCTAATAATGAGAAGGTGCAGCGATATTGTATCTTCCTTTGAAAAAAAAAGTAATGATAAAAATAAAAAATAAATTCTGTCTAAAATCTAGAAAGTTTTAAGGAGGATACCGTCTTTGAGGGACAGAGGGCGAGAGGAGAACGCCTATGCGTATTCACGGCAGCTAGTAACGCGGCCGCCAACCTCAAATAATTAAAAAATCAAGTAATCAAATACTCGTAAATAAGTCGAGTTTAAGCAAACAAACAGCAGCGTATGTTAAATTAGCTACTTTTAAGTGTTTTCAGTTATTTTTCGAGTAATTATCGTTCAGTTCTTCCTAAAGATGTCAAGAATTATTTGCACCTATTTTTATTCGGTTCTTAATATTTTTGCTATGCTTTCAAGGGTTGTAGCCTAACTTTTGCCTGATTTCCCTATGGTACCCGTGTATAAGAGCATAACTTCAGTAATGAATTTCTCGATAGCCATTCAGGTGATTGAAATGAAATTTGTCATGAAGATGTAAAAAATTACATCTCCATGATATTCGTTGTCTAAAAAGTCGACGAATATCCTCCAAAAATGTAAGCTTATGCCTATCATTTTTAGTTGAGTATCCAACTTCCTTAATAAAAACAGTAGCAGGCAATTTAAAATCGACGTGATAGAAGCCACGAAGTCTCTCATATACGGAATCGCCCGGAGAGATTTTCTCGTTCGACTGTGAAGAGAGAGAGAAGGAGGAAAGGCCGAGAGAGGCGCGAGAGCGATAAATCGAGGAGAAGAGCCGGAGGTTCGAAGTCCCCTGGCCTGCATCGGTTGGTAGGCGCAGGTATAAGCTTTCCACAGATCGTTCCGTAACCTTTGGCCTGTTTACGACTCTCGTCGTCCGAGCTCTTCGCTCCCGACGAGAGATATCCCGCTGCGGGACGTTCACGTTACTACTTCGAGAGGTCTAAAAATACCCCACGTGTTCGACAGATTTCCCACACCTATAGGCGAAGCAGCCCACGCGAGATATCGTGGGCGGGTCCGAGAGACCGTGGGGCCATCCACATAGGCAACCGCGAGGGAAAGCACTCTCTTCCTCGCTCTCTCTCTCGCTCCACTCTCCCTGACACTTGACTGGAGTGTTTATAGTTTACTCTCTTCTCTCTTTTTATTTTTTATTTTTTTTTCTTCGCGCTACCCTATGATGTCAGATTGTTAAAGATACAGAGACCAAATTTGTAACTTCATCTCACGTCGCCTCGTGCATTGTCTCAGTTTTTTTATAATTCTTCAGTTATCGTCACACAAGGCAGCTGTGTGTGTTTATTTGATGCAGAACAAATCTGGCTGCCTGACGAATTAATAAGATTCGCTTTGAGTACATCAACATTTGTTTTGGCTTTTTAGTTCGAGTCATCGATCGAGATGGGATGCTATTTGAGATATTTGTTTTTTATTCGTCGATTTAATTGTAAATCGCAAGTACGCGAAAATAAATTTTAGCTGCAGCCGCTGATTGCCGAAGTGTAATTAGTCTGGGGGTTTATTCGAACATGCAAATGGCTTTAATATCTCGCTGGAAAATAATTACAACTCATAAACGCATTTTTTCCTGAAATGCGAAGTTGATGATGATTGATTCGTCTGTGTACTTCGCGTAGGAAGTTCCGACCGCTATCTGGCATCAATCGCCCGCTGCCCATTCCGTCTTGTTCTCGTCGATGCTATTTTTAGACGTCTTTATCTGTAACGACCTATTAATAAACGCTGGTGCATAACAAAACAATGAGACAACTTCCCGCGCAGAGCTCATTTTGTTCCTTTTCGAAGTCTTGTTTACTATGCCAATTTTGCGAGCTCTGCGTCCTTGCGCGGAGTAAAAAAAATGTCAGATCGACGAGACAAGAGCGGTAATTGGAGGTAGCGGGCTCAATAAGAGCACGATGCGTTTTTGAAGCGGTGCCAGGAAGTCCGGGACGTTTCAATCGCAGCGCCGAAAGTCCAACGCACTGCGATGAATTTGGCACGTTGTTTTGCACTTCTCTTAATGTCACTGACCCAGCGATACATTCCTCGATGAAAGCTTCGTTGGCCTGCGATTGATACTGCACTGTTAAAAAAATGCTTACTCATAAACTGGTGCATGCAATAAAAATGCAAATGCGATATAACATTGAGATGCCTGTTTTGAAGACAGCTATGGAAAAGTCACCCTTTTGCAAAGCCTCAAAAAAATATTAGTCAGAGGATTTCGACGTTTCCAATAATAAGTCTACCGTGCCTGATTTATTTATCTTTCGGCGATACATTCCTCGATGAAAACGTCGTTGGCCTGCGATTGATACTGTACTGTTAAAAAAATGCTAACTCATAAGCTGGTGCATGCAATAAAAATGCAAATGCGATATAACATTGAGATACCTGTTTTGAAGACAGCTATGAAAAAAAGTAACCCTTTTGCAACGCCCCAAAAAAATATCAGTCAGAGGATTTCGACGTTTCCAATAATAAGTCTACCGTGCCTGATTTATTTATCTTTCGGCGATACATTCCCCGATGAAAACGTCGTTGGCCTGCGATTGATACTGTACTGTTAAAAAAATGCTTACTCATAAGCTGGTGCATAAAATAAAAATGCAAATGCGATATAACACTGAGATGCCTGTTTTGAAGACAGCTATGGAAAAAGAAACCCTTTTGCAAAGCCTCAAAAAAATATTAGTCAGAGGATTTCGACGTTTCCAATAATAAGTCTACCGTGCCTGATTTATTTATCTTTCGGCGATACATTCCTCGATGAAAACGTCGTTGGCCTGCGATTGATACTGTACTGTTAAAAAAATGCTAACTCATAAGCTGGTGCATAAAATAAAAATGCAAATGCGATATAACATTGAGATACCTGTTTTGAAGACAGCTATGAAAAAAAAGTAACCCTTTTGCAACGCCCCAAAAAAATATCAGTCAGAGGATTTCGACGTTTCCAATAATAAGTCTACCGTGCCTGATTTATTTATCTTTCGGCGATACATTCCTCGATGAAAACGTCATTGGCCTGCGATTGATACTGTACTGTTAACAAATGCTTACTCATAAGCTGGGGCATAAAATAAAAATGCAAATGCGATATAACATTGAGATACCTGTTTTGAATACAGCTATGGAAAAGTCACCCTTTTGCAAAGCCTCAAAAAAATATTAGTCAGAGGATTTCGACGTTGCCTATAATAAGTCTACCGTGCCTGATTTATTTATCTTTCGGCGATACATTCCTCGATGAAAACGTCGTTGGCCTGCGATTGATACTGTACTGTTAAAAAATGCTTACTCATAAGCTGGTGCATACAATAAAAATGCAAATGCGGTATAACATTGAGATGCCTGTTTTGAATACAGCTATGGAAAAGTCACCCTTTTGCAAAGCCTCAAAAAAATATTAGTCAGAGGATTTCGACGTTGCCTATAATAAGTCTACCGTGCCTGATTTATTTATCTTTCGGCGATACATTCCTCGATGAAAACGTCGTTGGCCTGCGATTGATATTGTACTGTTAAAAAAAGCTTACTCATAAGCTGGTGCATAAAATAAAAATGCAAATGCGATATAACATTGAGATGCCTGTTTTGAAGACAGCTATGGAAAAGTCACCCTTTTGCAAAGCCTCAAAAAGATATTAGTCAGAGGATTTCGACGTTTCCAATAATAAGTCTACCGTGTCTGATTTATTTATCTCTCGGCGATACATTCCTCGATGAAAACGTCGTTGGCCTGCGATTGATACTGTACTGTTAAAAAAATGCTAACTCATAAGCTGGTGCATGCAATAAAAATGCAAATGCGATATAACATTGAGATACCTGTTTTGAAGACAGCTATGAAAAAAAGTAACCCTTTTGCAACGCCCCAAAAAAATATCAGTCAGAGGATTTCGACGTTTCCAATAATAAGTCTACCGTGCCTGATTTATTTATCTTTCAACAGATGAAGAGGGATGGGTACGTGGTGCTGGAGGACTTTCTCAAACCGGAAGAGGTGGATGAACTCAAAGCGTGTGGCGAAGAATTCACCACGCATTTGCCACCGGAAAATCAGAGGAAAGTCTTCAACACCATCGATACTCAACAGGTGAGGCGATAGCGCCACAGATTTCAGTTTTCGTGATATCTGTGGGTGGGGGTTAAAATAGCGAATGACCAAAATATTGAATGGCTAAAATAGCGAAATAAAAAATAATGAACGTCTGAATCTAGAAAAGTCGTAATTGCGGTCGTAATAAGTCGTCATTCGTTATTTTAATCTTTCACTATTTTGACCCCCATTTGATTAAAATGCAGTATAAATAGCGAATGACCAAAACAGCAAATGGCTAAAATAGCAAATTTCATAACGATGGCCATTCTACAGAAGTTCATTATTTTTAATTCGCTTTGTTAGCTATTCTCTGTTTTGGTCATTTACTATTTTGACCCCCACCCATATCTGTCGCAATGGTCGTTGTGGAAAACTAAGGCTTGTTAATTTTTTTTTTTGCACAGAACAAGGACCAGTATTTTATAGACAGCGCCAACAAAATCAGCGTATTCTTCGAGGCGGAGGCCCTCGAAGACGATGGAAAGCTCAAAGTACATCCACGGGTTTCTCTCAACAAAGTTGGCCATGCTCTCCACTGGTTACATCCGACCTTCAGACGAATTACGTTCGACGAGAGAGTCAAAGAGGTTGCCTTTCAGCTGAACTTCGAGGAACCTGCAGTTTGCCAGTCGATGTATATATACAAAAATCCGGGTTTAGGGTCGGAAGGTACTATAGAAGCCTATAAAAATAGCTAACTGCTTTTGTAAAAAAAAAAAATGCGTGTGAACGTGAAAATTAATGTCTGGCATTGTTTTCAGTGACTACTCATCAAGACGCAACCTATTTGTATACGGATCCGGTGAAGGTCGTCGGTTTCTGGATCGCTCTGGACGACGCCACCCTGGAGAACGGCTGCCTCTGGATGGCGCCAGGTTCCCACAAGAGCGGAGTTCACAGACGATTTATCAGAAACAAGGACCCTGATTCTCCGGAACTTCTGATCTTCGACTCACCGGCGCCGTGTTATCCGGCGAGCAATTTGCGCGCGGTGCCGGTAAAAAGGGGCGATTGTGTTCTAATCGACGGACAGGTGGTTCATTATTCGCGGGCGAACAAGAGCGACAAGTCCAGACACGCGTACACCTTCCACGTTATTGAAACGAAACACGTTACATACTCGAAGGACAATTGGCTGCAGCCTCCTCCCGGTGGTTTCCCCCTTCTCTACAGACATTGAGGGCGTGCGATTTTTTCCTTGCGATAATTTCAATAAATCCGGATTCATACGCTGTTATTTTGATAAAAGCGGACGCGGTGCTAGCCACTGCAATCATTTTTTTTTTATCGAATATTGAGGGAAAACCATTTTAGGACATTTTCTCGCGATAATTTCAATAAATCCGGATTTATACGCTGTTATTTTGATAAAAGCGCTGATGGTGCTAGACACTGCAATCGTTTTTTTTTAATCGAATATTGAGGGGAAACCATTTTAGGAAATCCTGCCGTTTAACGAAGAAAAAAAATTGAAAGCGATGGAATGAAAGACACAAAAAAGTATTCAAATAAATCACACCTCGTCCGTTTCCTATCGCTTTGCTAGCTCGCGTTCGGCTGGCAACACTTGCAAATGAGAACTGAATACAGTAGAACCTCTCGTAGCGCATGCTACGCAGGGACGTGCAAGCTGAGTGAAAAACCAATTAAGCGCGAGAAACGAACCGAGACTCTTTAAAATATAAACGCTGAGCCGTGTCTCGACATTTAACCGATGCTGGGACAGGTTCCATTGTATAACTATTTTCGCGGCTGTGCCTCTATAATTAATGCAACGACTGTACAAAATAAACTTTATCCTTAATGTTGCGATCAACTTGGTTTTCTTTCTTTCCTTGTCCAAAAATACATCATAATGTAACGTTATAAGATCATCTAAGCACCGCTCGCGATTACAAAATGCTGTTTCTTTCTTTCTTAATTTTTAACAATAAATACTTCGTGTATTTAATCTTTATCTTTAAAAAAGTGGTAGTACGTAGTGTTAACGGTGAACATACCGAAGTTATGTGCACCTAAAGCTCGCCATGCGACAAAAGTGCGCGCTTAATTCCTGCAACTGACCGAGTCCCGATTTTAGGACCTTTTCCTTAGTTTTCAGGCAACAGTAAACGTCTTGAGGACTGAATTCCCTTGGGAGTTGCCCTTTCTGGTCGGGCATGAAGTTTGCGAGCGCGTCGTATAGCGCTATTACCGCACGGTGATCGACGTGCAGACCGTTGAGTTCCTCCAAAGCCCTGAAAGTAAATTAATAATCTAAAAAAATGTCGACATCAAAGTTTCGAGTAGAAAGCTGAACCAAAAAGGTAATAAGAAGTTTTTGTTTCTCTTAAAAAATCATTTGCCTGGTTTCTTAATTCTTCAATGCAATATTCGGTATGCAATTAATACTTTTAAGGCCTGCGAACTTCACTCTTCCCCTTCGTGCACATAGCGATTACGTCTGTGTTATTAAGTTTTATTTTTCTATCAAGAGAAAGTTTTATGTACGCGGAAATAAAAAGCTGAAACTCACGTGCTGAGAACTTGCAGCAAACGATTAAGATTAGCCGCTACGTCTGGCTGCATCGCTTTCACGTTCTCTATATTCGGTAGAGGATTGAACTTTTTGAATGGAAACGAGCAAGGCATCCCAATAGCTTCTGATGCCAATCCGCTGGAAAGTAAGTGAGAAAATACCTAAGTCGTGTGTATATAGTAATGTCAAATACACTTTAATGTCGTTACATATGAGCTTTCTTACCACATGTCCCGAGCAAAGGCGTATACTTCTTCGAACTGTTGGAAGGCTACGTTCGCTCGAGCCTCTTCTTCATTTTTCTGATGTCCGATAGCATCCTGAAGTTTCTCCTCGTGGATCTTCTGCATAGCATCCACGCACTTCGCTCGTAGATCCTGTGCGATAAGGCAATTGCAGTGAACATCAAGCAGGTGAATCAAGCAGCATTAAGTTTTCAAATTATAAAAACGTAGAACCTTGCAAATTGCTTCCTCAGAATTTTACACTTTTAACGAAGCCACATCTATGAGGAAGTACGCTGATCGATTTTGGCTTCCTCATAGAGGAAGCTTCGTTAAAAGTGTAAAATTCTGAGGAAGCAGTTTGCAAGGTTCTACTTTGCAGACTTCTTTGAGCTCGAAAAACATTTAAAAAAAAACGTGAAATTGTTTCGCAAGTTACCGCAATAGCTCGACCAGAACGAACTGTGATGTTGGTATATTTGTCCATCTTTGCACACTGCAAAAGGTCGTTTATCATTTCCAGAATGTGGCTGACATCGCTGAGCTGTCGTCCCGATTCTGAAAACAAATGATTTATAGTATAACTGAAAATACCGTACGAGTAAGTGACAAGTATATAAAAATCTTTGTGCACCTGGCATTTCGTTGATCGCGTGCAAAAGCTGTTTGAGAACCGTTTCCGCGCGTCTCGTGAAAGCCTCGCTGACGGCAGCGATCCAATGCTTAACAGCGCACTTGAGAACCGAGTAAACTGTCCACGGCGGCCGTATTATCGTATATTTCTCCCAATGTTCGTTGTACAGGTTTTGCATCTCCTTCGTCACGACCTAAATGACGAACAAAAAAAAGTATCGATTAAATCCTGCGTATTTGCAACAGAGCAAGCAAAAAAACGTAAATTCAAATATCCTCAATGCGCTTACCACAGACAGAAACGAAGTGAGAACTTCTTTAGCTTGTTCTAAAATCTCCTCGGCCATTCTCAATTCCTTCACGAAAATCGGTACAACGTCCGCGTCTTGTTCCTCTCCGCGAAGGTGCTGCGTGAGGAAGGACTCGTTTCGTACCTCGCTGGCGTGAAGATAGTCGACCTTTTCGAGGGGATCGTTACGCCCGAGAGTCGCAATGTCGTGTATCATCGCCTTGTTGCACAGATTCTTGTCGTAAGACAGCAAAACAACGCAATTATTGGACAAACGAATCTGCAAACAAGTTTGAAGTATCTCGTCGTCCGGGCATTCGATCTCAAACTTCTGCCGATTATTCGCCACGTCCATCGGAGTTTGGCCCAAGACTCGCGGGTGTCTTGCGGAGAAATGCCGATGCAAAAATCGCACCGCCTGTCTGGCTTTCGCTCTGAGACACTCGGGTCTCGTCATCGATTTGTCGTCCTTGATGAAGTCCAATTCGCGAATAACCGTCCAGGGCACGACGATCATGGGTTTTCCGTGGGTGCGGAAAACCGCGTCTCTGGCTTCCTCGATGGCGCCGATGTTCGAGAGAAAAACGTTGGTATCGATGACGATGTAGAGAGTCTTGCTTTTCGTCTGACACGTACCGTCGGTCAGATCGAGACTGTTTTCCGGAACCTCCCGAGGCTTCGGATCTTCGTCCATGGTGTTAATCACAGATCTGACGACCTCGATCTCCTGCATTATCTTGTCGTCCTCTATGGGTTCCCATTCCATTTCCTCGCAAAAAGAATCGGTGGACGTATTCAGCGCATCAGCGATGGTCGCTTCGGCAACGTCATCCGTGTCTTCGCGCGAAGGATTTGCGTTAACAACATTCCCGCGCATTTTCCGTTCGTAGTGCGCCTTGTTGTTCAGCCTTTCCTTGAGAAACTTCATGCGCATTTCGGCATTTTTGTAAATACTCGGCGGCGAAGCCTTCGTCGGTTCGAGTGCAACGTCGTGCAGTAGAATTCGCGCGTTTTGGGGCAACTTAGTAGGCAAAGTGGGGGACGGACCATCGACAACGGACTTCTCTTCGCCGAAGCTTTTTCGCAGATTTACCAGCCGCTCTTCCGCAAGATTTTTCTTCAGCTGCGCGCTTCTTCCGAGTCGCGGGACTTTAGCTTTCTCCGGGGTGAGCAAGTCGCTGCTAGTTTCAGCAGTATGCTTTTCCGCCCTTCGCGGGCTCGTTTTCGTGGTGGAAATGCGACGCGCGGGAACGGCAGCTGGTGTCGCTTCGCTCGTCGGCTCATCTTCTTCGGGGATATTGTTCGTCGCGACGTTCGTGCGCTTTGTTGGCGTCGACGAAGCTGCGTTTATCGTGCGTCGCGAACTTCGCCGAGTTGCTTTGGACGATTCGTCGGTCGGCGAGAGATCCGCGGACGCCACGGATCTCGAACGAGGTCGTCGCAAGAGCGCGACTTGCGGCGCGTCTTGGAGGTCCCCGGATTTCGCGGGACTTCTCGCAGCTCCTGCCTTTCGAGCCTTCATCTTCTCCAGGAGAACTCGCATCTGCGGCGTCAAGACCTGTGGCTTTGTCTCTGGAGATGACTTAGAGGGTGCTGGACTCTCTTTTGCTTTCTCTGCTACCTTTTCCTCAGGCTTCTCTATCGGTGGTGCAATTACCTTCGCCCTGCGAGGGGCATTGCCTTTCGACTGCCTTTCGAGCATTTTCAATCGTAGCTCGCGCATCTGAGGTGTCTCTTTCGGCCCTGCAGCTGAAGTACTTTGTTTCGGCGTATCATTCTTCTTATCTGCAGGAGCAATGCTTCGCCTGGCTCTAAGCGTAAGTCGTTCCTCACCCTTGGCTTTCTTCGGCACTTCCAGCTCTGGAGTCGTTGGCCTGTGCTTATCATCGTCGTCGGTACTTTTCTTTCGTTTCTTGCTTTTTGGGCCCTGTTAAAGGATAATTGATAATTTGTTATTTTCATGTACAAAGAAACATATCTTGAAAAGTACAACCAACTCGAATATGGTCAATTTGATTGCAGGAATACGGTTGACTCGGTCGATCGAACCAAATATGTTTAGAAAAACATGTCGCAACATTTTGCCAAACAAAATTTGGTCAAATCTAATTTGGGACCTTCCGAATTAGTAGATTAGTTAATAATTGCTCAACCAAAACAATATATTTTCGATAACGAAAGTGGAAATATGTTATGTAAACATATTTTCGAAAATCTATCAAACAAAGAGATCGCACCGAACCGACCGCCGCAAGGTTATAATTGGTCAGTGTGTTCGCCCAACATTCGGACTGACAATCGGACAAAGAATAATAAAAATGTGTCACGTTTCAACACTCACGTCATCCGGCTCGTCGACAGGAACGTCCCACGAGGACTTGTTGGACTTCACGTTGAAATAATAGACCCTGTTCGGATGAGTCTTCGACGTGACGACGATCCAGTCTTTGGGAAGATTCGTCGGTTTCATATTGACGAATCCGCGAATCTTTGTCCTCGCATCGATATTCAAACATCCACGGGTGAAGGCACGATAATCGCCGACGATGAAACTCGTACGTATAACCAGCGACGAAAACGGGTGGAGGCAATACGAATTGCGCGAACGAAAGTCGAACGTTCGTTGCTCGAGGTCAAATCACAGGGGGAACGTAAACAGTGAGCGCGTTTTGTCAAAATAAGCGCGCTGTTTGAGTTCGCTCTGTTTGCCGAGGGTAACACTTGCGGCGCACACGGAAGTTGCAGTGAGAATCGGTGAAATTACCGGTGACGTTATTGCCCTTTATGACGATGCTAAGGTAGATTTCCTTACCGACAGGTCGGTAAAAAAGTACGGTTTCGTAGTTTACAGAATTCGTTGTTATTTTTAGTACAAATATGTCTCAAATTGCACAGGATTATAATATCAACGTAGGCGCATCGGCGTCCACTCTCATTTTTCGAATGTGATTCCTAAAACTGTTTATATAATACAAACGAGGTGGCAGTTGATAGTTCGAGCGGCCATATTAGTTTTCGATAGGTTTACAAATTTATGATTTTCTTTCATTTTGAAGCGTTTTCACCCGAAATTTAAGTGGACGTCGATGCGCCTATGTTGATATCATAATCCTGTGCAATTTCAGACATATTTGTAATACAATAACAACGAATTTTGTAAACTACGAAACCGTACTTTTTTACCGACCGGTCGGTAACAAAATCTACTCCAGTATCCCCTTCAAGTTCTCAACCGACGAGAGCCTGAAACGGGGGCCATTCGGTTTATTCACCTTTGTGGCATTGGTTTTGTTTCAGTTTATATCTCCAAACTCACCCTGTAATTTGTTCACCAGCTGCGAAATAAACGAATTAAAAAAAAAATAGCCAAAAATAACGTACAACCCGGTAGATTGCTTACCTACTGATTGTAACAATGGGATCCGTTGGTAATATATGAACAACCCTTGTGTGCCGCCTAGTTATCACTCCCTGCATTACCGGCGTCGAAGTTGCAATGATCATCTGTCGATAACGCAGCGTGTGTCGTCCCGAGGAGACAGAGGCAGAGAGCGAGAATCCCGCTACTGCAATGAGATATATATACATGCGAGAGCGCGCAGCGAGATCGGACAAGCAGACGGACACGGGCGTGAGCGTTTTTCCGTCGGGTCGCAGGCCGCTACGAAGAGGAGAGCCCCGATAGTCTCGCGCCTCGTTTGTCATGCCCACGACAGTCCCATGGGCTCACGATCGTCGTACACAACTGCCACGATCGTTTGGTCGCCTATCGCTGATAACGGAGTCCGCGAAATTACCTCTTTTCTCTCCATCTAAATCCGTTACTACTGCCACTCAACACACTGAGGTGTCTTCCACCGTGTCCTAGGACTTGTCATTCTGTGTTACGCTGGTCGGTTGTCGCTGCCGAACTTCTCGTTACTCATTGTCGTCACCTTGACGTTTGTTTTCATTTTTTTTCTCTCTCCTCTGTTTTCTTCTCTAGTTCAGAGCAGAGCCATGGATACCGCAAGCTCTGGACTTATTTTGGGGCAAACAGGCTACGTAGTGTCTAAGGAAGAGGAAAACGACGATCTGGTCTTTTACCGTGCCATAGACGTCGAAACCAAGACATGGCTCGACAATTTGCACTCCATTTGGGCTGCCTGTGAGTATATCGAGCCGTCCGTGTGTCGCCCACTTTCGATAAGTCTCAACTGTTTTGCATTGTTTTATCTGATAGCCACATTTGCGTATTTTGTACATTTAATATATTTCCATTGGTTCTGGAAGTTGAGTATATTTGTTGCTGTCGTTCAATAATTTGCATTTTGTTTTCAGGGAAGAAGAGCCAGACAGTAACCAAAGTATTGATGGACTACTATGATAGCAGTCCAACTCCTCACCTGTCGGCCCTGCGTATTCTGGTCAATACACGGGACTTTCGTAATATTAAATCAAGGGCATCACTGGCGCTCACAGGTCTGCTGGTTATCTGTTAATAGAAACATTATTAAGGGGAGTAATACCTATTAGGAGTGTGAAAAGCAGGTATTTTTCGGGAATTTTTTTGGAGGGGATGAAATAATCCGATCATTTTCAAATTTGCACATGAGTTTCTTATAGCTGTCAAGTTTAAAAAAGATTTTTTTTTTATGTCTACCAAAATAGCGGCGTTATTAAGGGTCTTCGGACATCTGTCTTCCGCGACATCGAAAAGTGCTGCAGTTTTCACTCTTTTCTGTCGATCTGAAAACGATTTAATAAGTGTCATTCGTTTACTGACATATTGAGGGGAAGGATGTACCTAAAAAATGATGAAAAAGTTAAAAATTCAAAATTTGAGAACCTTCTTACGCCAAAGATCGAATTTTCGACCATTTTTTCGACATATGTGACCCCAAAAAAATTACTTATTTACACGCTACCTTTCAAAATGTAGGTATATCCTTCCGATAATATTACTGAGAGTAACCTCCCAAAATTTCATCTAAATCGGTCGATAACTTTTTGAGCTACATCACAAGCAGTTTTTGAAAAAGTAGTTTCGAGATAATCGCGTTTAAAGTTTCAACGCGCCCCTGCCTTTCAGTGTCCCCGCGCTCTAGACTATATGCGATAACTCCGCCAATATTCAATATTTCGAATTTTTCTTTAGTCAGTATATTCTTTGGGTATCATACTTTCGAAATATGAAACAAAAGAAATCGATTTTTTGAAAATTCTAAAGGTATTCCTCCCCTTAATGGGCACCAAAGTTGGAATCCTACAAATAAAAAAAAAAAAAACAATGATTAGATTTTTGACTGTGAATAGACCAGAGAGCAAAGAGAATTTGTTAATGATTTACAATTCATTTGATACAGTTGTGGAGGATTTCATACGCTGGCTGGGAGCCCAGAGCGAGCCCTACTCAAAGTACCTAGAGCCAGATATTAAACTGGCCGCGTTTAGATTAGTGACCAGACAGAAAAACACTCAGCTTGTAACGCTAGTTGCCAAAGCTTACGAGTTCAAAGCGGATGCTGAGATTTTTCTGCCGTCAATAGAGGTTTGCGTCGATATTTTACACCTGAATTTTTCGTAAGGAGACGGGAATTCGTGAAGCGCGTTTCAAGTTAAGACTCTGACTTATTTTTGCATGTCTCTTTGCAGTCTTTTATAAGGGAAAAAATGTACAAGGAAGCAGCCCAATACGCAACTATACTGGGCCTGCAAAGTTCGTTCGCTCAGCCAGAGACGTTATTGCTGCCACTGATAATGCAAGACAAGATCTCGATAGTCGAGAACTTCGTAGCGGACTATCCGGCCATGCAAAAGTGTCTGGTTAATTACTTGGACGGTCTGATAGGTCTGGGAAAGAATATGTCTCAAGCCCTGGAACAGTACATTGAGTGAGTACTTTTAATAACGATCTCGATTATTACATAAAGTTGATAAATCTAATAATTCTCAAACACACGTTCGCGTTACCCCCATTCAGTGAATTCAGTCAATGCTCAAAATGAACTTTGAAAAAAAAAGATAAGACTATTTTCTGTAAGTCGGATCATTATACGTTGAATATTTCACTTGAAGAGTGTAATTTTTTTAGGGATAAAGACATACCTGACACGAAGATGTCGACGGTTCAGCCGCGCGCGATGAACAAGCTGATCAGGCGAATCGCAAAACTGTACAAACTGTCGCCAAGCGAATATCCGAACGCGAATCAAAAACACGGCGAGGGAGCTCTTCATTTTCTTATTTACAAACACTGCGTCGACTGTAGTTTGCGTGAGTCGGAATATTCGCGCGAATCAATTGACTCGTTCCGTACAAGCTACGAGGATTCAAATGAAGATGTTTTGCAGGCGGTGAGAGCTGGCGTGAAATGGTTCGCGAGGCTGTCGGTACGAATGACAAATTGCAATTAGATTTGGTTCGCCAATTGTACAGCATGAACGAGAACAAGGAAGCTTTGTATTGGGCGCAAGCTTATGGTCTTCCGAAATCCGTGTGGCCGTGTGGCCTCGCCGACATGGAAGCGCACTCCGCCGAGACTTCGAAGGGTAAGATCTCGACGTACTCTGAGTCGTGGCCTAAGATTACATTCAGGTTCTCTATTTAAAAACAACGTGTCAATTTTATATTTATTAAGGTTTTTCCTGTATATTTCAATGCTCAAGATTCGATAAAAAAAATGCATTAAGGTAGTCCTCCCGCCTTGTCTGATGCCACATAAGTTCGAGGGAGAATTAGACAGAATTTCCGGACAATTCTCGATAAGATAAAAATCTGACAAAATCAAGCATATGGAACATGCTGAAAAGATTATTTTGGCACAATAATAATTGGAAAATGTTAATAATAAATTACTTAAATAAATAAGAATGCAACAAATTACCCGGTAACCTAATTTTTGTTTGTTACGAAAACCATTTGTTTGTTTTTCTGAACACGTATAATTTTTTTTTCTTTTTTTTTTTTTTTTTTTTTTTTTTTTCAGATTTTTATGTGACGTTTAAAAATTAATTTTTTTTTTAATTATAAAATTAAAATCAAGACAAAATTCTGAAAAAATTCATACGTATTCAGAAAAATAAACAAATGTTTTTCGTAACAAAAAAAATTAGGTTCCCGGGTAATTTATTGTACTATTATTTCTTTATGTAATTTATTATTAACAATATTCAACTATTATTCTGCCAAAACAATCTTTTCAGCATCTTCCATATGCTTGATTTTTTCAGATTTTTATCTTATCGAGAACTGTCCGGAAATTCTGTCTAATTCTCCCTCGAACTTATGCGGCATCAGACAACGCGACTATCTTAATTTTATATGAATACCGAAAGTTAATATCATCGATACTTATAAATTCGAATAAACAGCGCCGCTAGATTTGTGTAATACAGCGGTAATTGACGGATTATTCGGCAGAGACGAATTATGGTGCCAGCAGCAGCACAGAAGAGAATTGGGACGAGCCGTCCGAGGATAACTCGACTTATCACGTACTACGATTGCCACGAGAATGCGTGAGGGTCGTGGATGATCCGCAAACTTTCAATGAATTCTTGACCGAGGGGCTGGCCGGCGTGGAGATCGTTGGTATCGACGCCGAGTGGAAGCCCAGTTTCGGTAAGCAGCGGATTCACATTTCTTTTATTTCTGACATCTAAAATTGAGCAGATCTTACGTTCAACACAAATCTCGTCGTGTTCAGGAGTGAAACAGAGCGCCGTCGCGCTGATACAAATAGCCACGGAAAGGGGAGTATACATATTCGACGTGATTACGATTGGTCACGAGTACAATGATCTGTGGGTGCGAATGGGCCACGCGTTGTTCGAGAACAAGAATATTATCAAGCTTGGTATGCATCTGAAAACTACGTTTGTTCGGGGAACAAGTCATCTAAATTAAGGGGTTATGCCACTGTAGAATTTTCGAAAAATCGATTTTTTTTTGCTTCAAAAGGTCCCTTGGGACCTCAAATACGATGTCCCAAAAGATTATGGTCGGGAAATGTTTCTAAGTAGTCGACTTTCGAATTCTAGTGCGCGGCTGCTTGGTGCGCAGCATGCTAGTCGACAAACTTTAAACGCGTTTATCTCTAAACTGCTTTTTTCAAGCTGGCCGGACCGATTACTTGAACAATTATGTTCCGATTCATTTGAAATTTTGCACATATCTTTAAAAATACAT
The DNA here is from genome assembly GCA_964034905.1 of Itoplectis maculator. Taxonomy (NCBI): domain Eukaryota; kingdom Metazoa; phylum Arthropoda; class Insecta; order Hymenoptera; family Ichneumonidae; genus Itoplectis; species Itoplectis maculator. Next base: position 8,516,967 of record OZ035860.1, read on the forward strand.
TGTCTTCGACGCTACGTAGGGTTTTTTCTTTTTAGCCTTAGTTTATTTGTTATTAACAATTTTGTAATGATTTTTTAGACAAATTTTGCACTTTTCACTTTAAAAGTGCGCCATTTTGTTAAATATCTAAACATAAAAAAAATCCTACGTAGTGTCGAAGACAATGTATTTTTTAAGATATGTGCAAAATTTCAAGTGAATCGGAACATAATTGTTCGAGGAATCCGTCCGACCGTGGAGCTTGAAAAAACGGAGACGTTATCGCAGAAACGCTGCACAACCGCCATTTTTTACGAATCGCTTCAAAAAATGTATCGTATACAGTCACTGATACGTACGATAAACACCCATTTTTGGAATCCCGATTTGCATTGCTGTTTTCCTGGAAAAAAACTCCCGAAAGCAGCCTATTTTTTTGGCGTCTACAGTGGCATAACTCCTTAAGCATGAGGAAATATTTCAAACCTTGCCTATCTCCGAAGGTTTTGGACTGGCGCATGACATTGCCTTGATCCACGAGAGCCTGCCGGCATTGGCCCACGTAAAAGCCTGCGGTCACGACTATGTCGACGTTCTGACGGTCTGGCAGAGGCTCGTCAAAGATCATAACTTCGTGTTCCCATACAAAGGCGACGAGAGTTTCACAAAGCAGAGTCTAAGCAAACTCGTCGAGATATGTCTGGGAAGAAGGTTGAACAAGGCCGATCAATTCTCCAACTGGGAACGAAGACCGTTGCGAGAGAGTCAGATTATTTATGCCGGTGAGTTAAAATCTCGCGCAATCTCGGAACCCTGCTTAGAAAATCTTATTGAAACCGATAAAAATAAAGCCATGGGGATGATATGTGTTTTTTGCCCAAGGAATTTCCGATTCACAGAAGCGATTCCGATAGATAGATAGGGAAACCGTCAGAATCGTTCCAATTCGTTCCGCTAGTATCGATTGTATGGTTCGCCATGTAAATGGAATCTTCCGTAAAACTTAATAGAATCCTCAAATAAGAATTTACCGATTGAAACTAATATATATTTTGTATAGGAAAACCGTTGTTGAATTGAAAATGAATTGGAATTCTTGAAATTGAATTGGAAATTCTTGGACAAAAAACCGGTACAAATTTATTGATTACTTAATGCGACGATACCAATTGAATTCATTTTTTAATTGGGCGATAACAATACAATCCCATTAAGTTGAGTTGCCTATTCAATCACGTTATTTCTTATTCGCTTTCAATTGGAGAGAAAACTTGTCTCTTATTGAGCATTTTCATTCCGATTCAAGGTCAATCGGATTCTATCAGCTTCAGTAGGGATGAATGGGATACTTTAAGCAGGGAATGCGCGAATTTTCGTCAAATAATCATTGTCATTTCGTTTCTTTCCCTAATTGTTTCGCAGCCCTCGACGCTTACTGCCTCTTAGAAGTATACAACACGATGGCCGAACAGTGTCATCGAATCGGTGTTCCTTTCGACGACTATTTCGCCAGTTCACAGGGTATGCAGCACAAAATGCCGAACAAATTAGACTACTGCGCCATACCGGTCGTACGCTTGGGTGGTCCGCGCTGAAGTGCGAGCGACAAAGAAACAACAAAGTGCGCATAAACACACACACTGTACAAGATAAACGTTATTAATTTTTAATTTACACAAAATATATTTTAGTTACGCAACTAACGGATATATATAGAAATATAAATATGTATATTTGCGTGTATATCGTTTTCTACACGGATACGACAGGAAACAAAGATTTGCTGACGACTAATCGCGCGTAATGCGATCCAAGCGAGACACCATTGTTTTTACCGTAGCCTCTCATGAAGTGCACGTTCGGCGGGTTCGATGATATTGAAATTTGCATCGTTGAAATGCAACGAAAAAAAGAAAAATAAATTATTCTAACGATACTAAAATTATTATTTTAGCGATTCTAAAAAGTTATTACGACAATAAATCGTTGTAATAACTTTTTATACCCAGTACGGTCCTTTGGGTTCGTTAGAATATTTTCTGATTTTTATTATTGTTGCTTTCCAACGATGCAAACTTCAACATAATCGGGTTCGCGGGCAGCTCATTTTTCTCAATACGCTATTTGAAGCGTATTTGAATATTAATCATGTATTTTGATCAGTTGCATAGTATTCGCTAGACTCCAAGTGCAAAGCTTCGAGCCTAGCGAGATAACCGCTTAGTGAGAAGCTACTGTCGCTCTACAAAACGTTATTTTTTGTTCTCAATTATAGTTCCAGTTGTTTTGCCTCGCTACCTTTCGTTCTTTTTTTTCCTTTTTCTTCATAGATTTCTTAATAATAGCGATGAGGCTGTTCTTATTGGAATTAACGGCGAACAAAATAAAGCTCCATTTCTTGAATTACATGTAATTTGACTGTATTGAATCTCACTGATTTATGGTACAAAGTGACGCGCACATGAGACATTTATCTATATTCACATGAATCTTATGCCGGTGCTGGCGGTGCGTTGGGGGTCTGAGGCGGTGGCGATGCCTCAACTTTCACGGAACTCTCGAAGTCCGCGGGATCGACGAGCCGTTTCTTTCCGAACGGTGGTGGGCCTATCAAGTTTGCGACGTCCTCGTAGGTCAGCGTTTCTTTTTTTAGAAGATTTTCCGCGATCTGTAAAAACGAGCATATTAATACGACTTAGCAAAGAGAAAATCGAAAAAATTCGATAAAATGAAGTTACCAGTTCCAACTTGTCTTTGTTGTCCTGCAAGACCTGCTCTGTTTTACGATAAGCTTCGGCGATCAATCTTCGTGCCTCGGCGTCCATGAGATGAGCCAATCTTTTGCTGTAAGGTTTTCGAGTTTTCTGCGGATTTTGAGAGATTTTTAGTATGTCCCATTAATTAAGGAGGCTGGAGTGCTCCACACTCGTCAAAAGAGTGCTGATTTTTTGAATAATTTATACACAGTCTTAAGCACCTGTCGGTTATTTTTAATGGTGATTCGTATTGCCAGGTATTTTCTTGACCAGGGAAAAATTAAATTGCAACGGATTTGCGTAAATATTAACCGATTTACACAAACTTTTTAAAAGGTAATTTTTATTCAGTTTTTTCAAAGAATAAACCGCGTTTTTTGTTCAATTTTGATTTATCGCGGCTCCATTCTCTTCCTTGACAGATGCTTTACGTATTCACTATCTGCATATTCGACAGTATTTACCGTTTAATAATTACAGGTGGCTGTTTAAGAAAAAATTTGGTTGATGGGCAAACAAAAGACTAATGTTTATACGGTGAATACTATCCAATGTCTAGATGGTGAATGCGAAAAGCATCTCTTAGGGAAGAGAATGAGCCGCGATAAATCAAAATCGAACAAAAAACACGGTTTATTCTTTGAAAAAAACTGAATGAATATTTCCTTTTAAAAAGTTTCTGTAAATCGGTTAATATTTATGCAAATCCGTTGTAATTTAATTTTTCCCTGGTCAAGAACATGTATTTTTATTCAAATCACCATAAATTATAGCCAATTGATTCATAAAATTTGTGTAAACGATTTTTTTAAATTAACACTCATTTCACTAGTGCTCCAACCTCTTTAAACGTATGTCAGTCGAATGCATGTCAAGAGATTCTCACCTGGCTAGTTTGCTCCTCGTCGAACGACAAAAGTCCTACGTTCGGGTTCATTCCGTATTGTTGGACCTGCGCATACGCCATTTTCGTCACTTTGGTGAGGTCGTTCTGTGCACCTGTCGTTATTTTGTTGAAAGTCAAACTCTCGGCCACGCGACCTCCGAGAGCCATGCACATTCTCTCGAAGAGCTGCTCCCTCGAGTAGAGCTTCTGATCCGTCGGTGTGTACTGGGCGAAACCCAGTGCCAGATTCGTTCGAGGTACGATAGTGACTTTAAGAAGTGCGTCTGTGTGCTCTAGAAGCCATCCAACCAAAGCATGACCAGCTTCGTGATAAGCAACGACTTTTTTCTCGTTCGGCGACATCGAGTGATTTCTCTTTTCCGTGCCGCCGACCGTTCGATCAATCGCATAAGCGAGATCGCTCGTGTCGACGACTTTTTTCTTGTCCCTCGCTGCGTGCAGTGCCGCCTCGTTGCAAACATTTGCTATATCGGCACCTAGAAAAAAATGCAAAAATTCTGTATCAAACATCATTCAATTGTCGTATAGATATTTTTCTCATAGGTTGAAGAATCGTTTTTGCCGAGAAGCAAAATCTCAACGGACTGAAAATTCTGCCGATCAATATTTCTAGATAAAAATAATGTACTTGTTATATTTTTGAAATGTCTTAATTACCACTGAAACCGGGAGTCAGATAAGCCAAGCGCTGCGAGTACACCTGAGGCTTTTGTTCGAGAGATATTCCCTTCAAGTGTTGTTCGAAAATTTGTTTTCGTTCGTCGAGAGTCGGAAGATCGATGAGAATGTGTCTGTCGAATCTGCCGGGCCGCAGAAGAGCCTTGTCAAGAACTTCGGCCCTGTTTGTCGACGCTAAAACGATCACGCCTTCCTTCGAAGCCATACCGTCCATCTCCACGAGCAGTTGATTCAACGTTTGCTCGGATTCCCCCGTCGATCTGTCCATTCCTCCGGATCCGGTGCCCGAACGTTTTTTCCCGATCGCGTCGATTTCGTCGATGTAGAGAATACTCGGCGCTCGTTTGCTGCCTTCCTTGAACAAGTCCCTGACTCTTGCGGCTCCCAAGCCACCGATCATCTCGATAAATTCCGAACCGTTCATCGAGAGAAAGGGAACGTTCGCCTCAGTTGCCACGGCTTTTGCTAGAAGAGTTTTGCCACATCCCGGAGGTCCAAGCAACAGGGCGCCTGAAAAATTGGTCAAAGTTACTATGCATCCAAAAAACGGAGCCAAACCAACCGGAAAACATTATTTCTGGAGACATATTTTTTCGCCAGTCAAGCAGAGATGTCAGTTGATCGTTACTTTTAAACACACACTTTTCTTTATTTATCCCATAATTTACTTATTATTAAAGGTTTAGCAAAAGTGGCCTACGCGTTATGTAACTCAATGTTTTAACTTCACATAAAATCCTTAAAACACATTTTTGGCCTTGAATTTAATGAAAAAATAGGTAAAAAGTAAATGTAACGAGTAACGAGTAACGATGAAAGTAGTTATCGTTACTTTTGCTCGTTACATATACTTTCCATTATTTCTTTCATTAAATTTATTGCCAAAATGTCTCTCAAGGATTTTTTTATAAAGAAAAAAACATTGAGTTATGTAACGTATATGCCACCTTTACTAAACTTTTAATAATAAGCAAATTATAGAATCAATTTTAAAAAGTATGTTTTTAGAAGTAACGAACAGCTGACATCTCTGAAGTCAAGCAATAGATATGATGTAAATGATGTAAATCGGGAAGAAACATTTTTTTCCATTTTTACCTCTCGGTACTTTAGCGCCCAAAGTCCTGTAATGCTCAGGATTCTTAAGATAGTCCACCAATTCCATGACTTCAACCTTGGCCTCGTGCAGACCGGCTACATCGGCGAATCGTACACCTTTTCCACCACCGGTGAGCGGATCCACTAGGGTGTATTTTGCTCGCGTCATGTGAGAAAAAAAGTCGGTTGGAAAAGCGGAACGCCCGCCTTTCCCCCGGCCCATAAAATTCATTAAGAGTGCTAGGACAAAGGTGACGAGCACGAGGAAGCGTACCAAATCGTTTCCTCTTTGGTAAACTATCGGTACTCCGTGACCCTCTCGGATGCCCAATGCTGCTTCAGCGTCGCGAAGCTTTTCCTCAAGCTGTGTTGCATCCGACATGAACATCTCGTAGACTCTGGACTCGCTCGGTCTACCTTTTATTATTGCACCCTCGTGCAAGACTATTGTGACCCAATCCATCTCGGGCTTCACTATCAACTCCTGGACTTCGCCTTTCGCAAGCATATGATGCACAAATTCGTTCCATGAAATATATGTCGATCCCTGAAAGTATTAGAATAAATTTGGTCATTTTTTTGGTGAAAATATCTTCACCTGCGCTGTTAGAAAAAACGTCCATCACAAAGTGCAATTGAGCATTAACGTACCTCAATCTTGTACTTTAATCTGTTCATAGCAGGATATATTATTAAAGTATATGAGAGGACCATAAATATAAGAAACTTCAAAAAATAAGTCTTCTGTTCATCTTCATTCTTCTTTTGTTGATCCTTGTCAGGATCTGTGTTCCCTGTTTCTTTGGGTTGCCCTCCGCCAGCTGATCTGTTTTGAAAATTTGTCACAGAGGTGCCAAATTTTCTCGATAACGGACTTGATAAGTTATGGCTGTCGAGGAAACCGCTACGTTCCAGTAGCGACCACACTGCTCTGTATTCCTCCCGAACTTTCCGATAGGCCTGAAAATAAGGTCCAAGGATATGCAAAGAAATAAAAATCCATTTTCTCCTGACTCCACTGAAATAATCCCATTTCGTGCCCGCAACGGGGGTGGAAAATAGCTCATTTTTTACAAATGACTTTCGCATGCGAAGTACGGTTTCATTTCCTCCCTAGGGAGGAAATCAACTCATTCCTACCGGGCGGGAGAAATGAAAATCGCAGTACGCATGCTTATTGTTATGAGGTTATTTTCCATCTCCATTGCACACACGAAATGTGGTTATTTTGCAGTGAAATCGAGAGAAAAGTATAGTACGCTACATGGGAGGAGTGCAGCTTTTCACCTTGTGTGAATTTCAACCCTCGCTTCACTCGGGCATCAAACTTCACACTCGGTGAAAAGTTGCACTTCCCTCCCTTGTAGCGTAATGTACCATTTCACTTTCACCCAGCCTTCTTAGTTGTCCACAGTGCAATTTATAAGGATTAAATTCTAAATTTCTTACATTGTAAGACAGCGGTTGGAAGAATCGACATTTCTGTGACGTGCTGCAGAGTTTCTGCAGCTGTCGCTCAAAAAGGGGATCCTCCTTGCTGGTTCGATGCGAAAGAGGATTCAATATCCTTCTGGGCAGAAAAAAGTGCCGACTCGAGCACTTTGGCAAATTTTGCATAACTCCCAATGTTTATTGCACGTTTTCGAGTTTAAATCCAGCGCACTGCGTAACCATAACAAGTAAAAAATTATGGTAAGAGGTTATCTTCGAGGTTATGTTTATCGTTCACTTGGTTATCGACGATCGTCGATTGACGCGGCTTGTTTGTGTATTCGTTTTTACGATCGCTGTCATGAGTCGCGTTGCACACAGTCGTGTAATTACATTACGTAAATATCACTCAAAATTACACAGGACTCTGCAATCCCCGGCAATTGACATTTTGGAACTGGCGCACCAGGTAACAAGAGCAATCGCTGCGCTCCTATTGGTTGGCAATATATCGCGGATATCCACCATATTGAATAAAGGCTGCCTGTCGGCGGCGCTCATGTCCCCAAAGACTATGAGCGGAGGCGCGGGAATCGTATCTCGGAACAGCAGCCCAGCTGATGAATTGTCCGGCGAATGAAATGTTCAGCGGATGAAATCTCCAACGGATGAAATGTCAATAGTCCGAGTTCCTTGAACGCGTCAATGCTTAAGGTAGTTATACCGCCACGTACTAGTCAAATCAGTGCTAAATTTTTAAAAGCGTTTTTATAATTCCTGGTTGTTTAATAAATTGTTCCGAGGTGTTACTAACGTTACAGCATTAGTTCTTAATAGGCAAATTCATACAAAGCCATAATTCGAATAGAAAGACGACTAATATATGCAAATTACCAATGTCATGTTTTTTCGCGGAGTTTTTTACAAGAATAAACCGTAATAATAGTTCAATTATGACGAAGGATAGCTCATTTTTATTATTGGAAGACCCTTTATCGATTGACCGTCCAGATTTTTGATAGTACGAGTAGTTCAAAAGTTGCAGCCATTTGTTTATCGCCTGTTAGGTTAGGATAGGGTATAAAAATGGCTGTATCTTTTGAACTATTGATACTATAAAAAATCTGGACGGTCAATCGATAAAGGGTCTTCCAATAATAAAAATGAGCTATTGTTCGTCATAATTTACCTATTATTACGGTTTATTCTAATAAAAGACTCCGCGAAAAAACATGACATTGGGAATTTGCATATATTAGTCGTCTTTCTATTCGAATTATGGCTTTGAACGTATTTGCCTATTACGAACTAATGCTGTAACGTCAGTAACACTTCGAAACAATTTATTAAACAACCAGGAATTGCAAAAACGCTTTTAAAAATTTAGCACTGATTTGACTAGTACGTAGCGGTATAACTACCTTAAGCGATGAGCGTCCATCATGAAGCATGTCGTAACTGATATTAAACTAATAATTTTATATTAAGGGCTTATATACACTTGTATGAGCGGAAAAATTCATTTTTTTTTTCATTTCATATTCTTTAAGTATAATGTCTGAAGAATATTCTCACCAAACATCATGAAGATCGGAGCATTATGCTTAACTAGGCTAATCACACGCGCTGGCGCGCGTGCCCGAGATACTTTTGCGCTGCTGCGCTCTTATAAAGCTTTAATTAAAAGGGTAAATCGCAACTAAAAAACCCTTGTTCAGTTACTTTTGAAAAAAAAAAAAAAAAAAAAAATTTGTCGTTTTGCTTGTCAGAAATCGTGGATCTGGCCGCCGGGCCGAAAACCGCCTAAATCGGGGTCACGAATTTTATTTTTTCGAAATATCGACTTTTAACCTATACCATCGTTCTCAAGTCGCATATTCTACCCCTGAAAATACCGGTTACAACCCTTTTTTAGTTGATTTTGAAAAAAAAAACTTTTGGTCGAACAGTTTGTCAGAAATCGTAGATCTGGCCGCCGGGCCGAAAACAGCCCAAATCGGGGTCACGAAATTTATTTTTTCAAAATATCGACTTTTAACCTATACCATCGTTGTCAAGTCGCATATTCTACTCCTGAAAACACTGGTTACAACCCTTTTTTAGTTGATTTTGAAAAAAAAAATTTTTGCCCGAACAGTTTGTCATCAGAAATCGTAGATCTGGCCGCCGGGCCGAAAACCGCCCAAATCGGGGTCACGAAATTTATTTTTTCAAAATATCGACTTTTAACCTATACCATCGTTCTCAAGTCGCATATTCTACCCCTGAAAATACCGGTTTCAACCCTTTTTTAGTTGATTTTGAAAAAAAAAAAAATGTTTGGTCGAACAATTTGTCAGAAATCGTAGATCTGGCCGCCGGGCCGAAAACCGCCTAAATCGGGGTCACGAAATTTATTTTTTCAAAATATCGACTTTTAACCTATACCATCGTTCTCAAGTCGCATATTGTACCCCTGAAAACACTGGTTACAACCCTTTTTTAGTTGATTTTGAAAAAAAAATTTTGGTCGAACAGTTTGTCAGAAATCGTAGATCTGGCCGCCGGGCCGAAAACCGCCCAAATCGGGGTCACGAAATTTATTTTTTCAAAATATCGACTTTTAACCTATACCATCGTTCTCAAGTCGCCTATTCTACCCCTGAAAATACCGGTTACAACCCTTTTTTAGTTGATTCTGAAAAAATAAAAAAATTTGGTTGAACAGTTTGTCAAAAATCGTAGATCTGGCCGCCGGGCCAAAAAAAAAATTTGAAAAAAAAAAAAATTCGTGACCCCGATTACTCAATCCACCATATACTTCTTCAGAAAACGCATTCTCGTTGCTCGGAGTATTCGCCTTCCCGCAAAAACACCATCGACGGATAAAACAACTACCACAACCGCCAAAAATGTAATTTCAACTTCACGCCCAACTTTTGCGAAGGCCAACATATATGTTCGACTTCGACTTCGAATTGTCCTGCAACCTACCGTTAACAATCCTCGTAATATTTTGGCGCTACAACTTCGAACACTCGTTCTCGTTACAGGCGAAAGCTGGAAGCTGTGAATATTTTTACCCAGGGACTGTTAACTACACTCTGTTATTCTATCTCACGTATGGGGTCTGAGCAGCGCACCACTACGACGAGCCGACGAGCGCGCGCAGCGATAGAGACTCGCGAGACTCGAATATAAGTTTTAAGGCATGTTTTGATAGCGTCCGGGCTGCGCTGTCAGGCCGGAGGTTTCCTACCTAATGGATCGTTTCGTTAGTCTCGTCTCCTCCGGGCGCGCTCCTCGTTCGAGTGCCGCGGCGAGACACAGTCGCTATGTCTTCGTGATATCACGAATTTCGTATGCATAGCGTCCACATGACTATTTAACAGGAAGCGAAAGAACTATGCGCGTGTTGCTTTCCTCGTCCATCCGTGAGGGAAAGAGAAAGACGTACCTCCGACCGGTAACGACTAACGAGATCGAGTGGTGAGCTACGAAAGCTCTCGCTCCCTCCGGATTTTGAATGAATCCGACGACGGGCGCGCGAGCTTAGCGTTACCGGACTAAGAGACGGAGAAGAAAACTCGGCCTTCGCGGACGTGTATCTATCCGAAATAATATTTGTGTTGGCTTTAAAGAGCCGGCCCATCTCTCGGTTTTCACCTCGCGCGCGGTGGCCACCGCTCGGGCTCGCGTGGTCCCACTGTGTAGGTGCCATATGAGCTATGGAGAAAATGAGCCTCGCAGAGCCAATAAGAGCGCGAACATCGCCTGTCATCGATCAGGCTCATCCGGTAAAAAAAAAGCGTTTTTGACGTGGAGAACATCTTTGCCGACGCTTTTTTCATCAGTAAAAAATGTGCACTAAAGGCAAATTGGGCGTTCTTGAATATTTGTGAAATAAAATAAAATGTGCACTTTACCCATTTTATTCCATTTTTCTATTCGATCGCTGTAGGGTAGACGTACCGTTTTTGATCACCTTAGGCCCGATTGTGGCCACCACATTCAGAGGAATAAAACAAAACATTTAATGGCATAAAAAAAACGTCGGGTAAGTCTTTCAGTGAATTTATATGAATTGGGAAAAAATAATTTGAAAAATAAAATAATAAAAATTGACACAATAGGTACAATGGCCACTAATGGTACATACATCTACCCTATAATGTGTTTTATATATATTTTTCACGCGGTTCCGAATTCACGTCAAACGATTGCGCTTCCTCGTCGGTGGGTTGCGTCAGTCGACGTATCAATATTGTTTTACCTGAACTTCTGTACTTGATTAAACATCGAGCGACGTTAATAAAAGCTGATTAATCACAGACGCTATCGTCGACATTATATTCACATTACACGGCGCGTGACATTGGCATTGACACTGAAATTCAGAGTTGGTGCAGTCGCTTGGTGTTACCGGGGGGAAAAGAGAGAGGAAAGAGAGAGCGCGCGTCGCAGATTGGTCGAATAATAATCGTGCGGTGCGCTGGGGCAATGTCCCCTGAAACGCAGCCGGGCAACAGGAAGCAAGCTCGAGCTGGTTTCTCATTATTTGTCATTTTTTTCGCAAACACGCGCCAATAAAAAAAATTTCGACGAAAATATCGGTCGACGTTGCGAAAATCTTGGAAACCGGATTCCAAACCAGATGTTTTTTTTAGGCAAATTGACTAAAAAAAAATTGGTAAGTCTCTCGGTAAAAATTAATCAAACTAAATCTTTTTTTTTTCTTCACAAGAACAAATTTCGTGAAATGCTAAGTAAACATAACAAATGTTTCAAATGAAGGTCAGGACTCCACGGAAGAAAAAAAGTAGTGCAGGTCAAATGGAGAGCGAAGTCTTCAAGCCTCAATCGCAGAAGACTCAAGCGTCGTCGCGAAATCACCTCACAGACTCAACAACGCGTTGACACTACTGAAAATCGAGAGTTGCTAGCCAATTGCAGGAAGAAAGCGAAGAGCGCGAAGGGAGTGACTTCCTACCGGGAAGACGAGTCGATCTTCGGCCTGGGACAAACAAACCGATCGCACAATTTGTTTTTCTACGTCGACTAAGTAGTCGGATTGCCGCGCGCCGCGGCGGCGCACTCGGCGCGTGCTGCGCGTGCGCGCACGCGAAGCTCTAATACCCTCGCGTATTTACGCGCGTTATACATCTCCATATATACTTTGCATACGTTAGTCTCTTACTACACCAAACATCGTCGTCATGGCGACTGTGCGACGCGCTTTGTGAAGGTGTAACACGAGAACAGAAACACACACGGATACGCACACAATGTCATACACAGAGGTTACACGGCACGCACGGCAAATGCGGACGGAGACGAGCGTGGAATACACACGGCGAGCAAAACTCCTTCGACCAGAGAACGACCGGAGGAAAAAAATAGTGCGGGTCAAATGAAGGGCGTAGTCTTCAAGCCTTAATCGCAGAATACTCAAGCGTCGTCGCGAAATTACCTCACAAGGTCAACGACGCGTTGACACTACTGAAAATCGAGAGTCGCGGGCCAATTGCGCGAAGAAAGCGAAGAGCGCGAAGGGAATGACTTCCTACCGGGAAGACGAGTCGATCTTCGGCCTGGGACAAACAAACCGATCGCACAATTTGTTTTTCTACGTCCGCTAAGTATAGTCGGATTGCCGCGCGCCGCGACGGCGCACTCGGCGCGTGCTGCGCGTGCGCGCACGCGAAGCTCTGATACCCTCGCGTATTTACGCGCGTTATACATCTCCATACATACTTTGCATACGTTAGTCTCTTACTACACCAAACATCGTCGTCATGGCGACGGTGCGACGCGCTTTGTAAAGGTGTAACACGAGAACAGAAACACACACGGACACGCACACAATGTCATACACAGAGGTCACACGGCACGCACGGCAAATGCGGACGGAGACGAGCGTGGAATACACACGGCGAGCAAAACTCCTTCGACCAGAGAACGACCGGAAGAAAAAAAGTAGTGCAGGTCAAATGGAGGGCGAAGTCTTCAAGCCTCAATCGCAGAAGACTCAAGCGTCGTCGCGAAATTACCTCACAAGGTCAACGACGCGTTGACACTACTGAAAATCGAGAGTCGCGGGCCAATTGCGCGAAGAAAGCGAAGAGCGCGAAGGGAATGACTTCCTACCGGGAAGACGAGTCGATCTTCGGCCTGGGACAAACAAACCGATCGCACAATTTGTTTTTCTACGTCGACTAAGTAGTCGGATTGCCGCGCGCCGCGGCGGCGCACTCGGCGCGTGCTACGCGTGCGCGCACGCGAAGCTCTAATACCCTCGCGTATTTACGCGCGTTATACATCTCCATACATACTTTGCATACGTTAGTCTCTTACTACACCAAACATCGTCGTCATGGCGACGGTGCGACGCGCTTTGTAAAGGTGTAACACGAGAACAGAAACACACACGGACACGCACACAATGTCATACACAGAGGTCACACGGCACGCACGGCAAATGCGGACGGGGACGAGCGTGGAATACACACGGCGAGCAAAACTCCGTCGAGCGGGCGCGCGACCCGTCGAGCGAGAGAGCCGCGCGAGCCGAGGCGACAAAATCATTTATTTTGTTAAACAACAAGCGATGTTGTGTTAGGTTTGCCAAAATAACCAAAACAATGCAGCAGAGGTCGGAAGGAGGGCGATGCCTCTGTCTCTCTGTCTCTCTCCCTCTCACTCACTCGCTCACTCGACGCACGCAGCGGACGTGTGCGGCCATAGTATACGCGCGCGGAGCTCGTTTCATTCACAAGTTTCTCGCGGTCGAGGCAACTCCCCATTCATCCACGCTCGTCTTCTCGCATTGCCGTGCCGTTGCTCGCGGGCGTCGACAATCGGCGAAAATTTACCGGTGACACTCTCCCGACGGTCATCTAGTGGCGACTCGATTTCCTACGGGCGCGAAGACCATGTAGAGCGCGAAATTCTCGCGCAGCGCTTCGGTCGCGGCCATCGCTTCCGCCTTCGCGTCGTGAATCGAGTTGTGAAGTTTGCGATACTTGCAGCGCCCGAGCGAGGATTAATGAACGCAGCGACATCTGGCGGCGTAGACACTTTGACGAAAGACAAGTAAATATAGCTGGAGACTCGCACTCGCCATTGCAAGCTCTTCTTTCACTTTTTCTGCTTCTTTCTATCAAACCGTGCAAACTTCGTCTTACAAGTTATTCGCTCAGTGCGTCAAACCAAGCGGCGCCCCAAGTGACGAAATTTAGCGTTTTGGGACGGACCGTGTACATTGAACTACATAGGATTGCATGCTTTCAGAATTACTATAATAAAAAAGAGAGATTATCGATATTTCATTATTTTGTCTGAGTTAAGTTCTATCATCACTACAATGATTTCTTTTAATCTTCCCTTTACAAAACAGTTATAATGCACTGTTTTTATTCATTCTTCAATCTATTTTGAGGTCAGCTGAACATTGACATGAATTACTGATAATAAAAACAGGGTTCGGGCTTGTAACACACGAACGGTAAACATTTTTGCATAACCGCACGAAACAACTCGTATTTCCTTCTCGCTTTTTGTCCATGATCTGTAACAGCATCCCAAAATCAAGTACTGATTATAGTCCACCCAAAAACGCGACTCTTTGTCACTATGGTCACGCTATAGCACACTGCCGCACGGAGCGAATACATCGTTTCACCGTCATTGTCACAAACTGAATTTATCAGCGAGTTGTGGCTACCTATACAAATCTTTCTTCACTAGGAAGCATGATTCTGTATCCACCTTTGTTGCGGCGAAAATTCATCAGTGCCATTGAGGCCAAATCCCAGTGTGTTCATTTCCACCTACAGAGACAATTTTTGTCAGGATTTTTCTCCCGGCGCTTCCGACGTTCTGTGCTCTAACCGCCTGCGTCTCTCCTTCGCGATAACGCGCCATCCGCGAGGATTAGTACAGCGACATCTGTCGGCGTAGTTCACCACGACGAAAGAAAGGTAAATAACCCGAGTCGTCTCGCACTCGCCATTGAGCTCTCCTTCGTCTGCTCCGTCTTCCGTTTCTCATCCCGCCTCTTTCCACCAGACCGCTGATGTGTGTGTGTACTTTGATTTATATCGATCGTCCCCGTCAGTCAGGCAAACTGAATTTATCAGCGCGGCTCCGTGCAAAGTGGTGCGGAATAGTGGGCAGGTTATATCGTTGTAGGGCTAATAGAGCGCGCGGGTTTCCCAGAAATTCCGCGGCCAACTATTTTCCCGGTACGCGGGCAACGCGAGTGCAAAGGGGAGAAGAAAGTCGTGGAGGGGGGGGGGGGGGGGGGAGGGAGGCATCGCGCGCGAGCTGCGAGAGACGAGAGATGCGGCGAGAGACCCGCGAGCGCGCGCGCGTTGTTATTACAGATGCCGGTTCGTACCCGCGAGGATTCGACGGGATATTTCAGACACAAAGCAGCGAGCGGCAGCAGCGACGCCGGCGGAAGAAGAAGAAGACGACGACGACGGCAGCAGCAGCGACGAGTGCGACGACGAAGTAGTAGAGGAACGTGGCAGGAGGCGAAGGAAGCACGAGGAAGGAAAGCGCGGGTATAGACGAGTCGAATGGAGACGAGGATCCGGAAGAGAAGGTGCGGCGACCGATAAATGGAAACCCCGTTTCCGCCGTCGCTTCGTCGCGGCTCTGAAATGTTCGGTCTCTGAAAAGTGAACATTGGTATCTCACATTCCTTCATTGGTAGTGAAGGGTTGGTATCGTTACGTCGATTATTTATTTGTAATAATAAATGAATTATATAATTTTTTTATTTATTTATGAAGCAGTGTAAGCTCAGATCAGCTGTGGCAGACCCTGGTAAGTATAAAATGACCTTTTTCTTACCAATTTTTAGTTCACCCATGAATATTTTTAGCCAATGGTAATTGTTATATTGCGATGGTCACGATCTCACTGTTAGCGACATTTCCAAAATCAGGGTGGGAGTTAAAATAGCGAATGACCAAAATATAGTGAATGGTTAAAATAGCGAAATTAAAAGTAATGAACGTCTGAATCTAGAATGGTCATCATTACGGAACTCACTATTGAAGCCATTCGTTATTTTAATCATTCACTATTTTGACCCCCCATTTTATTAAAATGCAGTTAAAATAGCAAACGATCAAAATAGCGGAAAGCTAAAACAGCAAATTTCATAATGATGACTATTCTTGATTCAGACGTTCATTATATTCAAATACGCTATTTTTGCCATTCGCTATTATATTAATTCGCTATTTTTACCCCCAACCCAAAAATCGTTGGAGTAACTACGAAAATAATTATCACTATATTTACCAATTCCAGATTTTCCTCTCAGTGGCAAGATCGGCGCACAGTCATCGCCATGGCGAAAAGTGGCGGCGCCGCAGAAGGGGAGAAAGCATAGAGAGGAAATTCGTGTTGGAATAACATTGGATGATTTGGTGACGCGACGTGGCATTGTCAACCGGAGGCGGCGGCGGCGGTGGCGACGACGACGGTGACGGCGGTATTTTGCCGGGTTTCTCGGCTGACGGTGTTCCAATGAGCGCGACAACGCTCCCTCCGGAGCTCCAGAAGCCGTTCCAGCGAACGTATCTATCCTTCTGGTTGTTGAGCTTAGCGCCCTCGTCGAATTGCTGCTGCTGCTGCTGCCGCCGCTGCGCACAGAGGGATACAGTCACCGTGGAAGGGACGTTCGAGGGAGAAGGAGAACAGCGGACGAAGGGAGAGAGACCGGAGAGAGGAAAGAGGGGTGCGATGGCGAACCGGGTCCGTCCGAGGGGTGAAACAACACCCCGTTCTCACTGGCTTGCTCCCTAAACGCGGCCAATAAAAACAACACTCCGTCGGCTGCTGCTCACGTACCGGGGAAGCGCGCGCGCGCGCGCGCGGCGCACGAGAGAAAGAAATAAAAGGGAGTAGCGGAAAAAGGACATCGAAGAGCGAAGAGAAAGAGACGGAAGCGGGAGGAGAGCCGCTCGTTGAATTATAAAAATAACAGACCCGTCGCCATCGCCTCGCGATCGAACAATTGGCCGATTCAATTCCTGTCGCCTGTCTGTTCGCTGCGGCTCGACGTCGAGAGGATACTCTCCGGAATATGCTGCCGCTCTCGCACCGGAGAGAAAGCTACGGGGAGAGAAAAAAAAACCGTGCCACGACGAGAGCGGAGCAGTCGCGGTGTGGCATTGTCACTGCGAATTCTCTCGGCCTCGTTCGCGCGTCAGGTAAAAAAAAATCTTTTCGCAACGTGACGGCCGGAAGACAAGACTCGGGAGGACGAAGGAGTGTTAAGAGCGACGACGGGAGAAGCGAATCGAGTGAGAGGCTCGCGTGGACCTTGAGAAGCGAAGATCGTCCGGGAAGTAATCGTAGGTTGCGAATGATCTACCTGAACCTTAGTTGAGATGGACATTTTGGAAATTCTACCTTTTCGAAGTGTGACTAATTAGCAGTAAAAATGGACCGTAGACATTGAGGTCTTATAATGATGGAATTTAAAAAAAATGTCAAAATCATCTTGCCGGTTGCTGCTACGAAAAAAAATCAACTGTGGAGCTAGTGATCCTCGTTGAACGACTGCATAAAAAAAAACCGTCCACGTCGCGCGTCAAGCGAAAAATGAAAAAAAAAATCCTTTCGCAATGTGACGGCCGGAAGACAAGATCCTGGAGGACGAAGAAGTGTTAAGAGCGACGACGGGAGAAGCGAATCGAGTAGGAGACTCGCGTGGACCTTGAGAAGCGAAGATCTCCCGGGAAGTAACCGTAGGTTGCGAATGATATCCCTGAACCTTAGTTGAGATGGACATTTTGGAAATTCTACCTTTTCGAAGTGTGACTAATTAGCAGTAAAAACGGACCGTAGACATTGAGGTCTTATAATGATGGAATTTCAAAAAAATGTCAAAATTATCTTGCCGGTTGCTGCTACGAAAAAAAAATCAACTGTGGAGCTAGTGATCCTCGTTGAACGACTGCATAAAAAAACCGTCCACGTCGCGCGTCAAGCGAAAAATGAAAAAAAAAATCCTTTCGCAATGTGACGGCCGGAAGACAAGATCCTGGAGGACGAAGAAGTATTAAGAGCGACGACGGGAGAAGCGAATCGAGTGGGAGGCTCGCGTGGAACTTGAGAAGCGAAGATCATCTGGGAAGTAACCTTAGGTTGCGAATGATCTCCCTGAACCTTAGAGAAGATGGATATTTTGGAAATTCTACCTTTTCGAAGTGCGACCAACTATCAGTAAAAATGGACCGTAGTCATTGACATTTTATAATGAAGGTATTCCAACAAAATTTCAAACTCATCTTGTCGGTTTCTGTTACGAAAAAAAAATCAACTTCGCTCCTAGTGATCCTCGTTGACCGACTGCATAAAAAAAGAGTCCAACAATACTACATGGGACGCACATCTATGTTGGATATTAGTGAAAAAATCAACATCCATCCCGATTTTTTTTTCGCGTGTGTCAACAGCACATTTTAACTACGACCCGAAACCCAGCTCGTAATTAAGACCCAACGATAAACCCGGCAAAAAAGCGAACGTAGTGACGGCGCTAGATGCCGTCTCGTCATATACGCGTTGAAGACGCGAGAACGACGCGAGAAAGAGAGAAAGAGATGCTGCTTCGACTCGCTGCCCGTTGCCCCAAACTCAAAGAGATAAAATCTATAAATATGTGGGTGGCGCACGCGACCCATTCCAGTGTTTGCTCAACCAGGAATAACCCTCCGGGTTTCTTCATCGGGAAGCCTATGGTGCGAGCCGGCGAGTAAGAGCGAGACGGAAAATCGCGGCGCGCGACGGACGAAGAGCGAGAAAGCGAAAAGCGCCTCGAAGAGGCTGCGGGTTTTGTGGCTTAACGCGAGATCTAACTCACGTCTCCTGTCAGACGTCACTGCGGATAACACAGAGGCCTCCCGATACTGACTTGATCGTTCACCTCGTGGAACGCGGAATTCCCGCGGTGTCGTCGCACTGTTAAAAATCCGGTGTTAAAAACAACACCAAGACGATGTCTATATATGTCCACACCAATCACGGTGATAATGAGCGGTGTTAAGGGAGTCTGAAATACCGACTTTCACCTCAAAAAGTCAGAAGTGCCGTTTTTCGCGAATTATCAACGGATCGAAGCGAAAGTTGAAATATAGACGACAGTAATGTGAATCTCGTTGATGAATTAGTCAGAATTTTGATTTTCGAAAAAAAAAAATTATAGATCAATTACCCAGTAGAGGAATCTGTAATGATAAAATCGATTTTTTTCATCAATTTTTCGATAAGAACTGAGAAAAGCGACTAATTCATTGACGAGATAATAAAAAATCACATATGATACGTGCATTCATGCCTTTAAAGCGAAAAGTGTTACAATATTTCGTCTGTAACACAGGACAAATGTAATGAAGCGGCTGGTGTTAATACTACACCGTAAAAAGTGTTACTATTAAAACTGTAATAAGTAACACAAGGAAAACGTCCACACCAGCAGCGTTTGACACCGTAGATTTTGAACAGTGTGGAACGCGGAATTCCCGCGGTGTCGTCTCGGGGAATCCGAGCAATTTGTCGACACGTGCGGCGAGACCCGATAATCATCATGATAATGATGATGCGCGTGTCCGAAGGGGAGCCGAAGCCGGGAGCAAGAAACGAGCGAGAAAGGAATAAGATGTATAGGGAAAAGGAGTTTCGAGGGCGGTTCTTCGGTTAGCCGGCCGAGCGAGCGCCGCTCTCGTCAAGACGATGATGATACAAACTGGCGGCAATGCGCGTGCAAGTTAGTTAGTGGTAAACACAGCTCATCAATCTTCCCGGGGCGTCGTCGTCGTCGGTCGCGGGATACCGCCGCGCGACCGCCGGGTGCGGTGGCTGCTGTTGCTGCTGCTGCTGCTGCTGCCGACTACCGAACCGCCTCGTATATTAAGTTCTTCGGCGCTGATGCCAGATCCGAAATATCTTTCACGCGCGCGCGAGGCATCCCGACGTCCGCGCGGCAATACCAACCAACTCTACGCGCGACACGTGTATCCATTAAATCCGAACCGGGAGCAGTGAGCACACATCGTGTATCTATCACTCGACGTCCACTGGAGAGCGATTGCTGACACCGGACAGTCAAGCTTTGATCACGCAACGCGCGTGGAAATCCTGCCTGGCTACGTAATCCTACTTGCAATTACTCTTGAGGGAAGTAAATACTTGGGAATAATTCTTGATTGAAAAAATCTTTTTCATTGAAAAAGTGAGGAAATTAGAAAATGTGACTATTGATTAATACCCTGATAACACTGGATGGAAGGTCATACGTAGTTACCATATGGGGCTCTAGTACCCTTTTCAATGATCAGTCTAACTTTTGCAGGCGTGATATTAAGATTAGCATTCAATAACGTTTGCTTTTTTGGACATCATAAGCGTGAAAATGGAAACCCCAGTAGGGGACTTTAGTGCACTAAATGGTCACAAATGGACCCTTTGGTGTTGTCAGGGATATCACTAGAGCAGGCAGGCATGTTCTATGGGCTTGTCGTAAAAGATGCGTCACTGTTCTAGGGCTGCAAATAAGTAACATTGTGATTGGCTGTGAGTCCTGTAATTTTACATTGTTGTGCAATTGGCTGGGAAAAGCGGAAAGACTTGTCAGTTGCTACAAGTTGATTCCCTGACGTACAATCAGAATGTCTGGCAAACACTCTGTCCAACAAAATTGAAGTGTAACACAGTGAGTAGACTGATTAGCTGATTGATTGCACAATTGGTGTGTGATCACATTTTTCATCTCATCACGCAACGCGCGTGGAAATCCTGCCTGGCGTGGCTACGTAATTCTACTTGCAATTACTCTTGAGGGAAGTAAATACTTGGGAATAATTTTTGCAGGGTTCTTGCGGCTGTTTGGATTATTATTATTTTTTTCATTGAAAAAATAAGGAAATTAGAAAATGTGACTATTGATTATGATCACTGGAGCAGGGAGGCATGTTCTATGGGCTTGTCGTAAAAGACGCGTCACTGTCCTAGGGCCGCGAAATAGTAATATTGTGATTGGCTGTGGGCCCTGTAATTTTTAATTGTTGTTTAATTGGCTGAGAAAAGCAGTCAGTTGCTACAAGGTGATTCCCTGACGTACAATCAGAATGTCTGACAAACATTCTTCCCAACAAAATTGAAGTTGAAAACTCAGTTGACAAACAAAATTGAAATTGAAAACACAGTGAGTAGACTGCTTAGCTGATTGATTGCACAATTGCTGTATGATCACATTTTTCATCTTATGCACTTGTCAAGTTTAATGATTATAGCAACAACGTACTCGCTTCGCTCGCACTCCTTGCTCCTTGCTCCTTGCTTCCACTCTTGTGGCCAATAAGTACAGCCATTTAAAATGCGCGTGATACGTGACGTTTCAGCGGCTATGACATTCCGAAATCGATTTTATATATCGAAGCCGCTGCCGACCAATCAGAACGCTTGGTTGGCACAGGAGCGCTCGTAATTGGCCTTTATAGCGGCTTCAGATTTCGGTATTAGACTTTCGATGTGTCATGTACTTTTTAAGAGATGCCCGAGTTTAAATTTAAACCCTTCAAATACCCTTCGTTGAATCAAAATGGGTAAAATATGCCACTTTTGGAGATTTACATAAGAGTCTAGGAACCTCATCTCACTCTGTACAACCTAATTGGAGGTTCAAGGAGGTTCAAGCAACAAATTTCAGTCCCGCCGTAGTCTCTGCTTACTCCAATTGGGCAGTATCTGCCACTTTCGGAGGTTTTGAGGAGTGTCAAGAACCTTGCGGGACGACGACATTTAGGTTTTGAAGAGGGTCTAAATTTTAACTCGGGTGATGATAAGAGAGGATTCTCCCGCGGCATTGAAGTCTCAATTCACACATTCGCCTAATAAAAGTTTCGTTACAGCCCATGGAGGAAGCAGAAGTGTGAATGAAGACAGTCGCCATGCTCGCCAACTCCGGCGAACAGCGTCGGGCCAATGGGACGTGGAGAAAGCCGAAGGGAGAGACGGCGAGGTTTCGGTCGTCAAACGTACGCCACACCCTCCATTGTGTCCACGTATCGACCGACCTGACGCCGTCGCAGCGTCAGAATCTCCTCGGCTGTGCTCCCTGCTGCACCTTCCCGGCGATCGTCGCTCCTGTACAGCTTCGTCCGAGCAATCGCCGCTTCGCCGTGGACGTCGTCACTTCGTCGCTGCGTGGATGTCCTCGAATATTCTATTATCCAATAGAATATAATATGCTTTTCGAAACGCGAAGGGTGTATATAGGGCCCAACTATAACTAGCCGGTAGCGTTGGGGGATTGTCGCAGAGGGGATGACGATAGCTACATCCCTGCGAATAGACACGAAGGGAGACAGGGAGAGAGAGAGAGAGAGATCGAGGGAAGCTAGAGGGAGAAAGAGAAGTGCAGGGTGGAGCCATCCACTTGGGCTTCGAGGGAGGGCGAGAGAACCGCAAGCCAAGCTACTACCCCTCGCACGCACCCCTCGAATAATATTTTGATAGCGCCCGACGAGCCCCGCCGCCACTGCCACCCCCGTTCGCTCGCTATACGTTGTTCACCCCCCACCCCGCTTATCCGACCCACATATCCACGCCAGGAAATTATTTTTCACGCTCTATCATCCTTTCGCCTATTATCGGCTTCCCTTCTGTCTTCCTCGCCCTCTCTGCTGTCTCTGTGTACCTTTTCTTTTCTATATCCCGGCGAACCCGTCTCCTGCGGCTTTCTCGGCATTCGTTGTGAAAACACATGTGCCAGGTAGCCAGTGTAAACTATCGCCGTGTGGACATAGCGCGCATAACAACGACGACGCCGGCGACGACGTTGCGGCTCGTGACAACTTCGCTAATGGGTTGTCGATGACTGATTCGTGATACGCGGCGTGAAAAAAGTCGTCGGCTCGGCTGATCGTGAAGGTAGTCGCTTCGCTACGTGCTAGGCAAATGAATGATTAGGCATTGTGACCCATAGACAGATGTTTGGAGGAATTGGAGCTATTTGAGAAATTATTTTATTAATTTTTGGGATGGTGTTCTAAAGGGCAAAAGAAACATGTTACTTGATATCGTAAGAAAAATCCGTTTATATTTTTCATTTGACTCTTCGATCTGCTGTTATTCGAGCACATAACCCTCACCCACATTTTTAATTTCGATTTTTTTTCAACTAAATATTCCACAAAGTCCCGAAATGCAGAACTGTTAACCACTTTCTTCAATCGCTAAAAAAAACGCATTGCAAGAATAGTCATTAACCAGCATTATTGCTGAGTCTAACTAACCCCAGTCCCGTGATAAAAGTGTCCGCGCGGCTACTGCATTTTCACGAAAAAACTGATAAATTCACGATGAAATCACCGGTAAAGTATATATCTTATACTTCCATTGGATTCTGTGGATTTTACTCTACCAAAAGCGATGTTTTTTTCCTCGTCACCTATTCTAAAAGTGTGAAAATGTTGTGATCGAAACTGCAATTGAGATGATTCCACCCTGAATTGCATATAAAGTGTACAAAATCAGCAATTCTCAGAATTAAACTTCTAGCGAAAAGCGTCGGTAAGAAGCCACATAAAAAATCTGGTATACATCTGACATCATACTTTAATAGAAAAAGCCAAAATTTAAGGGTCGACGGGCGCGGGCTGGTAGCTCAGGTGAATGATATTTGTTCGAAATATTATTTCGCGCTGAGAAAACGACGCTGGTGGTATCCGATTGGGCGAGGGAGCAGTGTATGATGGTCCGCGCTTGGCAGCGGAGAGAGTTCCTTTTCCCTCTTTGAGTCCTCCCACGAAGACTCGTTCGGAGCTTTCACAGGCTCTCGCGGGACGACGACGCTGAAACGGAAAAGAAGATAAAGCGTCTGCGGAGTGCGGAGTCCGAACGGGTGTGTTCGGTGAACGGCAATACCGAAGCTGTCTTCCTCGGCTGCGCCCCGGCTGACAAGCCATCAGCCTCGAGACGACGCCTTCGAGCACTCCTTTTTTTTCCTTCTTCCTATACACGTTTCCTTTCGAGCTGCTGCACCACCTCGTCGCGTACATTAAAAATAAATTTCGGGACACGCTGGTTAAATCTGTTAACTCGAATCACACTCTAGTTGCGCTATGGATTAAGTGATAAAAATTGATGAGACAAATGAGGAAAGTTTATTGCCTATGGCAGAGGTTTTCGTAGGATGAATCCTTTATTTTAATTTTTTGCTTCGCTTGTAACTCGTTTCAAGCTATTATTTTGTTGATTGATTGATTATTACTATTATTATGTTAATATTTTTTTATGGATTTATGGATTAAATGATAAAAATTGATGAGACAAATGAGGAAGGTTTATTGCCTATGGCAGAGGTTTGCGTAGGATGAATCCTTTATTTTAATTTTTGCTTCGCTTGTAACTCGTTTCAAGCTATTATTTTGTTGATTGATTGATTATTACTATTATTATGTTAATATTTTCTTATGGATTTATGGATTAAGTGATAAAAATTGATGAGACAAATGAGGAAGGTTTATTGCCTATGGCAGAGATTTTCGTAAGATGAATCCTTTATTTTTATTTTTGCTTTGCTTGTTACTCGTTTCAAGCTATTATTGTGCTGATTGATTATTATTATTATTATGTTAATATTTTGTTCTGTCAACAGAATTGGCTCGTCATATCATATTTCTGCTGTGGTACTTTGTCATGTGTTGTTTTGACGTCATGGAATTTGGGCAACGAGCCGTTATTAGCACATCAATATTTCATGTAGGTCGTGTCCGGCCGTCGCTGGCGATTCGAGTATGGCGAGCCTAAATTATAGTGATGGTGACATAGTACATTTAATTTTGATTTGCAAATCTAATTTTATGGGTAATTTATTTTTGTAGTTATTGATCATAAAAGTCGTTTTGCGTTTAGGATACCTAATGCCAAACCTCCAAAAGCATTAGTTATATTGTCGGCTTCCACACTGAAAAAAAAAACACATTATTTTCTCACACCCCTTTCCTTCCAATTTTTTTTTCCGCAATTAAAAAAAACGAAATAAATACCTAACGCCTGTATATGACAAATATAATCTTTGCTACTATTGTCACGTCAATATTTGCGTTCCTGTCATTCGTCGCTCGTTCGATTTATATTTTTAAAAGCAGTAGATATATTTTCGATATAGAGTCAGTTATATACATGTCACGGCTTCCATACTGAAAAAAATACATTATTTTCTCACACCCCTTTCCTTCCAAATTTATTTTCTTTCCACAATAAAAAAAAAAAAAAAAACACAAATAAATACATAACGCCTATATGCGACAAATATAATGTTTGTTACTATTGTCACGTCAATATTTGCGTTCCCGTCATTCGTCGCTTGTTCGATTTATTAGTTATATTTTTAAAAGCAGTAGATATATTTTCGATATATAAGAGTCAGTTATATACATGTCATAGCTTCCACACTGAAAAAAAAACATTATTTTCTCACACCCCTTTCCTTCCAATTTTATTTTCTTTCCGCAATTAAAAAGAAAACACAAATAAATACCTAACTCCTATATGTGACAAATATAATGTTTGCTGCTATTGTCACGTCAATATTTGCGTTCCGTCATTCGTCGCTCGTTCGATTTATTGTCGAAGACCGAATCCGCGTGGAAACTCGCGACGCGTGTGTTTTCCCTCGTTGCGTTGGACGCCGTAATCCACGATTATCCAATAAACGTTGTCGACGTGAATTCCATCGGCCGGGCGCGCTTGATACGTTGAAATTCATCGGAGTTGGAGATTGTGAAGAAGAAAGGCGAATCGTAAAAACGCGTAAAAAGGTAGAGCAGCGGAGATGAAGACAGGTAGGGGATTTAAGGAATCCGTCAAATCTCTCGGGGTCTTTGTGCACCGTTGAGCTCTCGCGGGCTGACAAGTGCAACAGCGCTGCTGCTGCTGTTGCTGCTGGTCTCTTTGTCGTCGCTGCGTCGAGTCCCCTCGCCTCGCCTTTTTTTCCTCCACATTATACTCGCAATCTCCTCTCCTCGCTTCGGTAACTGTAACCACACTTTCCAACGATGCACACGTTACGTAATTCGCGTGTGTTGTCGTGGTGGCCGCGTTCGAGGTGAAATTTTCCTTGCGTCGCAGGTGATTCACGTGTGGCCTCTCGGATCCCTGAGTCCTTTGTCCGAATCCGTCGAATGACCGGGATACAGCAAAGCAGTAAATGCAACCCCCAAGATCTCTTTTCGAGTCCATTATAAGGTCGGTAATTCCGGAGCCAAATAGCACGGGATGCTATGGATTACGTGGACCTCGAGAAGAAAAAAAAAAAAATTCTCAAGAATCTTGGAACATATTCGTCGCGGGGTTCCCCGGCTGGACCACCGAGCGCGATTTTCATGCAATTTCGTACCTGCCGTGCGTTTCTCCTCAGTCGCTTGTGCCTCGCTGCTGCCGCAGGATATTTGTTTTAGTGAGTATCGCAGATGGCAGAGAATTTATGTAATTATTTAACAAGTCATATGCAACGCGGACACACGGAAAAAAAACGTTTTGTTTTTTCTTCTCAATATTTTTAGATGTGTGTCTTCCGATGCGCGACGCGTTGATTCAAGTGATGCAAGTAAAACACGGCACGGAGAACTTACATTTCATTGACCTGGGGTTTTCGGCGAAAACATGAGCGCTCGATTGGAAAAACCAATAGTAATTATCATTGTTATTGGCGTTTTTATTGTTCGCAAAAAATACCGTTTGGTAAGGATAAAATATAATTTTTTGCACAACGAAATATATGAAATGTACGAAAATCAGAATCATAATGCCGAAAGATTGAAACGTGAAGATCGTATTTTTTAAGTAGTAGTAAATTCATTGAACCAACAAATGAAACATTTAGGAAACATTTAGAATCACAGCACATTAATATAATATTGCCAATGGGCCATCGGCCGAAGTCCTTCAGACCCACAGTAGATAAATGTGTTACAACATTTCAAAAGAAGCTCCGAAAAGAAGACGTTTAGCTGTTTTATTTGTTACTGAAAGTTTTCCATGCAT
The DNA here is from genome assembly GCA_964034905.1 of Itoplectis maculator. Taxonomy (NCBI): domain Eukaryota; kingdom Metazoa; phylum Arthropoda; class Insecta; order Hymenoptera; family Ichneumonidae; genus Itoplectis; species Itoplectis maculator. The sequence continues at coordinate 8,543,868 of OZ035860.1, forward strand.
TTACAAGCTAAACATCCAGTCCAACTGGCAATAGAAATGCGGTTCCGAGAAAAAGGCGTTTAAAGTTTCACGCGTAGTTTAAAAGGAGATATACTTGGAGCACTTTTTCGGGAAGCGTTATTTATAGCGCTTAAGTACGTAAGCAAAAACTGCAATAAGTGCAACCCTCGAATAAAAAAAAAATGTACAATATATTTTACCAAACCACTGTTACCATTTTTTAAAAGTGTTCATAAGTGCCGAAACTAATCATTAAAAAACCTTGTAAAAAAACAATTTAAAACATCCGCATCAATAAAAAAACACAATATATTCTACCAAACCACTGTTACCATTTTTTAAAAGTGTTCATCAGTGCCGAAACTAATCATTAAAAAACCTTGCAAAAAAAACAATTTAAAACATCCGCATCAATAAAAAAATTACAATATTTAAAAATGTTTGAAAAAAGTTCTAAAAATCCTAGAGTGCCATAGAATATACCCCCATCGGTCGCAACGCGTTCCCGAGTTCACGACCAACTGTGCCACCTGAAAAATCGTAGCACTTTTTCGAGAAGCGTTATTTATAGCGCTTAAGTTAGTAAGCAAAAACTGTAATAAGTTCAACTCTCGAAAAAAAAAGTTCAATATATTCTACCAAACCACTGTTACCATTTTTTTAAAGTGTTCATAAGTGCTGAAACTAATCATTTAAAAAAACCTTGTAAAAAAAACAATTTAAAACATCCGCATCAATAAAAAAATGCCAATATTTACAAATGTTTTTAAAAAAAGGTTTGAAAAATCCTAGAGTAGGATAGAATATACCCCGCATCGGTCGCAACGCGTTCCCGAGTTCACGACCGACTGTGCCACCTGAAAAATCGTAGAAAAGCTCGACGAGCAAAAAAGCCTCATTAGTTCTATAATTAATTGGGCCGGGAGGGGGATGATGGCCGGCGGCATACCGAAGTCGTAAAGACTCGGGAGGATGAACGGGAGAGTGAAAAAAAAAAGCGAAGAAGGAAGAGCGCATATATATTCGGGTGGGCGCCTAATTCGAGATGTTTATCCAAGGCTGGGCCGCGAAGCTCGTACACGTCCGCGCGAGCTGACTGCGAGAAGCAGTAGCAGCAGCAGCAGCAGCAGCAGCAGCAGCAGCAGCAGCAGCAGCAGCAGCAGCAGCAGCAGCAGAAGCCGAGGCGGCCAGACAGACTAGCAGCGAGCTGAGCGGTGGTAGCGAAGCGCGGCCGCCCTCCTCGATATCCTCCTCTGCTTCTCTTAATTCATACGCTTGACTCTGTTGTTCCAGCTTAAGCTTAAAGCGAGAGGAGTCGCGAGCTCGAGCAAATTTATTAAAATGGTTATTGCGCGCCTTGGGCCACGGAGCGAGTCTTCGGGCCGCACCGCGCGTGCGCGCGAGCGATTTCGCTCTTTCTCCCGGACCCGGTTACGAAAACTGCATCGCTGAATTATCTCCAAACCGATATGCACGACCTCTTGGAAAATCTGTTCTTGCGGCAACGACCGCGCGCGTCGTCGTCGACTCGAGAGAGGGCAACACCGCCGCCTGGGAAAAATCGGGTCTTCCACGCGGACAGGAAGAGACGAGACAGATATTGAGTTACACAGAAGTCGGCAGGAGACGGGAGATGACGGGAGGTGACACGGGGAAACCTACCGCCGCGAGTGCTCCTCGACGCGTTGGAAAATCTTTTTAGCGACCACACACACGGCTCACATTCTCGTGACTTCTCGTATTACTTAATTTAATTTGATTTAATTTATTAACGGATTTCTCCGTTCATTTTACAAATGTTTGGCTGTAAAGCCACAACATAAAAATTCCAGGTTATATAAACAGTAAAAGTAAATGAACTATCTTAAATATTAATTGAGAGCCTATTACATATAATTCATTGATTAACCTAATATCAGAGTTTGCCTTTATTCGATGCCTTCACTCATATCTAAGAATTTCTACTCGAGCTTGAGAATAGAATGTACTGTATGGTACTCCCATAGAATTTAGTGTCGGGAACTCATTTCCCAACCTCGCCAAACGCTATATGATAGAGTTTCTCACATAATTTGCGAGAGTCATTTTGTGTTCAAAGAGTCTGGACGTTGTCTGACGCGCACTTCTTTGAGGAACATTGAGCGACACTTTACGCAATGAGGGACGAAGAAGACACCAGCCCATTTATAATCTTAAATAAATAACAAGCATCGTTTAGCAATCTTACAGATTCTAGAGATGGTATTTCCATAGTACCCTTGAAACTTGCCAATAGTCATGGTTGTCATACGCCATAGGGGAACCGCTATGGTATGCAAGTAATCGCAACATTCGGTGTTGAACAGATTCGTGCTTTCATATCCGGTTCGCATAACTTGGTGACTATACCACCAAGTTATACTTTATGAAAAAATTATTATTTCATATAATTTGTGTAACAAGTGAATGTCAAAGATCCATCATTGGCCGCGTTTATGCCACGATTAGAACCCAATTAGGCTTCGATATAGCCCGTAAGGGACTTGGACAGGCCCTGACCAGGACGTGGCGTTCGACGACTCTGGTGGAAAATCCATGGTGCTATATTTCGTGCAATGTTGGGACTAGAGAGGCCCTAGTCAGGGCCACGTTAGCCTTACCGAGGCCTCGACCAGTGCCTGACCCGAGTCGGATGTAATGCTACAAATTTTCTGCCAGAGCACACAAAAAAGTCTCTCTCCCGACACTGAGTAATGATGAAATAATACACTGTGGGATAAACAGAAAAAATGCTGATTTCAAAGTGGCGAGAGAGTTCACCGCTCCCTATAAAGGGCCCGGGAAAAAGAGGCGAAGCCGCATGTGAAATTGTCCGATGCGTTGCGAGAGTGGAAATCGAGCGCGAACAGCCGGGCGAGCGACGGGGGAGGGGGGTGGGAAGAGACGGGGAGACAGTGCATTCAATGTGCAAATCGGTTTAACAAGAGAGTCGCGGCATGATGATGGTACAACGTTCGCCACCGACGCACGACAGTAAAATAACAACAGGGTTGTCCGCGCTGTAACGCTGTTTCGCACTGTAAACTGCAGGTAGACAGACAGACGGACAGACAGACGCTGCGCTTCGCTGTGAGAATTTCATTGGGCTCCGACGAAATGGTATAAACGTCGAATTATCCGGTTACAAGATCACACGTTAATTACAAACACTCTATGCGAGATGCGTAGGGTACACAAATATATATATACTATATGTGAAGGAGAGAAAAGGGAATGTAGGGCTGAGAGAGAAAGAGAAAGAGCGAGAGAAAGAGGCGAAGAGCGCAAGCGGCACGGGGGGAAAAAGCCTGCGTGGCGTGTTTGTTCAGCCGCAACTTCTCTAAATCTTTTGTGGCTGTATTGAGCCCCGGAGAAAGGAAAGAGAGACAGGAGGCTGCGGCTGGTTGGTTGTCTCGTGCCCGGTTACATATGTGGCCAAGTATGGAATCCGTCTTAGTTTTGCCCCCGCGAGATTCCAGAAGGAAGAGGAACGCGGGAATCCCTTCAAAATCGTCGAGGCAGGAAGACATAAGACACTTATTAGGGTGATTGATAACCCGGACACATTTTTCGGCACCTGTGCTTTCCGAATTGAAGATCAGGCTGAAAAAGCTGTGAATGACGTCAAAGTCGAACGAGTGCGCACGGAATCATTTTTTTAATGTGCGTCAAGTTATATTCAAATAAGAAGGAAAGAAGTGGGCGGATCTTTTGGATTGTGATACTGGAAACATTTTCGGAAAGGAAATATCTGAGTTGGATCATAGATTACACTGTCAGAAAAGGCTGGGATTTTTTATCCATAAATTCGTCAATTAAACTTAATGTACGAACGAACTTTATTGAACATTGAACGAACAATTGTGATAAAAAATTAAGGTACCTTCGCAATGAGTAAATTAAAAAAAGGAAAGGACTTTTACAGTAAAAGCAAAGCAAATTGTAAAAATTACTGTGCCAAAAATAAATTTAACCTCGCACTTGTATAGTAATTTTAGTATACAACTTTATGAATAAAAACTTCCAATACATCTACATTAAATGTCAAGTAATATTTTTTTCTCATAGTTGGATCATAGATTAGAGTAAAAAAGTAGGTAGGACTCTGGATAGGAATGAGAATTCAGATCTGATCTAAAACAGACTTGAAACCTTGACCCGAAACTGGAATTCATAACAGGAAAACTAGAGTCAACAGTTGAACTTGCTGATTTAGCCTGCAAATAACATCTCGGTTGGCCTCAATTTGTTGAATACTCGGCGTTTGAAAATAAAAGTAAAACACTTTGCAAAGGTCGGTTACTGGGGTTGACTCATCCTTAAAACCGATGAACCGAGTGTTATGAGAAGGCGCGGAGTGAAAATCATCGTGGTTGCTCGACACCTCGTCAACCCCGGCAGCCAGCGTCATCGTCATTGTCGTAGTCGGGGAATACGGCAAGAAGACTTGGAGAAAGGGAAGAAGAAAGAGAGAGACATCCGTAGGTATACTATATCGTTTAGCTCCATGTCGTTTGGTCGGAACACAGATCGGCTGTCTAAAAGACACGGAGCAACGGCCAAGACAAACCTTAAATGCTTGCTAACCAAACAGTCGGAATTAGCCAGCGTCGGAGCGACGATGCGGTGTGCCCCTCGCGTGCGCGCTTCACCCTGTCGTGAAGCACCGGAGCAGCCTCCTTCCGCTCTTCACTTTGCCTTTTGGTGAACAAGGTACCACTGGGCTCGGACTTGGAAAGCTGACATTGACTACTTAAAACTTCCTTATTAAGTCCCTGGCCAGGGAAATATTGGACGATACGTTCGACGAATCTTGTCTCGCAATCCCGACGTCCCTCTACGAAGGGGATTGTAGTTGCAAGAATCGGTGTTCTCCTCAATGTCAAAAAGACTGGAAGTGAATCCATAAACTTGTCAAGTAAATTTAATGAACAATTGCGATATAAAATTAACAAGGTACCACTGGGCTCGGACTTGGAAAGCTGACATTGACTACTTAAAACTTCCTTATTAAGTCCCTGGCCAGGGAAATATTGGACGATACGTTCGACGAATCTTGTCTCGCAATCCCGACGTCCCTCTACGAAGGGGATTCTAGTTGCAAGAATCGGTGTTCTCCTCACTGTCAAAAAGACTGGAAGTGAATCCATAAACTTGTCAAGTAAATTTAATGAACAATTGCGATATAAAATTAACAAGGTACCACTGGGCTCGGACTTGGAAAGCTGACATTGACTACTTAAAACTTCCTTATTAAGTCCCTGGCCAGGGAAATATTGGACGATACGTTCGACGAATCTTGTCTCGCAGTCCCGACGTCCCTCTACGAAGGGGATTGTAGTTGCAAGAATCGGTGTTCTCCTCACTGTCAGAAAAGACTGGAAGTGAATCCATAAACTTGTCAAGTAAATTTAATGAACAATTGCGATATAAAATTAAGGTACCTTTGCAATGAAATTAGAGTTAATACAAAAAAATGAAATACTTTTGCAGTAAAAGTAAAGCAAATTATTAAATTTAATGTACCAAAAATAAATTTGACTTGCACTTGTATAGTAAATTTTAATATACCAGTTTATGAATAAAAACTTCCAGTACATGTACATTAAATCTCAAATTTTTTTTCTCAGTGCTGGAACTAAACTTGTGAATTTTGTCGACGTGAATCCCCTTCTAAAAAGTTGGTGGAACAAAAGATTGGCTGTCAGCTCAGTTCATGTAAAGCCGTTCTATTCGTGCTATGATTGGTCAGCGGTGTCGTCAGACACACTGATCGTGTATTGACATTTGGTCGTTTATGTCAAATGTCAAAATTCACAGAAAGGGACACGGGCGCTTTAGCGCCCGTGCTGCCTAACCCTAGTTCATTGTAAAATCCGTCACTTGACCGAAATTATCGCTCTCAGTCAGATGAGACAGGTATGAAGAAGCAATAAAATACTGCATCGCATAAAAATATGAGTGCAGCAGTGCCACTGAATCATCATCAGACGAATAAGCTCCAGCGTATAGCTTAACGTGACTAATAATCTATAAACATAAACACGAAAATCACAATTACAATCTCTGAGAACGATTTATTCTCTTGTGTAGAGTTGATAAATAAAATAAACGAATAAAAATATAAATAAAACTACCAGTGACCGGATATTGACACTTTCATTCACTGAACAAGTAACCCAGTTTATAATTACGAATACAACAGTTTGATTCGATAACTGAACAAATTAATGAACAATATTAGTGAATGTTGTAACATCAGTAAATAATAAATAACACAATTTGTATTAAATAATCGAGGCTGCCGAATTCCTAAAGCGGATGAACTTGAAAATCATCGGGAAATGCAGGAAGACCGATGGAAAAAAAAGAAAACAGGTTTATTTCTTCAAGCTTCCGCGCGGTCCGACGGAATAATGACGAGAGGAACGAAAATGGAGAGCGCACGCGAGGCCCCGATTGGCTTTCAATGAAAATAAACGTGAAAGTCTGGATGTCGCGCACGCAACAGACCCGAGAGGGTTGCCGAATAACACCGAGAAAACATTGAGACGCGCAGTCAGACGCAATCTCCTTACTTTTTCCTCGCGTCTCAGACGTCGAAGACACAAGAAATTCGTTGCGTTAAATATGCAAAGACGTAAACGAGACCGAGAATGCGCAGATAAGAGACTCGCGCCCTGCACCTGTGCACACGGACAGGGAGACTCGAGAGTAAACTTATATTTCGACAAACATCGAGGATGTATATTAATCACGAGGAAATGAGATGACTTTTTTCTTGTTATTATTCCCAGCGATGTTTTTTCTCCTGGAACCGCATAACTTCCCACGAAATGTAAAATCTCTCGAAGTCGTAATTTTTTTTCATCGCAAACTACACGGAGATAAAAATATGGAAAAAATCACTATACTTGTGTGGCAATTGAGAAACATTTCGGAATTTTGGTGATTTTTCCCATACTCGTGGAAATATGCAATACAATTTTTATTGCGTATTCCTACAAGTATGGGAAAAATCGCCAGAATTCCGGTATGTATTTCAATTGCCAGAAAAATATAGTGTTTTTTTCCATATTTTTCTCTCTGTATACTTCGTAATAAATTTAATTTGAGTACATAAAAAATACGACTTTTTTCCAATTATAATTGGCCGATATTTGCAATCGATTCATCGCACACCTTCCTCATTGGAAAAATTATGAGAATATTTCTCGCGCATAAAACGAAGCCGCTTCTTAATTTTTCCGCGTGGGCAGAGACGAGCAGGAAAGCCAGCAGGTCCGACGGAAGCTAAATGCGTTCGTCGAGGAAATAATGGAGCTGTCACGGGGGCTGTTTGTCGATGCAACCGGATTATTCGGAGGGATCGATTCGCACGACGCAACTCAAAATATATTTCCCCCTCCCCTAAGTGTATTTAAATAGAGCTGCACTCTCGAAGTCGTATTTTTTTCATCGCAAACTACTTCGTAATAAATTAAATTTGAATATATAAAAGTACGACGTTTTTTCCAATCATAATTGGCCGGTATTTGCAATCGATTAATTGCACACCTTTGTCTTTGGAAAAATTATGAGAATATTTCTCGCGCATAAAACGAAGCCGCTTCTTAATTTTTCCGCGTGGGCAGAGACGAGAAGGAGAGCCAGCAGGTCCGACGGAAGCTAAATGCGTTCGTCGAGGAAATAATGAAGCTGTCACGGGGGCTGTCTGTCGATGCAACCGGATTATTCGGAGGGATCGATTCCCCCTCCCCTAAGTGTATTTAAATAGAGCTGCACTCTCGAAATCGTATTTTTTTTTTTCATCGCGAACTACTTCGTAATAAATTTAATTCGAATATATAAAAGTACGACGTTTTTTCCAATCATAATTGGCCGGTATTTGCAATCGATTCATTGCACACCTTTGTCTTTGGAAAAATTATGAGAATATTTCTCGCGCATAAAACGAAGCCGCTTCTTAATTTTTCTGCGTGGGCAGAGACGAGCAGGAGAGCCAGCAGGTCCGACGGAAGCTTAATGCGTTCGTCGAGGAAATAATGAAGCTGTCACGGAGGCTGTCTGTCGATGCAACCGGATTATTCGGAGGGATCGATTCGCACGACGCAATTCGAAATATAGTTCGCCCTCCCCTAAGTGTATTTAAATAGAGCTGCACTGTCATGGGGGAAAAGGGGGAAAAAGGGCTGAGGTGCGAGCGAGCGAATAGCAAGGGAGTCGGGTGCATGTAAGTAGTTCAGCTCTAGCTGAGAGAGAAAGAGAGAGAGATGGAAGAGGACAGGCTTCCATTCTAGAAAGGATTGAAGCCATATATATACTATACAGTATAGAGAGAGAGAGAGAAAGCAGAGGGCGAGCAGCAACCCTATCTGGCCGAGCCAACCGCAGAGTATCACTGCTCTCCGCAACCGCGCATACAGATAATCCTCGTCGTTCCATTGATATGCTGATGGCGGTACTTGTCGCGTGAAATTGCCACCCGGTATCCATATTGCACTGAACACTGTCACAGTATACCGACACATTGTGCCTCTGGGTGGTTGTGATGGTGATGACACGCGGTGGTAGTGGTGCTGCGGGCTTCAATTCCGACGGGCCTTTTTGGTGCCCGAATTCTATACCATTATGTACTGTAAACCACAGCCAGTAGCCTGAATCATATCGGCCAACGCGCAGTCACTACTTTTTCGCAGGGGTCGAGTCGCACCGAAAAATAAGAAATTTACCGGCGGGTTCTGGTTAAATGACGACAAGAGATTGTTTCGACGAACAGAATTTTCTTAGTGAAAACGTTTTTTTTTTTTCGTTTGTTTTATTTGACTTTGACTTTGTAATGTGATTGAGGTGATAAATGTGATTGGAATTTGGGAAATATGTTGATAGTGGAATATTAAGTCGAGTGATGTGATTTTTTAGAGCGTTTCGGGCCGGCATTTTTTTTTTAGCAATTTTGCCCAAACACAACGATTTTCGATTAAATTTGGATATTCTCGCAAACAGACAGAATTTTCTTGGTATGAAAACTTTTTTTTTCGTTTGCTTTATTTGACTTTGACTTTGTATGTGATTGACGTGATAAATGTGATTTGTATTTGGGAAATATGTTGATAGTGGAAAATGAAGTCGAGTGATGTGATTTTTTCGAGCGTTCCCGGCTGGCATTTTTTTTCTTTTTAGTAGTTTTGATCAAACACAACGATCTTCGATTAAATTTGGATATTCTCGCAAAAGCTGCGCGTTTCCGCGACGACGAAACGCAAGAGCCGTGCAGGACGTGCAGCGAGATAGCGAGTACAGTGGGAGGAACGCGAGAAGAAGCAGCAGCAGCAGAACCATGCAACCCGCTGTTTGTTATCTCTGTGTGTCTCTCGGGCGCGTGCGAACGTATATCTCGAAGGCGTCATACTCGCCGCGTAAACCGTGGAATTATGCCGAAGCGAGAGACACGATCCAGGCCACCGCGCGAGCAACGCGCGCACGCAGCCAACATTCGTGCAACACTCTCGGCGAATTTCCGAGAGGCAATTCGTCAAATAATTCATAAACATTGTCAAAGGTCAATGGAAATCCTTCCGGCTCTCCCACGATTACCTAACGTGAGAAGCGAAAATAACTGGAAAATTGATAATTCCCGATTTCTCGATCCAAAAACCGGAAACACTTTGAAATTCCCATTGGTTGTTTATTTATCTCAATTTGCCGGGTATCATTTCATATTCGTATAACGAAGCTGGGTGAAATTTCTTAACTTATAGAGATCATCAATTTCCTCGAATTGATTTTTTGTAACTTTTTATAAATTGCACTACCGAAAATATAGATATCAACGAAATTAGGGATAATGAAATAGAGTGTAAACATTTGAATAGCTGAAAAAAAACAGATTTTTGCTTTAATATTGGAAGAAATGATAGAAAAAATGGAAAAAAAATGCATTGCATTAAGAAAGTAATGCATTGATGATTTCTTCCATTTTTTCCACTATTTTTTCTAATATTAAACCGAAAATTAGTATTTTTTTTCTGCTATTTGTTTACACTCTATTTTATAATCACTACACATTATTGTTATGAAATTATCGTTACAAAAAAATTGTACTGTAAACTATATCTCATGAATTTTTGGGGATTTGCAACCCTGGTGGTCTATGAAAGAATAAAAAAAAATTAAAAAATAAATGAATATTGCACTTAGAATCATAATTTATTTACTTCTATCAGAAAGTACCGAGAGTCGTCCATCTCTCCGCACAACAGGATGGAAGGTACGCGTCTCGAGCGACAGGAAGACCTGTCACTGTCTCGTTAAAGAAGGACGAGGAAAAACGTCGAGGAAAACGAAGAAGCTCCTTGATATGGGTCTCACTAGGGGCCAGAGCGGAGACTCGAAGCCCGACCGACGTCGCCGAGAATTAAATTTCATCGCTATGTAAACAGTGCGAGAGACACGGGACATACGGGAATCGGTGCGGTGGCGAGACTTGGGAGTTCCACTCGGGTAAAAATGCGTCGCGCAGCAGCAGCAGCAGCAGCAGCAGCAGCTTTCAGGGGTTGGAACGTTTGAATCTTCAATACACAGACGCGAGACAATTGCCGGACCGGGTACAAGCGCGCGCGTCTCGGTCTCAGCCTGGCCGGCCAGAGGCTTCCGAACCCAAATGCCTGCGAGTTTATTGTTTCTTCTCTCGGGGGATAAAAAAGGGTATACTACTGTACACACATTGTACGCATAGTATACGATGGTGGAACGTAGACATCGGGTATCCCACACGAGTTACACACTTTGGCTTCCTTGGGATAGGTCAGGGGGGTGCAGCAGCGCGCACGACCGTACGGTCTTCGTGCAAAGCGTTTATTTTCCGAAGGTTTTGAAATTTCCTAAACACCGGGAGTGCCTATATTTCCCCTCGTTCCCCGCCCGTCGCTTCTCCGTTGTCCGTGATATATTGTCCGTGCGGAAGGAGCCTTCTGGCTTTGTATCCGAACTAGCTAGATAAGACGACGATAACCCCTCGGTGATAACGGACGTGTCTTACGACGTGATCACTTTTTCGAACCCAGAGAGGCAAATAGTAAACTGGTCGTTTGCAGGGAGCTGTGACAACTAATTATATATTTTTTTATCTATGAGAATAATTTATGAATTGAATCGTGTATTGACAAATTATCGTAGCTCTGTAATATATCCACATTTTTTCTTCTTCAAATATATAAATTTGTTTTTATGCTTTGCATGCATTTGTATTCAAATATTGACCATTCGTGAATAACAGTAACAGTCGTATACGATATTGACATTTATTTAAATATCTATTTGAACTCTGTTGAAACGCAAAATATTGACGGATATCCTTTCTATTTTCTAAGCGGCGCTAATAGGTACTCATCGGTAATACGAGTCAACACGGAAGGATATAGGATTTGCGAGCTTAGGTTGTTTGCCAAAACATGTATTATCGATGTTTCCATTATCTTTTGATAAACATCGACTCCTGTGCTCATTATTAAATCAACCGTTCCGTTAATTCTGTTGGTGTTGCATGTAATGCAGAAAAAATTGAGAAACGCGCTGACTCTGAGTGACCTGTTTTGATAGCATTGCTTGCAGTCGCTACGAATTTAGCAGTCAACTGCTTCGTCGTCTAATAGACGATTATGTGCCATTTTATGCAAAATAGTCCGTTCGTGTATTGATCGCTTAGATCCGCAATATAAGAATTTATGTATTAGGTGCACTAATCACGTACCGAATATATCACTCTCATATCCCCAGTCAAATGACTCAAGTATCAGCAAATGTCGTAAATTGTGGTCAGGAAAAAAACAAAGTCAACTTCACTACTCTCATGATATTTATCAACTGAGCAAAAAATATATATATAAAAATATGATCCATATAAGCACGAAAATCATATTACATATTTCTATCATTATAGAGATATCACAGTGTCTGTATTTTCAATTATACATCACGATGGACTCTGATTGGACTGGGTAATGTAAAAAGCTACCTTACCCGGTTATCAATCGACTCACACGACCAGTCAAAACGAGAAATCTCATCAGCTTCGTTAAAAAAATATTAAAGTATGATCCATTCATGCACTAAAATCATGTTTTATATTTCTATTATTATAGATACATCGCAGTGTCTGTATTTTCAACGAGATCACGATGGACTCTGATTGGACTAGGTAATGTTTAATGTAAAAAGCTACCTTACCCGGTTATCATCGACTCACACGACCAGTCAAAACGAAACCTCGTCAGCTTCGTTTCTGCAGACGACTTCTGAAGACGAAGGTCTTTGCCGAGTTTTCGGGCAGGTGGAACATCCACAGTCTGCCCGTAAGGTACAGATAAGGGTTAACGAGCGCCGTATGAATGACTCGCGACGTTCGAGTCACTTGGCGGGATCCTCCCGCGCGATGACGTCCGTTTTTCGCTGCGTCTGTCTCCGCGGGTCTCTCCAAGGTAAACGTTTCTCTTGGCATCGCGCGAGTTCTCACAGGCCGAGCGATGAGGACCGCAAGTCTCGGCCGTCGTATACGAAAGAGCGAATGGAGAATGTGGGAAGCGCAGCACGCAATATGCGTACAGGAACGCGACTGTCATAAAGGTACTTGGATAACCCAAAGTACCGGGGGCTATACTGCCAGAAGGATGATTCGAGACTACTGGCCGGGTTCTTTCCTTCTCTCTCGCGCTCCCCCTCCCCTCGGCTCCCCGCTCTCTCTCTCCCTTTCTCTCTATCTCTCCGGGCAGCAAGATGGTGGCGAGAGGTGTCCCTCGAGTGTTTTCGCAAGGCGGCAGTCGAATCCTTGGAAAAACAGACGCCAAATTGAATCCCCGGGAGTATAAGAACCTGCCTTTCTCATCCTCGCTCCATATTCCCCATCGCCCTCTCCTCGTCGCTCCTCCTCACGCTACGCTTGGTACTTCGCCGTGTGCCCTCGAGCTTTTCTCAACTTTCACCGCGCGTAGTTTCGCGATTCAACCCCTCCGCGCTTTTCCGTTGCCTCTCCGGTATCACGGGGGATATCATCCCTTCTCTGCCTCCGTCCTTCCTAGCCTGGAGGCCAGGAGAAGGGAGAGGGCCTCACCTGTTATCAGTCCGAGCTTTGTTCGCCATTCCACAGTCTGGAAAAAGGACTGTGAAGTGGTGAGACACAAAATAATTTGTACCCTTCAACCGTCGTACTCCTCTCCCTCCCCCTCCTTACTCACTCTCTACTACTCAACCTTGGGAACCGTTCCCTTCCAACTGTGAAAAATGGGATATTAGCCGCAAAAACTGAGGGCGTGACCCTGGACGACGGGACAGACTAATTGTCTCCTTGGACGGCAATGACGACGCGAGACGCCGATGAGAGAGCAAGAAAATCCTTGAGGTGCCTGTCTCCTCCCTGCTCCCTATGCCATCGTCCTCTCCTTATCATTTCTCCTAGCCAATATCACGCTACAGTCACTTTGCCGTGCCCTCCAGGTTTTTCTCATCTTTTGTCACGAGCTCGCCTTTCAACCCCTCCTCGTTTTTCCTCTGTTTCCCTTATCGCGGGTGATATTCCTCCTCCTCTTCCCTATCCGGGAGGACAAGGGAGAGGGCCTCACTTTGTTATCAGTCCGATATCTGTTCGCCACTCCGCAGTCTGGAAAAACGGACTATGAAGTGGCGAGACACAAAATAATTTGTACCCTTCAACCCTCGTACTCCTCTCCCTCCCCCTCCTTATTCACTCCCTACTCCTCAACCTTGGCAACCGTTCCTTCCAACTGTGAAAAATGGGATATTAACCGCAAAAACTGAGGGCGTGACCCTGAACGACGAGACAGACTAATTGTCTCCTTGGACGGCAACGACGACGCGAGACGCCGATGAGAGAGCAAGAAAATCCTTGAGGTGCCTGTCTCCTCCCTGCTCCCTGTGCCATCGTCCTCTCCTTATCATTTCTCCTAGCCAATGTCACGCTACAGTCACTTTGTCGTGATCTCCAGGTTCACTCGTCGTTTGTCACGAGCCTCTCCTTTCCAACACCTCCTCATTTTTCCTCTGTTTCCCTTATCGCGGGTGATAATTCCTCCTCCTCTTCCCTATCCGGGAGGACAAGGGAGAGGGCCTCACTTTGTTATCTGTCCGACCTCTGTTCGCCACTCCGCAGTCTGGAAAAACGGACTATGAAGTGGCGAGACTCAAAATAATGTATACCCTTTAACTCTCGTGCTCCTCTCCCTCCCCCTCCTTACTCACTCCCTACTCCTCAACCTTGCATGGTGACCGTTCCTTCCAACTGTGAAAAATGGGATATTAGCCGCAAAAACTGAGGGCGTGACCCTGAACGACGAGACAGACTAATTGTCTCCTTGAACGGCAATGTCGACGGCAGACGCCGATGAGAGCAAGAAAATCCTTGGGGTGCCCGTCTCCTCCCTGCTCCCTGTGCCATCGTCCTCTCCTTATCATTTCTCCTAGCCAATATCACGCTACAGTCACTTTGCCGTGCCCTCCAGGTTTTTCTCATCTTTTGTCACGAGCTCGCCTTTCAACCTTTTCCTCTGTTACCGTTATCGCGGGAGATATTCCTCCTCCTCATCCCTATCCGGAAGGACAAGGGAGACAGCCTCACCTCTTATCAGCCGTTAGCCATTATCAAGTTTAGCAAAAAAAAGACGAAACAGTGGGACACAAAGAAATTCGTTACCCTCAAACCTTTACCTCCTTCCTCGCCACTCCCTCACCACTCCCAACCGTTTCCGGCTTTTTTCCCCAAAGATCGACTCACCTCTTATCAGCCGTTGGCCATTATCAAGTTTAGCAAAAAGAAGACGAAACAGTGGGACACAAAGAAATTCGTTACCCTCAAACCTTTACCTCCTTCCTCGCCACTCCCTCACCACTTCCAACCGTTTCTGGCTTTTTCCTCCCAAAGATTGACCAATTCCTGGGATATTAACCTCGATAACCTTGGGCACAACCCACGATCCAGACTGAAAAGACAAACGATCTCCTCGGACGGCGACGTCGGAGGCGTCGCTGATAAAAAAGCTCGAATCCTTTTTTAAAAAAACCTGCCCTTTTCATCCTCGCTCTCTGCTCCATCGTCCTCTTCTTATCACTCCTCCCCCCCCCCCCGCTCCCACCACGAGCCACATCGCTTGGCGGTGCCCTCGAGCTCTTCTCAACGTTCGCCACGAATTCTCAATTCCACCCCTTCCACTCCTCCGGCCACCGGTATCACAGACGGTATCATCCTCCCGCCTCCTCCCTCAGTAGTCACTCCAAAGGTCAGAAGAAAGAAAAGGGCTCCTATCGGCGCGTATATCTCTGTAAGCCATTCTCCCAAACTGCGAAAAAAAAAAGATAAGACCTCGGAGGGGTCACAAATTAATCCTCACCCCTCAACCCTTGCGCTCCCTTCTTCCCTGACCGCTCCTTCCCCGCGTTTATTTCGTCAAAGACGAGCGCCAAAAAAAAACCCGCGCGTATTAGCGGTAAAAACCGTGGGCGTAGCCCAGCCGCCGGGGCTGACAAGGTAGACTGATTGTCTCCTCGGGCGGCGGGCGATGTCGGCGCGCGAAACACGCTGCGGTGGAAGAAGAGCGCCCAGACGGCTCATCCTCGTGGAGGGATAGGCGGGAGCTGCCGAACGGGGTGACTCTCCACACGCGCCTGCGCGCCGATTGGTCGACGCCGAGAATGGGCGTGGCGTGGCCAGCCAAACGGGCCAATGGGGCGAGGCGCTGGGCTGGGCGAGAGGATTTTCCGGATTTTTCCTCTCCCCACTCCCCCGCAGGAGTCTCCCACTCCCCGCGCGGGGGCTGCCGAGCTCCTTGGAACGCTCTGTGGAGGTGGCGCGAGTTTCTGGTGGTGGTGGCGGTAACGGCGTCGGCGGCGGCGGCGGTGGTGGTGGTGGTGGTAGTGGTGGCTGGAAAAGCGACACACGGTTCTCTGCTCTGCGCAGCCCGTGAGCCACCGAACTCGCCTCGACACTCCGCCACGAGCAGGACGAGGCCCCAGTGTGTTTTTACTCGGGGCTGAGTAAACGAGCGCCTTGTTGTGTATAATAATACCCGCCGCGAAGGAGAGCGAGAAGCAGCAGCAGCAGCCCCTGTGTAACCCGTTTCACGCGACGCGAAACCCGCGTCCGGCAGCACACCGCGGGTTATACCCCTTCGCGCCTTCTTCTTCGACAACAATTTTCACCGAGTTGTCGATATCGCGACGATCACCGCGCGCGCAACGATACAACGCGCGTCGGACGCGATTTTTCCGTCGACTCAGTGAGAAATCGGAGAAACGCGACGAGACTGTGGAAGCGACAGTGGAGTGAAATTGTTTTGTCGATTTGTTTCGATATTGCAACGTTCGAGGTACTGAATGAGACGTGATACAGAGTGCAAACGACCGAGTGACAGAAGAGGTGATAACCCTGTGAGAGTTTCTTGGTTGCTGGGTTTTGAAGAGGTGACAATCGAGGATTGTCAGTGAGGGTGTTTTGAACTTTGCGGAAAGCGGTGTGTATTGAACTTTGCGGAAAGAGGTGTGTTTTGAACCTTGCGGAAAGAGGTGTATATTGAACTTACCAGAAAGAGGTGTGTATTGAACTTTGCGAAAAGTGGTGAAAGCCTACGAAAGTCGTCAAGATGCATACGTTGTTCGGTGAGCAGAATGCTTACTACCGTCACGCGACGGGAGTCCCGGTGGGCATGGGCACCCCGTCCTATCCGGGGGTCGGTGCCGCGCCCGGCTACTACGAGCAGTATCGTTACGGCGGTTACGCGACCGCCGCCGGTTACCCCGGCATAACCCAGCAGCACATGCATCACCCTGGCAAGGACATGGTGAAGCCTCCCTACTCCTACATAGCCCTGATAGCGATGGCCATACAGAACGCTCCTGACAAGAAGATCACCTTGAACGGCATCTACCAGTTCATCATGGAACGTTTCCCATATTACCGCGAGAACAAGCAGGGCTGGCAGAACTCGATAAGGCACAACCTTAGCCTGAACGAGTGTTTCGTGAAAGTGCCGAGGGACGACAAAAAACCCGGCAAAGGCAGCTACTGGTCGCTCGATCCCGACAGCTACAACATGTTCGACAACGGTTCGTACCTAAGACGCCGGCGACGGTTCAAGAAGAAGGACGCGTTGAAGGAGAAGGAGGAAGCTCTGAAGCGTCAGGGCATTGTTCACCAGGAGAAGAGGCTCGAGGACACGAAACCTTTGGTTGGCACGGGTCTTCAGACGTCGGAGAACGTTAGCTCGAAGAAGATCGGTGGTGGTATGGAGTGCAAACAGCCGAAGAGGGAACCCATGAACGAGCAGCAGCAGCAGTCGCATTGCATGGCCAATAGTGTTGGGCAGAAATATGGTATTCACGCGTCGGTGTCGATTCAGGACACCAACAAGTCCGTCACACCGACCACGACGGCCTCGGTTATACAGTCGGCGCTGGGCCATCAGCCGACCGGTCATCAGGTTCACCAGTCGCATCCGGTTCACCAGGAGGTGACGATGAACGACGTGACGATGGGTCTTGACACCGCGGGCTTCAGCGTCGACGCGCTGATGACGAGTCGGGAGAACGGTGCCATCATGACGTCCGCCAGCAGGGATCATTCGCATCCGCATTCGCATCATCCGCATGGTCTTCAGCATCCCCACGTACCACATTCCAGTCACAGTCATGCGTTGATGGCCGCCGCTTCCAGGGACCCGATGAGCGCGGTTGGTGGTACCAGGGACCTTGCCGGTGCTGCAACCACGACGACCACCACCGCCGCGGCCGCCATGATGGCGTCCACGGGGTACGGACACGTCACGACCTCGAGACTGAACTCCTCGCCGCCCGGCAGCATGTATCCGGCATATTGTCCCACGTCGGCCACCGGCGGCTACATCATGGATCACGCGGACTATAATGCCGCCGCTACCGTGCGAAATCATCCGGGACACACGCAGTGGTACCAGGAATCCGCGAGTCCTGATCATGGCGCTATTTATCAGGACACGCAGTCGCCGAGCTGCCAATTGTACAGGTGAGGATTTTACTGATGATGGCAATTGAATGGCTGGGAAAAATGAATTGGTCGCGATACTGTTATTCTGTCGAGTAACATCAAAGAAATATTTAAAGACGTTTTCGGATGATAGCAGAAATATTCATTTCGATTGGAATGGATTCAAATCATAAAATTACGTTGATTATGTGTTATCATGAGTTTTCTGTTTTTTTTTTTTGAGGATTTTACTAATTTAGTTATCGGATGGCTGTGAAAAATGATTTGGTCGCGACCCTGTTATTCTGTCGTGTAACATCAAAGAAATATTTCAAGTCTGAGACGTTTTCGGATGATAGCAGAATTATTCATTTCTATTGGAATGGATGAAAATCATAAGATTGCGTTGATCATGTGTTATCATGAGTTTTCTGTATTTTTTTAATATCAAGTCCTAAGCATCATTTGGTTTACTGCAAAAAATAATTGTTGAGACGTAAAATATCGAACAAAAAATAACAAAGCGCGACAGCGATAATACTCCTCTTTCCCAAATTCTACCGTAACACTGATAAATCTCCTTTTTCGTTTAACGCGCCGTTCCAGCCACTCGCCCTACCGCAACAGAAAAGTTGGTAGCATAATTTAACGTATGGTTTCTTCGACGTTGTGTTTTCCAGATCGAGTCCACCGACGCCACTCTCGTCCGGCGCCGCGCCTTCGCCGCCGCTCTACCACCGTTACTATCAAGACTGCAACGCCGTCAACACCAGCGGCAATCTGCCGATAACGCTTCACAAGTACTGAGAGTACCGGAACTCAAGGTCCCTCGGCCGGGACCTTGATCTGTCCGCCGCTTCGACGATGCATCACCAGCATCATCATCATCACCACCATCATCATCAGCACGAGCAGCAGCAGCAGCAGCAGCCGCACGGTTACAGCGATCCCTGCCTCGTGTACGTGAAACAAGAGTGGACCTCTTCGCCCGAGGAAATGCCCAAAGAGTGGAACTGAACGAGAGAGAAAAAAAGGCGAATGCACGGTTATTCGAATAACACTGTGTGCAACGGCGGAGCAATGAAAAGAAGACAAAAAAAAGCAGCGCCGATATTTCGCGAAGTGAAGTCAATCGCCGTTACACTTGAATAAACTCGCCCGTCGCGTACTGACCTGGCTCAATCCCAGAAAACAACATTTTTTTTGTTCACCTCTCTTTTGGTCGCACACAAAACACGCCGAGCGTCGTCAACGAGCGAGATATGTGCGCGCATCGTTTACTCGTTCCAACTGCGTCTCACGGACAACTGTTCAAACTGGTGCATCGATAGCAATCGGCAAACAGGATTCAGCGGCAGACGAGACCTCGCGGTTTTGCTCGGTGCGTGCGCAGATATATTTGTTTGCCGATTGTCTGTACCGCTTCTGCGTTGTGCGGTGCAGCGGGAAGACCACCTCGGAACCCGAGGACGAATCAAAGTCACGCGACGGAATTTCCCGCAGACGACAACGACCAGGAATTGTGGAATTGTCGCACTCTCGGAGATTGTGGGCAAAAACGAATTTGTCTCCTGATACTGCTTAAAAGTTACGCGGAAAATCATCAGAGTGACGGAAAGGAACAGTGGGAACTATTGGTAAATTATAGTTTCTGCAATTGGACAGCCGGGGAAACTGTAAGTTTGCACTCTGGTCGGTTTGTGGTTGAATCTTGATTTTGCGAAGGTTTCCGCCTCGGATTCGATTTCTTAGGAGTGGCGCCTGAAACGGTTAAATTTCAACCCAAGTTTGAGTTTTTTTTCTCTCGATTTTTTGGTTGCATTTTTTTATCTGCAATTTTCCACGCCCGGGAAATGGGTTTAATTGAGAATCAGGAGTGGGAGGCTCTGGGCACGCGACGGTTAATCACTGATACTCGAGAGGTTCGTATAAATAAGAGAGCTGAGATATAATTTATTCGTTGGTATATACGCGGAACGACGAAAACGCGTATTTGAGATTCAAACATGTGAATACAGATGAAACTTACACGCGCTCGTTAGATTAGACAGTCGGAGTAGAATCCTTATAAAAAAAACTATTGGCAGCGAAATGTTGTTAAAATTCGATGCTCCGGAAAATTTGGTGTAGAAGACTTCGCTACACGACAATTTTTTCCAACGAGTAACGCCAATTTTAATATTGTTTCGGCACACCTGGTGGCTTTTTCCAGAAAGGATTGTAATGCAAAAAAAACACCCTTCATTATTGCCCTTAGATACCAATTCTGCGTGTATGTTACTATATATATGGAGAGTATATATTAGGCCATAGATTGTATAGTTGATAGTCTATATGAATGTATATTATATATATAAATGTATATGTACGATAGGTGATGAATATGCGCGTTCTGCGACTAGCGGAAAATTGATTATTATTATTATTATTATTATTATTATTATATTATTATTATATTAACTTAGGATATTTCGCGCGGATGCGAACGTTCCAGAAATAAATATTATACAAAGATCAAATGACGTGCAGTGGTTTTGAAAATGTAATACATTTTTTCCTGTCTATCCTTTTTTGATAAACGCGATTTCTCCTCGAAGCTCTGCTGAAAAGCGAGTTTGGGATGAAAAAAATATTGGCCACCATAAAAAACGTGACTTTGACTTATTTTGCTCAGCGAACCTAAGGATTCGGTGATTAACAAAATAAAAAAAATTCTCAGTACTTTTTTGATTTGTGTTTCCATAAGGAACATTTAAAACCTGTTAGGTTTCGGTTTTCCTCGACTTTCTCCACGCTTTTTCCAACCCAGGTACAGGTTGTTTGGAATGAAAAAAATATTGACCACCATAAAAACGTGACTTTAACTTATTCTGCTCAGCGAACCAAAGAATTCGCTGATTAACAAATAAAAAAAAAATGTTCCAGTACTTTGTTGATTTGTGTTTCCATAAGGAACATATTTAAAATCTGTTAGGTCTCGGTTTTCCTCGCCTTTCTCCATGCTTTTTCCAACCCAGGTACAGGATGTTTGGGATGAAAAAATATTGACCACCATAAAAACGTGATTTTAACTGATTAACTAATTAAAAAAATGTGTTCCAGTACTTTGTTTATTTGTGTTTCCATAAGGAACATATTTAAAACCTGTTAGGTCTCGGTTTTCCTCGCCTTTCTTCACGCTTTTTCCAACCCAGGTACAGGTTGTTTGAGACGAAAAAAATATTGACCATCATAAAAACATGATTTTAACTTATTTTGCTCAGCGAACCTAAGAGTTCGCGATTAACAAATTAAAAAAATTTGTTCCAGTACTTTGTTGATTTGTGTTTCCATAAGGAACATTTAAAACCTGTTAGGTCTCGATTTTCTTCACCTTTCTCCACGCTTTTTCCAACCCAGGTACAATCGACTTGCAACCGTAAACAAACAACCGAAAAACGAAAAACCACACCAACTGTGATTAAAGCCAGGTCCACCCGACGTGACTGCACACGTCCCAGGATTGGCACGCGCCAGCCGAGTCCGATCATCGAGTGTGCTTTACATATTGACGATAAGTTTTGGCATCGGCCCTCTAAACACCATGGCAACTATATCACTTTGCCAGGGTTGGAGGGGGGAATTCCCTGGATTTACGAGCAAACACACGCCGGTTCCGGTTCGGCTCTAGACCAGCAGATATATATATATCTACTACACACATACAGACTCGCACGTATTTATACATACAGATATATCTACATTGAGCATTGATTATACTTCCGTGGATACACTTGTGGGTTGCGAGACTCTCTCGGTGTGTACACAACGCTGCAACGCTCGAGGATTTCGTAGAGGCCGCCGCGCGCGGCCGATGCCAGAGCCGACATTTAATATACGCGAGTCAAGACACATGTGGGATATATCGGCCCAAACATTCGCCTCGGCCCGCCACCGGTCGACCCGACTTCCTCCTGCGGCGCCCTCTGCGCTCTCGCGAATAGAACTACGCTACTCGTATCCCTCCTCGAGGTTTATGGACGTTTATATGCCAATCTAGCTGACAGCGAAGCGAACGTATCGTGCGCGCGGGATTGAAAGAAATACACAAGCATCGGGCGCGAAGCGAGGGATGCGCGTCGATGCCTTCGGGGTAACGTGGAAACAACTCTCGTTGCGGCTGTGGCCACCCAGTTTGAAATTTCGGACGATAATACCACCGCTCGGTTAATACAGATGTATCTAATTGTAGGATAAATCTGCAATCTCGCCGCAGGGCGAAACGCGCGAGTCTCGACGCTCGCACAATGCGATTTTTCGATGCGGATTTTTTGAGAGAAAAAAAAATCGAGAGACAAGGCTCAAGTGGCTGAGCGACGAGATAGCGGAGAGAGCGCGTGCCGCCGCGCGCGACCCGCATTGTCCGTCATCGGCGATGCACGCACACCGCACGGCCGGACGCACGCCCGGAGGCTCCTCGCGCCTTGGGGCGGGATTTTCGGCGGTTCGCATCTGCCCCCCCCCCCCCCCCCCGCCGGAGAACACGTGCTTCGGATAAGCCGGGACAGTCTGGCCGCGGGGGCTTTCCCCGGTTTTTCGAATCGCACGAATAGACCGCGCTGTGCGGAAGAATTTATTTTTTCTTCTCGTTAGAATAGTAGAATAGTGGCTACTGAATGCGGTGACTTCTGGTGGTGTCGGTTAAACAGCTGAACGAAAATGTTTGGGATGTAGGGTGATTGTGATAATTCATGTTGGTGATGATAAATCGATACGACTGAGTGAAACTGAGATATTTCTTGATGGAAAATATGCGGCGTTTCACTTGGCGCTTGTTAGGACCTGGTCTGGGTCATGTCATCCCTCTCCGGGCCTGATCAGTGCCTAGGCTTGATGTAGGATTTTTCACGGTTTTCATATTGGACAAATAGATCTGTGGCTTTTTTTTTGTTAGAAAATTATCGGATATTCGATGCTTCTAAGTATGGTGACTTTAGGTGATTTAGCTATTTATTCGAATAAAAAAAAAATGTTATTTTTAATCATTATTAAATTAAATAAAAAAAAGAAAAATTGTATTGTATTTAATAATTTTACATAAAAAATTAAATTAAAAAGGATTTTTAGAAATCATTTTGAGTAATTCGAACTGATGTGTCGAACTGGAGATAAATGAAGTGATAAAAAAAATAATATTGGAGAAGCATTTAAAAACCATTAAATACAGCACATTCGATTTGGGACTTGAAATTCTCGGATGGACCAGCGCACCGAAAGAACAAACGTTGGTGGATTCAGCGGCGAGGGCCTTTAGGGGCTGCCAAATTCACCCCTTCGGTGTGCGTTCTCTCACCCGAACAGCAAACACTCGAGTGATCCTTCCGAAATACGAATGGCAAACACGCGGCTTTAATACAGTGGCTGCGAGGTGCGCGTTATGTACACTCGCTATTTAAGCCGCGGAGTCAAATAGCCGCGGCTTCGACTAAGCGAACACTCGACGACAATCGCTAATTGTTCAATTGTTATCATTCTTTCCAAAATCCACCGAACAGTTATTGTAAAATAAATCGAAAAAATACTGATTTTCCTGTTATCCCTCAATAATCGTAAATTGTGTCATTGAGATAATAAATTTTAGCAACAATATATTTTTTATTTATTTATTTATCATTTCTACGGGTTCAGCTCATTTTACAAGAAAAAAATTTTAAAAAGCGCGCGATGCGCCCCTTTACGCCCTTTCTACGAGAGTGCCCCTTAATCTAATGTTCCTAATTTACAATGAAAGAAAAATAATTTTTTTTTGCATATCCGCCTTTATAAATTATAGTTCTTGTATCGATTGGAAAATGAAAGCGACATAATGATTATCGTCATTTAATAAGATAATCGAAAAATTATTATTCAAATGACGACAAACCTCTTTTTGGTTTGTATGACGACGAAAACGAGTTAAACGGTCTCCGTGGCAACGAGCGTAATATCGTTGCAATCAATTAGGTCGAAGAAGAAGAAGAAAAAAACGCAAGCAGCTCGCACCCCGCTGTAGCGACGGGGGTCTTGGTAAAATAAACATTGGAGTAACGCGCGTGGCGTCTTATATCGTGCGTTCCAGTCGCTCCAGCGATAACCGAGCCTTGCGCCGTCTTCGTCTCCTGCGGCTTCGGCTTTTCGTATTCCAACTATAAACGGAAGCGACGGACGCAGAGCTGTGGGAAACTTCGCCCGGAAATATCACGATCGTCATATTCCGTACAGAAGGGTGAATCTCGTGTCCTCCGCCGAGGCAGTCGGACGACGAATACGGCGAATAGTTTCCTACTCGAATATATATGAGATTCCACGTGCGCGGTCCACGAGAGCCTTTGCTTCTGGCTGAACTGATTGCGGAATTCTCGGTGGCTGCGCACTGTGCGGTCGCTTCTTCGCGACGCTGTCTCTCGTCGTGCACCGTGCAGAGAAAAGGATGGACATCGAGATTGGGAGAAAAAAGAGAGGAGGGCGCAATGCAACAAAGAGAGACAGAGAGATGAAGACGGAGATAGAGAGACTGAGAGATACAGATACAGACATAGAGATTCGAAGAGACAGAGATAGAGTGAGACAGAGCGATAGAGAGAGACACAGATTAGAGAGAGCCAGAGAGATACAGATACAGATATGGAGAATCGAAGAGACAGGGATTGAGTGAGACAGAGCGATGGAGAGAGAGAGACAGATTAGAGAGAGCCAGAGCGACAGAGATAGAAACAAAGATACAGAGAGAAAGAGAGAGTCAAGGAAAGATGGCGAGAAATGACGGCAGAAGGAGAGAGGAGCAGACGAAGTGAAAGAGACAGAAGACGAGCGACAGAGACGAAGCAATGAGGAGAGACAGAGCGAGAGAGTGAGAGAGTCCTCCCGAGTTTCCGGAACGGGAAAGACGTCAGGTGTAGCGTTTCCCAGGGTAACCCCACGGCGTAACGCGAAACTGTTCTCTGCAAATTCTCTCTCACGAGACCCACGGGAGTCGAGCCGCTGCCGCCGCGCAGCACCCCAGCAGCAGCATCGGACCGCCTCGTCGCGTCTCTCCGCCGAGCTTCGTCTGCGTCCTCGACCCTCCGTAACCCTCCTTCTGCGATCCCGTGCAGTCTCCCCGAGCGACCCAGGTTTCCGCGTCCATATCGAGGTTTAGCGTAAAATCAGAAATGGTGGATCATGAGAGGAAAAACCCCAACGTCTCGAACTAATCAGCGGTCACTTTCATTAAAAATCTGAAAATTCGCACCTTATTTTGGTTACTTCACTTAAAAACAAGTAAAAAAATAGATTTGTCATTTTTGGTCGGCCAGGTAAAAAATAGATTGGTCAAGAAATACAATAATTTGTGAATTGTCCAAGAAATTTTCCAATATCCAATATATCTTCATACGCCGGACATTTTTTTATTGAAGCCGTGGGAAAAACAGCGAGCATTTTTATCAAAATATGACATAAATGTACAAGTGAATCCGAGATACTCTCAAGATATAGGGTAGACGTACTGTTTTGGCCATCCCGAGTAGAAATTCTGGCGCGGCCGCAACACGGGCGTGATCAGGTTGACCGGGGCGCCTTGTCAGGCGGTGTTAAGGCAACCTGACCAGGCCCTGCACGAAAATGTAACGCGCCGGTCGACATGGCCGTGATCAGGGTTGCCTTGCTCGCCTGATCCGGTTCAAATCCGGCCCGAATCAGGCGCCAGTCTGATGCCTTATCCGACCGCAATCTGGTGTCTGATCGGGCAAAATCGTCTTACATGACCAGATGAGGCAAAAGCATCGTATATATTCATGAAACATTAAAAATAATTATTAAAAAAATATTTTTCGGTTGGAGAATTACTTTGCCAGACATGAGTAGTGGTTTTTGTCGATGAAAATTGTTCCTGCCTGACCGGGATTCGAACCTACGACCCTACCTACCTAACTTCCTAAACGCTTACGCTACCGACTGTGCTACCGACGACTTGACAATTTAGTATATCCAAATCACACATATAAGTTCCGACATCAAATTGTCAGTATTTTTTTTTATTTGTTTAGCGAAAGCATGGTAGTCCTCTCGACTTGTCGGATCCGATTTTATTTTTAAAAGATGCTGGGGGTAATCGATCTGTAATTTTTTTTTCCCAAAATAAAAATTCTGAGTAATGCATTCCCGAGATTCACATTACTGACGTCTGTATTTCAATTTTCACTTCGATCCGTTCATAATTCGCGACAAACCGCTGTACCAAACTTTAGAGGTGATGTGCGTCGGTATTTCACATCGTCGTAAGGCAGCCTGACGTAGTCAGCATCGGGTCCACGTCAGGTAAACGCAAGGCAAACCTTACATCAGGCTGCCTTGCGTTTGCCTGACTTGGCCCTGATGCTTACTACGTCAAGCAGCACGGATCAGGCTTGCCTTACATAGGCCAAGTCCGGGCCACGTGAGATAAAAATAAGGCGAACCGTATCAGGCTGCCTTGCGTTTTACCTGACGTGGCCCTGATGCGTACTACGTCAGGCGGCCTTGATAGGGCAACCCTTGTTGAAATCGAACGTGGCCCCAACTCGGCTCTTATGTGGCAAGCCTGATCCGTGCTGCCTTGCCAGAACGTTAGCTGGCCCTGATCAGACATCAGGCAGCCTGACTAGAATTTCTACTCGGGATCTTAGGGCCAATTGTGGCCATCACATTTAAAGGAATAAATCAAAACTATTAATGGAATAAAAAAATCGTTGGGTAGGTCGTTCAGTGAATTGCATACATTTGTTTGATCCCGTGCAGTCTCCCCGAGCGACCCAGGTTTCCGCGTCCATATCGAGGTTTAGCGTAAAATCAGGAATGGTGGATCATGAGGGAAAACCCCAACGTCTCGAACTAAACAGCGGTCACTTTCATTAAAAATATGAAAATTCGCACCTTATTTTAGTTACTTCACTTATAAACAAGTAAAAAAATAGATTTGTCATTTTTGGTCGGCCAGGTAAAAAATAGATTGGTCAAGAAATACAATAATTTGTGAATTGTCCAAGAAATTTTCCAATATCCAATATATGTTCATACGCCGGACATTTTTTTATTGAAGCCGTGGGAAAAACAGTGAGCATTTTATCAAAATATGACATAAATGTACAAATGAATCCGAGATACTCTCAAAATATAGGGTAGACGTACGGGTTTGGCCATCTTAGGGCCAATTGTGGCCATCACATTTAAAGGAATAAATCAAAACTATTAATGGAATAAAAAAATCGTTGGGTAGGTCGTTCAGTGAATTGCATGCATTTGTTTAAAAAATCAACGTACAATTGATTTGACAAAAACTCATTGACTGACAAAAAATCAACGTGCTAAAAAAAAGACTATACTTTTAATCAGAAAATATTTCCATATCATGTGAACTTTCGATATGATATCAAACATTTATGATCCCGGCCCAATTGGCAATTTTCGTCATGACTGTGAAAAATTACGAGCAATAATTGTCAGAAATTCGACAGACAGCAGCTGATTCGTGCGACCTATTCCAAAATTACAATTATACAATAGCGAGTCAGGTCGCGGTCGCGTTAGGGCGGTTCATTAACCGCGGCAGATTCGCCATTAACCGCGTCGTGTCTGTCGCATAATCCCAAATAAAATAAACTTTGTAAGCTAGCCCAGAGGACAGCGCGTGTTTGCTGACGCTACGCCCGAAAATCCAATCGTCATTAAGACATTAAATGCTAAATTGCCTGGACAAACATTCGTTCGTCGAGTATTAATTGCTTGTCGACGGGCGACTCGCGCGCGAGCTTCGGTTGACTGGGGGTGAGTGGGTGGGTTGGTTCGGTGGGTGGGTGGGGGGGGGGGGTGATGTGCAGGACGAATGCAGCACAAAAGCAACAGCCCGCGATTCTCGCTTCGACACCCGGCAATTCGGGTGCAACGCGGCGCGAGTTTAATTGATATAGTATACGACAGAAGCCGAACAGCCCGGTGTGAGCTCTGCGTTAACGGCATCCGTTCCGTTCGCCGCGCGAGAGGGTCCCAGAGTGCGAGTGCGATCGTAAAACAAGCCCGGGGCCATGTTGCCGAGTGCGTTATTGCGAGCTGCTACCGCCGCCCCTGCTATCTGCCGTTCTCGCGCGAATCGGCTCGTTCCGTAGTCCGTTCGGACACCAATGGCGTGTACGAATTTTAGAATCACGCATATCGTTGCGCTCATCGCGAGCGATTGACCAAACGGCTGGGTCTGAAATAATGATTTTTCATTTTTTTTTTTTAATTTCGGGCAAAATCGTGAGTGCGATTTTTTTAAGATTTTTATTTTCATAAGATTATTATTCATTTCGGGTAAAAGTATCGTTTTTGGCTATCTTAGTACCCTTTGTGGCCATCAATTTGTTCCGTTTGCGGCCATACTTATTGAACGTAAATGACGATGATGGCCACAAATGGTGCAAAGTGCTTTGAACATTATTTATTAAACAATTATGTATTTTAAGCACTGCATATTCAATGTATAATTTTCTTCGATTCGTGTAAACTTATCTCATTTATTAATGTGAATAGATTGATAGTATAATGAATTAATATATACATTTTTTATGATAATGGTACACTGTCCAGAAATCGTGCGTCTACCCTATGTATTTATGCAGCACTACGGATTTTCTGTACAAGCGCAAAATATTTGTGGCAAATTTTTGCTAATTTCATGAAGTTTCATCGTTTTTGTACCCGAAGTGTTTTTTATCAAATGTAATCATTTTTTATCGATTGCTGTAGAAAAATGGCCCTCGGCTCATGCGATAAGTCGAATTTTTATTTATTCGAATATGTTATGCAAAAAAAAAGAATCAACGTAATCCAGTGCATTTTTTCCGAATTCCTATAGATTTAGAAAGATGCATGAAAAAGCCTTGTAGATTTATACGAATTTTTCGAGTATGTCCCACGTTCTAGTTTGGCCACCCGCAAAGCGGGACCAGCCACGGCGACAGCAGCTTCCTTTTCCCGGGCTGCGCGATACCCCAGGAGTGAGCGACACGTCGCGCGCGGTGCACGTTGTATACATGTATTTTACAGTAAAAAAAAAAAAAAAAAAAAAAAAAAAAACGCCCGAGTTGTGAGAGCGAGACCGAGCAGCGAGCGAAGGGAGCGCGCTGCTCTGTGGTGAGCCGAGCTGTTTACAAAATTACGCATGATAATGTAAGCATTTTTTCACGCTCTCGGCGCGACGACGACCACACGAGGACCGTATAACGTGGCGCGCGAGGAGGCCCGGGCGGACATCGCGCGGGCGCAACACGCGTGGATGCGCGTGGGCGACGCGGTGAGAGCGGGTAGACTGAGACGCTCCGGGGCTAATTTTAGGGTGTTCAACCCCCCGTGCATGTTATTTGGCCGCAACACCGCGCGCGTATCGCCGCTTGCCTCTGTTTATACGGACAAATGCTGTTCTATATGTATGCGCCGTACCCTACAGGAACCCGACGCAACCGCGCGGCGTCTCCGCACCGATGCCATTAAATGCGGCGCGTCGAGCGATCTTCCCGCGAGAATTTCCTCCCTCTTGATGGGATATAATTGAGGCGGGCGCTGATGAGATGCCGGTGGACGCGACAATGTGCTTTAAGGGGAGAAATGTACCTTTAGAGCGTGAAAAATAGGTATGTTTCGAGAATTTTTTTGGAGGGGGTAAAGTAATCCGATCATTTTCAAATTTGCACAGTTTCTTATAACTGTCAAGTTTTAAAAAGATTTTTTTTTGTTTTGATGACTAATAAAATGACGGCGTTATTGAGGGTCTTGGGACATCTGTCTTCCGCGACATCGAAAAGTGCTGCACTTGTCACTCTTTTTCTGTCGATCTGAAAACGATTTAATAAGTGTCATTCGTTTACTGACATATTAAGGGGAAGGATGTAGCTACAAAATGAAATGAAGTTCAAAATTTAAAATTTGGGAGTATTCTTACTCTAAAGGTCGAATTTTCGACGATTTTTTCGACATATGTGACCCCAAAAAATTATTTATTTACACGCTACCTTTCAAACTGTAGGTATATCCTTCCGATAATATTACTGAGAGTACCCTCCCAAAATTTCATTCAAATCGGTCGATAAGTTTTTGAGCTACAACACGAGGAGTTTTTGACAAAGTAGTTTCGAGATAATCGCGTATAAAGTTTCAACATACCTGACCGCCTGCTGTCCCCGCGCTTTAGACTATTGCGATAAATCCGCAAATATTCAATATTTCGAGTTTCCCTTTGGTCAGTATATTCTTTGGGTATCATACTTTCGAAATATGTAAAAAAAATCGATTTTTCTAAAATTCTAAAGGTATTTCTCCCCTTAATTGCCTGAGCGAAAAATCTAGCACAGCTGACTAGAGCTCAAACTGTTTTGCGATTTTAAATTTTTTTGTTTTGGAAATGAAAAATATAAAATAGTTGCAGGGTGAAATTCATTTTGTCTTATCAACTAATCTGTAATATCATCGAAGTGAAGTCTATTAAGTTTTTCCAATTCTTAGTTCAACCAATGAAAAGTAAAAATGCAGGAAAAAATAAAATGTTTGTTTCTGAGAACGATTGTATTATTTGGACGCTTCGGTCTGAGAGGTAACGGCGAACGTAAATGCGATAGATAATAAAATCAATGAGGAATAAATGTTTTGACATTAACTATAGGAGGAGACCCTCATTGCCTCGCTAAAGAAGTTCACGTTTACATTGGCCCCAGTTACAAAGTACCGAAGCGTGCGACCTCGCAGCGCCGAAATGCCTAATCTATTTTTCGGAGCAAAAAAAAAGGCCGTCGCATTACGGGAGGCTGGCAAAGCACAATGGTCTCGATACTGTTGTTTCTACCGTCGACGCATAGTACAATAATGCCGCGAAGGTTTTAATCGTTTCTAGACGCATGTTCATTGTGCTCCAAATATTTCTCGGCGAATGTCGTGAGAGAAAAAGACGAACGCGGGAGGGATCGCGGGATCGGAATCGACTCCCCGGAAAAGAGCATCACAGTTCGGCTTCGGCGACCCCGAAGACGCCGAAGCCGAAGAGATACAAGAAAATTTCACGGTAAATCGAGTCGCTTTAAACGCGGCGGGGAGGGAGGCGGCTCCGTTGTGCACTCGAAGCGAAAAAAACCATTCTGTTCTCGTGTGCCTCCTGCGGTGTCACGGTCCAACGAAACGCCACACGCAACCCCCGGCGAATTCGGCTCGTTGCTCAACGAGAATGAGACTGTCGGCAACTCGGCCGACGCCGGGCAACATCGAATTAAGAACTCGTGAGCCGGCGAGCACGAACTCCCACGGACAATGGGTCGGTCGGACCGAGTCCAAGGGGATTCGAGGCTCCGTTAAAAGAGAAAAGGCAAAAAGTGACGTGGGCTACATTCGCTATTTTTTTTTCGGTGAAATTTAGACTTGACGAGTTGAGGGAAAGTTAAAAATCGAGGAAGAAACATTCACTTGTTCAATTTTTTATTTTTTATTTTAATTACTATATATGAACTATTACAAATGTATTAGTGTTAAAAACGACACCAAGGCGATGTCTATATAGGTCCACACCAATAACGGTGATAATGAGCGGTGTTAAAGGAGGGTGAAATACCGACTATCCACCTCAAAATTTCAGAAGTGTCGTTTTTCGTGGATTATCAACGGATCGAAGCGAAAATTGAAATACAGACGCCAGTAATGTGAATCTTATTAATGAATTAGTAAGAATTTTGATTTTCGAAAAAAAAATTACAGATCAATTACCCGGTAGAGGAATCTGTAATGAAAGAAATTGATTTTTCCTTCAATTTTCGATAAAAATTGCGAAAAGCGACTAATTCATTCACAAGACAATAAAAAATCACACATGATACGTGTATTCATGCCTTTAAAGCGAAAAGTGTTACAATGGTTCGTCGGTAACACAGGACAAATTTAACGAAACTGCTGTTGTTAATTCTACACCGTAAAAAGTGTTACTATTGACACTGTAATAAGTAACACTAGGAAAAAGTCCACACCAGCAGCGTTTGACACCGTTGATTTTTAACAGTGTATGAACTCATCCGCGGTTTAATTCGAAGGAAAACATTTCCATCCTGCATCGCGATTTGCATTTCAGGTATAACGAAAACTTTTTGACAGCTGTCACTAATTTCCATACAACGAAAAATCCTGGCTTTTCCTAAAAACCGGGGAAACCACGGAGACTCGTCAGAACCAACTTCGAAAAAAAAAAAAAAAAAAAAACGTTCCTCGTCCAAAATTCGTTAACGAAAAAAGAAGCGCCGAAAGTTTCGGCAGATCGGAAACACGAAGCGCGAGTTCCGCGATGCTGAAGAGGTAGGTCATGGACGCGCACGCGGTGTGGTGCCTGATGCTGATGAAGAAACATTCACTTGTTCGATATTTTATTTTTTATTTTAATTACTATATATGATCGACAAAAAATGCAAACGCCGATTGTTCAGCATATAAGAACTCAACCGCGGTTAAATTCGTAGGAAAACATTTCAATGCTGCATCGCGATTTGCATTTCAGGTATAACGAAAACTTTTTGACAGCTGTCACTAATTTCCATACAACGAAAAATCCTGGCTTTTCCTAAAAACCGGGGAAACCACGGAGACTCGTCAGAACCAACTTCGAAAAAAAAAAAAAAAAAAAAAAAAAAACGTTCCTCGTCCAAATTTCGTTAACGAAAAAAGAAGCGCCGAAAGTTTCGGCAGATCGGAAACACGAGGCGCGAGTTCCGCGATGCTGAAGAGGTAGGTCATGGACGCGCACGCGGTGTGGTGCCTGATGCTGATGTTCCTAGTGATTTAATATTTTTCCTGTTATGAGTGTAAGCGCGTTGGTTTGTTCTGAAAACAGAGTGTGGCAACGGCAGAGCGCGCGCTCGGCTCGACGGGGGCGCGACTATACGCGTCGGGACCATCGCGCGCCGCGCGCGAGGACTCGTGGGGTACACGCTGCTATATCCTCTCGCTGCGCTCCGCAGCCACCTGCGACGTCGACGACGACGACGACGACGGCGACGACTCTCGTCTCTGCTTCTTCTGTTTCTGCTTCCGTTGACTCGTGTCATTACACTCTCGCGCTCGCTAGATATCATTCTAAACATTTCTTCTTCGTCCTCTTCTTCTTATTTCTTGTTCCCTTCCGTCTGCTCCTGATAGCGTTTCCCCTGTTGACTTTGCGAACGGATTATCCGCGAGAGATCTGGTTTCTGTATATCCGGTGTCTCTGGCCGTGGCTGCTGCTGCTCTTCGAAAATCACGGTTATTCGACCTTAATTAAATCTGGATTAAATGTGAACGCAGCAAACATGGTATTTTTATAACGAGGTTTCACGACGCTGCGGGATGTACATTATTAAAAATGTCTTGGTGTCAAAAACAACACCAAGACGGTGTTTATATAGGTCCACACCAATCAAGGTGATAATGAGTGGTGTTAACCCTCTCGGCGGCATTGGCGCCATTTGGCGTCATGCATTTCTCGATTATTATCTAATTATTTTCCGATCGGCTTGATTGATTTTCGTGAAATTTGATACTCGGGGGCTTCAAGGGTGGCTGATTACGAATCCGAACTCAAAACTTAGAAACAAAAAAAGCAGACTTAATGAATTAGTCATAATTTTGATTCTCGAAAAAAAAAATTACGGATCAATTACCCGGTAGAGGAATCTGTAATGAAAAAATCGATTTTTTTCTTCTATTTTTCGATAAAAATTGAGAAAAGCGACTAATTTATTATCGAGATAATAAAAAAATCACACATGATACGTGCATTTATGCCCTTAAAGCGAAAAGTGTTACAATGTTTCGTCGGTCACAAAGGAATAAATTTAACGAAACGGCTGGTGTTAATTATACAACGTAAAAAGTGTCACTAGTAACACTAGGAAAAAGTCCACACCAGCAGCGTTTGACACCGGTAGATTTTCAACAGTGTAGCAGAGGAATTTGAATAATGATATCACCCTTGTATTCTTAGCGATTTTTTTTTTCGATTTTATAAAATCTGAAACCCTATTCCATAACAAATTTTTCGCTGATTCCGAAGTGCTCCGTTGTCTGCCTGAAAAATAAAACAAAAATCGACAAGAAAAATTCAAAAATTGATGTTGAGTCGGTTTCCAAACGACCAATTACTCACGAATTGTTTAATCGAGAATATTAAACAAGCAATAAGACAAACGATCGTATAGTAACTGTTCAAAGTGACAAACTGTGCTGGTTTCTTACTTTACGGTGTCCCCGGCAGCAAGAACTTTGGCTCGCCTCCTATTGTCGCGCGAAAAATGCGCAGTTCGTCCGCGAGTCGCAAAATTATTTCGAGACGTCGGGGCGCCGCTCCCGTCGTCCCGCGATCGCGCCGCCGCCGCCGCCGTCAGGTCGACACTAACGAGGCAGACCGACGATTGACAAAATATATTCTCAGTCCGTCGGGACACCGAGCGTCTCGCGTGCGACTTTTACACAGGCGTACAATATACACCCTGTTATATAGATAGACTATTAGCTGTTCGCGAGACTCGTAAAAAATGACGTTTGGCAGAGGCCGCTGCAGATGTAGAAACCGAGAAATCTCAAGTTTCTCCGTAAATCAGTCTCTATGTAGATTTTACATTTGTCGAGCTATTTGGCACCTAATTTCACTCTAAAATTCCGAAAAAGTAATGCAGTTTTTAACGTCACCTATCATATGGAGTAAACATTTTTAGGTACGACGTCAGCATCATCAGTAAATTCATTCTATAATTATTCATAACATAAAAAAAAATTAATGAATACATTATTCAAGTAAACCTGAAACACTTAGCACTTCGTTGAACCGTCTAAAACAATTTCGCCAATTACCTCACAAGTTCCTGTAATTTGTTAGTATGCACTGATCATTGTCTTTTGCAATAATAATAAGAATAATAAGAATAATTAATCAATAATAATTAATAATAGTAATAATAATTTCATGCTAGAATTTCTAAAAAGTAATGCGGTTTTTAACATCACTTATCATATGGAGTAAACACTTTTAGGTACGACGTCAGCATTATCTGTATATTCATTCTATAATTATTAATAACATAAAAAAAAGAAATTAATAGATTATTCAAGTAAACCTGAAATACTTAGCACTTCGCTGAACCGTCTAAAACAATTTCGCCAATTACTTCACAAGTTCCTGTAATTTGTTAGTATGCACTGATCATTGTCTTTTGCAATAATAATAAGAATAATAAGAATAATTAATCAATAATAATTAATAATAGTAATAATAATTTCACGCTAGAATTCCTAAAAAGTAATGCGGTTTTGAACGTCACTTATCATATGGAGTAAACATTTTTAGGTTCGACGTCAGCATTATCTGTATATTCATTCTATAATTATTAATAACATAAAAAAAAAAGAAATTAATAGATTATTCAAGTAAACCTGGAATACTTAGCACTTCGCTGAACCGTCTAAAACAATTTCGCCAATTACCTCACAAATTCCTGTAATTTGTTAGTATGCACTGATCATTGTCTTTTGCAATAATAATAAGAATAATTAATCAATAATAATTAATAATAGTAATAATAATTTCACGCTAGAATTCCTAAAAAGTAATGCGGTTTTTAACGTCACTTATCGTATGCAGTAAACATTTTTAGGTTCGACGTCAGCATTATCTGTATATTCATTCCATAATTATTAATAACATAAAAAAAGAAATTAATAGATTATTCAAGTAAACCTGAAATACTTAGCACTTCGCTGAACCGTCTAAAACAATTTCGCCAATTACTTCACAAGTTCCTGTAATTTGTTAGTATGCACTGATCATTGTCTTTTGCAATGATAATAAGAATAATAAGAATAATTAATCAATAATAATTAATAATAGTAATAATAATTTCACGCTAGAATTCCTAAAAAGTAAAGCGGTTTTTAACATTACTTATCATATGGAGAAAACACTTTTAGGTACGACGTCAGCATTATCTGTATATTCATTCTATAATTATTAATAACATAAAAAAAAGAAATTAATAGATTATTCAAGTAAACCTGAAATACTTAGCACTTCGCTGAACCGTCTAAAACAATTTCGCCAATTACCTCACAAATTCCGGTAATTTGTTTGTATGCACTGATCATTGTCTTTTGCATGCTGCATGAGGAATAATTCGTCGCACGCGAGTCGAGTTAGTGAATCGCATACACGAGGTGCACGACCCCGTCTGTCATCCTCGCTTCGCAGCGAGAGAGAGGGAGTAACCCGCGAGACTGTTGTCCGAATTGTAACTGCATCTTGTTGATACTGGCATCGAGCAATGTTGATCCAATTCACGCTGTCGCCGCGGCCACTGGTATCCCGGCTAGACACACCCGCTGTATCCTCTCTCTCTGTGTACACTAATATACGATTGCGAGTACATATATAATGCGTCGCATGTACGCGGTATAAATGCGTCTCGCATTATTCAGACGTCAGTTACGCTTGGATATTACAACGGTAAATCCACGTGGCTCGCGTTTGCCCTGCGAAGTGGCGCGCGCGAACATTGTCGGATTAAGGTAAATGTCCCCATTCCCGACAATGCTCCCTCTACCGACTACTTCGCCAGAAACAATTGTTTACGCGAGTGCTGCGCAAAAATAACAATAATTTGTACAATACAACATTCCGAGGACTCTGTGTGTACGAGTATTGTAACGTAAAAAGTGATCATAATACAGTCCAAGTTTTGTTCGTATTTCCAAACGCTTGATGTCAGGAACCGAATGTGTTCTTAAGCGTGAGGTTAAGTTTTGCCGAACGCTTCAATAGTCCGTATTGCGTCCGGAATCTGTCCAAACCGAATAATCTTGAGTGGAAATGATAGATTATGGGTTAATTTACACATTGAGCAAAAAAAAAACGATGAATATGTTTCTATTTTTTTTACGGTGGTCGAAGTTAGGCACAATAAACGTCTGGCTGCCCCCATTACTGTAGATTATTTAGACAGACAAAAAAGTTTATTTATTACAAGGTGTACTTTCTCACCGATCAAAAAGCTTGAAATAATTCAATTCTGACAGGAAGTCGAAAAAGGAACAAGTTTCCGCTTGGAAAGAGAAGAAAAGGCGAGAAGAAGACAAGACGAGTTGATAGAAAAACAGAAAAACAAAAGCGTAAAGAAAAAAAGTGTATGTGGCGACAGAAATGTAAAATAAATTAAAATAAGTTAAAAAGATTAACAGTTCAATTCCGGATCATGTTTATTTGTATTTCTTTTATTTTATTACTCTTCGGAATCTCCGTTTTTCTAGTGGACGATAATGAGGTCTTCCCTGGTTGGAAGTGGGCCCACCTGTATCGGGAGAGGGGACACTAATAAGCATAACTTTATAAGCCTCTATCTGACGAAATAATTAGAGGAATCGATTGAATAAACGATTTTTGGAAAAAGAATGGACTGAGCTTTTTCAGTGGTGCAAAAATAATTCTCAAATTTACATTCGTCGCAACGAAAAAACCATACAGTTGTCTGGTCGGCCTTATAAGGTACGGCAATGGGGGCATTTACCTGACGAGTTCGAAGCGCGACGAGTGCGTCACGATGCTGGAATGATGACGGAACATGGCCCAAAGCTCGAAGACTAATAAAGCGTCAATATGAATATGTTTGCGACACAATGAGAGCTGATTTCAGCTGAACCCGGTTCACTTCCTTCTTCAATCCACCTCATCACTCCTGGTCATGACTCCTACGAGGGGCACTGAAAAAAAAACTTGTCGAGCCTCCGGCATGGCGCGCAGTCAGTTGAGTCGCGGAGAACGCCTCTTGGCAATTACTCAATTCTTCTCCTGCGCTAGCCAGCCACAAACCAGCCGTCCCGGACCATTTCACAATGAAAACTTCGGCGATGAATCGTCGAATTCTTACACTGTTGGTTTCTACTACTTTTTGATATATATTATTTTTCGTGGGTAGCTGTCGTATTACGCAGTGGTTAAATGATTGTGGTGGAGACAACCGTAAAATCGCGGAGAAAAGGGATTCATGTGTCCTGTGTCGGATGAAGTGGCAAAGTTTTCAAGGTTTGATTAAACCGTTGCAATTAGATCCCAAAATAATGTATGCAATTTTTTTGCAGAAAACTGAAACAAAATTGTGGGTGTAAAATATAGTGTTTTTTTTTGCAACGATTAATTTGAAAAATCGACAATTTATTTAGTCTAATGAAAATTGCATTTTTTAGAATTAAACAATTTTCTGCACTATGATACACGGCATAAAAATTACTGATTAGGACATATAAATGTACATTCGTACGAGTTCGATGTAACTGTCGAGTGTTTGGCAGACGAGTGTGACAAGCACTTCCGGTTAGCTGGAAGCTCGTCGTGCGGTCGGTCTCTTTTCGCGGTTCTAAACGCCGCGGCAATAATAAAGCAGTAAAAAAGCTCATTGGGGACGAGGCGAGGCGGCAGTGGTTGTACTCAAAGCGCTCGGTAATGGAGCTTGAGCACTTGAAAAGGGGATGGTGATGATGATGATGATGATGATGATGACGAAGACGGCGACGACGGCGACAACGAGAGCTTCGCGGCCTCGCGACCGCAAACACGAAGAAGAGGAAGAACGAAGCTCGTGGAAGAAAAAAATAAATTGGCCGAGACGAGTGAGCGCGGTGCGCGCCGCGAGTCGCGCGTCTTCAGGGGCGTTCAGCCGTTTGATCGCGAACTTGTGCGAACGTCCTCGGCTGCGGGGTTTGAAAAATCGGATAGCCGCACGCGGCGAAGGCGCGAGACCGAGGAAGCGACAAATCGGCCGTGACAAACGAGCGAGTCCCAAGAGGGCCGACTCAATACGATATGTAATAAATATACACACAACTGCAAGTTGCACTTAGCATTTAAACTTCTGTACGCGAAGAGTAACAACACTGTTAAAAATGTTTGTGAATTTAAATTATTAGAAATTTGATTCATCAGCTGATATATTGAATTAAATACACGTGTGTAGTAAAATTCCAGATTTGTAAACCACATTTCTTAACTTTGATATTAAATTTCCTAATTTTTATGGGATTCAGTAGAAAATGCTGTAATTTTACATTACACTTGCATGTTAAATTTAATACACCAGTTTATGTAAACAGGCTTCATTTACTCGTAATGGAAGCTCATGCAAAAAGCAAAATATCTTTAACAGTGAAGTATTAAAAATAAAATGCATAAGAATATATTTGAGACATCAATTTCTTTTCAATTTGTTCATTTATATAAATGTGTTTCTGCACTTTTCAATTCAAACGCTAGTTTCTACTTTTTATTTTCGTTTCAGAGTGACAATGGGACCAAGTTCTCAATGGTTATAAATTCATGGAAACGTAAGTCTAAGATATCAAAATGCAAAAAAAAACGAATACATTGTTGAAAATACGATTTTTAAAAATAATGTTGTTGTGTTCATCATACTAAATATTTATAAAGGGAATGAGAAGCATTTTAACGTCAGGCATATCGCATTGATATTCCAAAATATTTCTCGCCGCTTAAAACTCGTAGGCGTGAATGTGCAGTCCAACTAGAAATTAAAATACGATATCCGGATCCACCCCAAGCTTTCAATCACGCGGTCATGTGCGAGAGGAGTTCGAGACCTGTCGGCGCTTGGAAACGAGGGGGTTTGGTCGCGACCGTTACGCCTCCGAAACGCGAGGACGTGACGTTCTCGGTCGTGCGACACTCGCCCTCCGCGCGCGCAGTTCCTTGAGGACTTGTCAACGTCTTAAAAGATCGACCGGAACTCGGACACGCGGCTGCGACGAAATTTTGTCGGCGCTTGTCGATACGTGAAAAATTCAATGGATCTCGTACCGTGGATCCTGCGCCGATTCACGTCCCAAGAGCAGTCCAAGTGATCGATCGGGAATATTCGTGACGCGGGATAAAATATGGTGAACATTTTTATATAATTAATTCCGATACGACCCGAATGAGGCGTCACGTGTGTCATTCGTTTTTTCGAATCGGCGCTCTTAAGGAGGATGGATACCGTGTTTGCAGGGCAGGGGGCGAGAGGGGAACGCCTATGCGTATTCACGGGAGCTAGTAACGCGGCTGCCAACCGCAAATAGTTAAATAATCAAGTAATCACATACTCGTAAATAAGTCGAGTTTAAGCAAACAAATTGCGGCATATGTTAAAGTAGCTATTTTGAAGTGTTTTTAGTTATTTTTCGATTAATTGGAAGCTAAATACGTGATAACCAATGTGGAAATTTGGCAATCGCGCTTTACCCATAACATCCATAATCAGGAATCAGATCAAGGTGTTTTCTTTCTACAATTGCTCAATAAATAAGCGCTCAATAAATAAATTCGCGCAACTCTCAATAGTATTGCATTTAGTATTATTTTGTCCAATACGACATACTTCGAATACTTACTTGGCATACCATATTAATACTTTTTTTTTACTATCTTCATACTTTCTTTTTTGCGCGGGTTGGTACCAATATCGATATCAAACAATTATTAATCCAAAAAAATAATTCAATGCAATGACACAAAATAAAACATTAAGAAGCCTCCACCTGTCATAAAAAAAAACTCGACCCTCCAGCCACAGAAATGTCACCCCGAAAATCGTATCATTTTATTTTCACCTGGACTTTCGAGTCCTGCCGAGTGTTGGAACGTGGTCAACGACTGGAAACGATCGGCTCTTCTGCTTTCGCTGCCCGCTGACTGTCGAGAACCTCTCGTTGAATTGAGCTATTGTTGCGCGACGAGTCGCCGGATTCCAAATCGTCAGCGAAGGTGCACGCGGTTAATGGTGAATACATACGCGCGATTGGCGTGCGTGATGGTAGTGGTACGAGACGCGAGTCGAGGCGAGGTGCGAGGTGACGCAGCAGCGCCTACAGTGGCATTATGCACCGCCCTCTAAATATGACCACACCGAGGAACGTCCACCGCAGGCGCAGAAGCACCAGCAGCGTCCTCGAAGAGCCGAGTCACGACGAGTCACTCTCTTCGCTTCTACCGGGGCTCCTCTGCTCCTCGGGCCGGACGCAGTTTCATCGTCTCTCGCGTTCATTTCATTCATCCGTTCCTCGCGGGGCCCTCGAGAGTCCCGAGTGGCGGAATTCGAGAGACGAGGCGAGAGGGAATAACGCCAAGAGGTGGGAGAAAAAGGGAGAAGGAAATATATATGGAAAAGGAGATACATAACTAGTTGACCATATGGAATTTCATTTCTGACAGGCGCGTCGCTGCACTTAGTACGACTGAGATATCTCTGGCTGCCTCGAGGCTCTTCCTTCCTTCGATCCGACGACGCTGCAGTCTCTTCTCTTCTCGTGCCTCTCGCACCTCGATCGAGGCAGCACCCAAAGTCTTGGCGCGCGAGAGAAATTCCACTGCTGCACATGATCCTCCTCAAATATTTAAACATCTCGATTCACCCTTGAGAAGAGAATGAGTCGCCGTCTCTCTCTTTCTTAGTTCAAGAGATCGTTGCGGTCGGAGCGAAGGGTCAGACTGCTTGGCGACTGTGCCCGCTGAGGCGGGTCCGTTGTCCATCTATGAGAAAAAAAGGGGAACCTCCTGAATTTTTTGAAAAATAATTCTGCGCGCGAAAGGATTATTGATCGATTTTCAATGGATTGCGAATAGTCGAGTGGAAGAACGTCTTTCTGGGTTCTGAAACCCATCGACGAGCTAGAGGAGACTTGAAATAATCAGGCACTTTTGATTTATAGGAGAAGTGAGAACCAGAGGCTCAGTTCTATAAATGTTGGCATAAACGACTTAAAAAAATCAAATAACGTTGAAATTTGCATCGTTGGAATGCAACGAACATAAAAAAAAAAATATTCTAACGATTCTAAAATTATTTTAAAGATTCCAAAAAGTTATTATGACGGATTAATCGTTATAATAACATTTTTAACCCAGTACGATCTTTTGGGTTCATTAGAATATATTTTTTTTTATTATTTTTGTTGCATTCCAACGATGCAAACTTCAACATCATAAGATCAAGTAAAAAGAGTTGATACTAGTATTTTCCTGAAACGACGGCAAAATCTAAGAAAAATGTCACGAAACCAAAGCTTCTTCTACGATGAAGAACGGTCCGGCCGCCTTCTATCTAAAGTTATTTATTTATTCAAAATATAATAAGCGCAAAACTATCAATGAAGAACGCAAACAAAATTCT
Source organism: Itoplectis maculator (assembly GCA_964034905.1). Classification (NCBI taxonomy): domain Eukaryota; kingdom Metazoa; phylum Arthropoda; class Insecta; order Hymenoptera; family Ichneumonidae; genus Itoplectis; species Itoplectis maculator. Next base: position 8,586,105 of record OZ035860.1, read on the forward strand.
CGAGACGTCTTAATCCCTGCCTCAATCCAGGTAATATTTCCAAATAATTCACTCGACGTAATTGACAGACGCTGGGTATAGAGGTCCGTTACTCGTGGGCGCGCGACACATGACAAATGGGAATGTGACGCAGGAGAGCAGAGAGAGGAAGAGCGAAAAAGCGAGAGATATAAAGAGCGATTTTCGCGAGCAGCAGAGCGACGAATAATACGAGTATGGAGCGAGAGAGGGACAGAAAGTACCACGGGCAGTAGCAGCAGCAGCAGCAGCAGCAGCAGCAGTAACAGCCGCACCAGCAACAGCAGCAGCAGCAGCAGCGACGGCAGCACCAGGGGGAAGAGCGTCCTCTCGTCTCGCTGTTGATTTTGGCCCGTGGCCGGGCTTCGGCCGGTTTAGGACGGATGGAAATATCGGACGCTAAAATAAATCGACGGTACCGACGGCCGTGGCGCTCTGCATACGAGACTTTCGTTGCCGCGCGGATAGACTGTCGCCCGCGCCGCGTGCGCGCAATTTTATCGCGCTATCGGTCGCCCCCCGCGCGGACGGCGTCGACCGTTAAATCACGAATTTCGCGGGCAAACGAGGTCGTCGAAAGGGAGTCACGATTAATCCTTCGTTCCCGCGCGAGGACCCCAACGTGAAATAACTCGAGCAGCCGATCCGCAAGCCACACGATGATGGAACAGAGGGGAATCCGTTAAAAATCTTTATAAAAGCGGCCTCTCGGTACGTGGGAATCCGCGTGGGCGACGGGCGAACTCGATGTTACACGAGCATTCACCTGTCAGCTTAACTCCGGCAATCTTGCTCGGGACGCGCACTTGAACACTCGCGCGTTGTGTTCGCGACGACTGAGCAACGCGACACACGTTCGTTCGTACGCTGACTTCGGCGCCTGAAGAGGTTTTGCCGTGTGCAGTTTCTGTTGATAATTTTTCTATAAGAAAATTAATGTACTGTCTAACATATTTTAATATGCAGTAATATTGTGACATACAAACAGCAGCGTAGCGCGAATTTGAGGGGGGGGGGGGGGGGGGGGGGTATTACTATATATGGGGGAGAGTGGGGCGCTTCGGGCCCCCGGGGCATGATGGGCTCCCCAATTCAGGGGTAGCAATGGGCTATGATGGGCTGCCCGAATTTTTTGTGAAAAATTATTTTTTTAATAAAAACGAGCTCAGATAGTGAAAGAAATGAAGTGGAACCTTAAACACGATCTACCGACTGAGAAAAAACGGTCCCTTTGCATGCGGACTTGTGACGGGAGGAGTCGGACCCCCACAACATCTTAAAAAGAAGTATCTACTACTAAAAAGTGCGTAATTCGCGCCAACGTGACCATTGTTGTCGGTATAACTCGGCCTCTGATTGGTCGAGGGCCGTGACGACCGACAGTTTTTGTTTAACAGCGCAAGATTTGACAGTTTGTCATTATGAGCGCTGCAGCGCTGCTTAACCTCCGGTCGCGCGCGTAAGCGCGCGTATTTGCTTCCTAGTAGAGACAAAAAAAGGTTTAAAATGGTGCAGAACTCTTTGAATTTAGTTCAGAGTGCAGTAAGAAATACCCAATTAATGTAAAGGATCCGGGATTAGGCTGTTGCAGAGAAAAAATAAATTGCAATTTTCGGGTAGCCCGTCTTGCCCCACACATTTTTTTTTTTTTCGCGAACGCACTCTAAAACCCTTTGAAACATTATTTTTGGGTTACCAATAGTTGATTTACGCTATTTTTAGTTCCGTATCGCTTTTTTTCCTTAAGGGGCCCGCTCCACTCTCCCCTATTATATATATTGAATATATGTACTGAAATTTAATGCATTCGTGGGGGGATGGGTCCACCCACTCAACACGCCACTGCATGCAAATATTATGTAAAATTAATATGCATAAATGCATTTACGAAATACTTGCGAGTAAAACCAATGTTTACTCGCACCACAGAAAACTGCACAACTCAGTTAAAAACCAGAAAACATCGACAAGGTAAATATGAGTGTAGTGGATCGATCAATCGATCAGCTGTAAATTCACCGGAGGCTTGAAGATTCGAGCGAATTACACGAAATGGAAAAAAAAAAGTAATGTCTATTTTAATGTAACGAGAGGCGCTCATCTCGGGCCGGGAGACGCGAGACGAGCCTTCATCTCGGCTTTTCTCCGCGCTGTTCAGACCGTCGTCGCCCTACCAAAACATCTTTGACGTCCTCCATTTGACTCCATTCTTCCTGCGTGAAACAGCTTAATATAATCCTATTTAAGGCGGTGATCCGCGTGGACAATGCTCCTGTTGGTGCTGCCGTTGCCGGTGCCGGGACCTTCCACTCTCGAACGTGACGAAAATTATTTACTCGTTTATTAAAAGTCGTCGCGGTTTCCCACAGAATCCCGGACGAGCCCCGTGACACAAAACATTCGTGATTTTTTTTTCGAGCTTTCAGAATCTTCTCGTGATTTTAGGACGTCGATAGTCGACATTCGAAGCGGAACGAAATTTCTGCGGAGGTAGAAAGGAAACTCGCTTGGAATTCTGATAGAAATTCTAGCGAAGATTCGCGCTAGAATTTCTATCGGAAAATACAATTAATGCAGATTATCGACGAGATTAATTAAATTTAACCCACCAGTTTAGTCGTCTGGAATTGCTGAATTTTTTTTTCTGTGTACTCTAAACCTATAATTTTTATATATCTGGAATGAATGTCAAAATAATGCCACACATTCTATTATGCTTCCATCGGATTCTGTGGATTGTACTCTACAAAAAGCGATGTTTTTTTTCCTCGTCATCTAATCGAAAAGTGTGAAAATTATGTGATTGAAACTGCGATTGAGATAATTTCACCCTGAATTGCATATAAAGTGTACAAAATTAGCAATTTTCGAAATTAAATTTCTCGCGAAATCGTCGATAAGAAAAGCCGCATAAAAAAATCTGGTGTAGTACATATGGCATCATACTTTAATAGACAAACCAAATTTTTCACATTTATCCAATACATGCCCTAGCGAGGCGACGACCTTAAGGGAGTGTGAAATACCGATTTTCAACCTCAAAAGTTCAGGAAGCGCCGTTTTTCGCGAATTATCAACGGATCCAAGCGAAAATTGAAAAACAGTCGACAGTAATGTGAATCTCGTTAATGAATTAGCCAGAATTTTGGTTTTCTAAAAAAAATACACATCAATTACCCGGTAGAGGAATCTGTAATGAAAAAATCGATTTTTTTCTTCAATTTTTCGATAGAAACTGAGAAAAGCGACTAATTTATTCACGAGATAATAAGCAATCACACATGATAGTGCATTCATGCCCTTAAAGCGAAAAGTGTTACAATGTTTCGTCGGTAACACAGGAATAAATTTAACGAAACGGCTGGTGTTAATTATATAAAAAGTGTTACTACTTACCCTGTAACAAGTAACCCTAGGAAAAAGTCCACACCAGCAGCGTTTGTCACCGTACATTTTTAACAGTGTATTTCCCCGCGCGAAAAGGTTCTCGACCCAAGTACAACTCTACTAGACCGCGAGTCAGTGCACCGATGATAGAAACCTCTCAGAGTCGGTTTGGTGTTACGAAAACGGTCTAAGGATCTCAAGACACTCGAGAGACCGAGACTCCCGCGCGGTGGCCGCGCGCGTAGCTTCGCCGTGTTATGTGGGCCAACGTAAGCAAACGTTGTACCTCCCTCTTCGTCTGGCTGCCTCAGTGTCTCTCGCGAGATCTCGAGACAGAGAGAGCGAGAGAGATAGAGAGAGAGAAAGAGAGAGAGAGAGAAAAGGAGCGTGGAGGAGCCGCGCGCTGCACATGTGGCCAACAATGGTCGAGGAAAAAGGGGCGATCGAGGGTGGCTACACGTGGTAACGTAAGATAAGGACCGGAACCGGATGTCAGCCGCGTGCGTTCGCCTAAGACAAAAGGCAAAGGCCGACCGTACGAACGCACCAAGGCCGATAAATTGCCGGACCCGACGCGTCAGCCTCTCTCGTCGCACTCGCCCCGCTCGTATCTCGACGACCCGACGCGGGCCCGTGCGGGTCTCTCCGTCCGCACGCGTCGACGACAAAACGACTACACATTCCTTTTGTCGGGTTCACGCTGCCAAATTGTACCACCAAACAACAACGCGAGACACAAAATCGCCGGGTGTCCCGGAACGACAAGTGTTTCGAAATTTTCCTCGGGGCGTGAAAATCTCGTATCTCACTCGGAACTAATCGACCCCCGCGTGCAGAGATCCGAGAATTGTCATAATAATAACATGGGACAGATATTTTTTACCTTTTGTAACGCTACTGGATTTATGATTTTATCTTGAAAACGAGAAAAATACGTAATTTAAAATTACCTTTTATAAAAAAATATGAATTCAGAGCTCGAGTGTAAATTTAACCGGTTATTCAATATTCAGAAAAAATGTTCACGATTATTTCAAATTACGTGCGGTCGTGTTGAAAAAAAATGCTCATTGATAAAAACATGGGAACGTCGAATTCAGATACGAATTATCGATTGGCAAGAATATTTGTGGAAATATCGAATGAATATCACGATAAATGTTGTGAGATTGATAAATCCACTTTGCAGAGCGCACTCAATTTTTCATTTTTCTGAATATTATTGAATATTTAGAAAAAATGTTCACGATTATTTAAAATTACGTGCGGTCGTGTCGAAAAAAATGCTCATTTTGGTAAAAACATGGGAACGTCGGATTCAGATACGAATTATCGATTGTCAAGAATATTTGTGGAAATATCGAATGAATATCTCGATAAATGTTGCGAGATTGATAAATCCACTTTGCAGAGCGCACTCAATTTTTCATTTTTCTGAATATTATTCAATATTCAGAAAAAATGTTCACGATTATTTAAAATTACGTGGGTCGTATCGAAAAAAATGCTCATTGATAAAAACATGGGAACGTCGGATTCAGATACGAATTATCGATGGTCAAGAATATTTGTGGAAATATCGAATGAATATCTCGATAAATGTTGCGAGATTGATAAATCCACCTTACAGAGCGCACTCAATTTTTCATTTTTCTGAATATTACTCAATATTCAGAAAAAATGTTCACGATTATTTCAAATTACGTGGGTCGTATCGAAAAAAATGCTCATTGGTAAAAATATGGGAACGTCGGATTCATATACGAATTATCGATTGTCAAGAATATTTGTGGAAATATCGAATGAATATCTCGATAAATGTTGCGAGATTGATAAATCCACCTTGCAGAGCGCACTCAATTTTTCATTTTTCTGAATATTATTCAATATTCAGAAAAAATGTTCACGATTATTTAAAATTACGTGCGGTCGTATCGAAAAAAAATGCTCATTGGTAAAAACATGGGAACGTCGGATTCAGATACGAAATATCGATTGTCAAGAATATTTGTGGAAATATCAAATGAATATCTCGATAAATGTTGCGGGATTGATAAATCCACCTTGCAGAGCGCACATCAATCGCACATGGAGACACTCGACTACTCGACTTATGTATCGAATCCTAAATAAATATCCGACGGTTGCACTCGTGTCATTCCTCGAGTAGCGTCCGGCATAGGCACCGTACGGATCGGGGCATTCGTCGCTGCTGCGTAGGACGATGAGGATGGTGCAGGGCTACTGCGAAATAATTGTCTGGACATCGTCGAGCGGACGATGGCGTCGATACTCGCCGCGGTCGAGACGTCTTCGCACGCGTCTGACAGATATCTTTCTCTCTCTTTCTCTCTCTCTCGCTTTAAGACCCGATCCCACATCTCGGGCTAGAGTTACATTGGGCCTCGTGTTAGACGCGAGACGAGAGCGCATAAAGATTTCATTGTTGCCACGACAGACGATCGGTCCACGCGCGCGATCCAACGACAAGAGGGTCATCGTTGGCTTCAATATCTTTCTTGCCTCATAGCTCCGCGTTACTTTTTTTTTCTTTTTTATTCATCACTCGACACTTATCTCGTCGATCGTACATCCGATTTAAATTATTTCGACACCAAAAAATTCTTTCTATATTTGAGAAGCGTTAAGGGTTCGGACAGAATCTGCCTGGATCGAATATTCCTGGACAGAATTTTCCGGATATGAGCTGAAAAGTATATCACCATATTTTTTTACTAGGCTCTAGTGCTTGACTACAACCAATCAAAGCACGAATAAACCGACAGAAATCTGTTACTCTTAGATTATTTAAGGTAGTCGGATCGGTACAGTCCCGCCAAATGACAATTTCGGAGAAAATTTCGAACACTTCTCGATGGGATAATAATCTGAAAAAATCAAGTATGTAGAAGGTGCTGAAAGTATTGATTTTGCATAATAATAACTTTAAAATATCATTAACAAATTAACGAAAAAATGAATTTTTCAACAAATTATCCGGCAACCCATCTGTTTTTTCTGATGGAAATTATTCATTCATATTTCTGAATACGTATGAATATTCTCAGAATTTTGTCTAATTTTAGTAAATAGCGGTTTTCGCCACTCATTCTGCTTAAAAAAAAACGCAACTTAAAAAAATTAGATGGAATTCTGAAAATTCGTACGTAATCAGAAATATGAATAAATAATTTTCATCAGAAAAAAAAGTTGAGTTGCCGGGTAATTTGCAGAACAATTCATTTTTTCATTAATTTGATAATAACGTTTTGGAGTTATTATTATGCCAAATCAATGCTTTCAGCACCTTCTACATACTTGATTTTTTCAGATTATTATCCCATCGAGAAGTGTTCGAAATTTTCTCCGAAACTGTAATTTGACGGGACTGTGACGATCCGACTACCTTAAGAAAGTAACGTTTGACATAAGACCACGACCAATCACAGCGCAAATAAGTAAATAAAAATTAACCAATCATGCGATTACAAAACCATCAATCTCGTGATATATCCTGCACAACGAAAGATTTCGCCCCAGTCCCAGTGACTGACCACGGCCAATGAGAGAGCTAATAAATCGTCAACAACGGAACTCGTGACCTTTTTAAGTAAAGTATATCCACGGAAATTCTCCTTTCCGGAAATCTTCGTCAACTTTTGCACAGATTATAATGTTTCTTAAGAAAGTAACATTTGGCATAAGACCTTCACGACCAATCCCCACGTAAATAAGTAAATAAAAAATAACCAATCATGCGATTACAAAACCATCAATCTTGTGATATATCCTGAACGACGAAAGATTTCGCCCCAGTCCCAGTGACTGACCACGGCCAATGAGAGCGCTAATGAATCGTCAACAACGGAACTCGTGACCTTTTTAAGTAAAGTATATCCACGGAAATTCTCCTTTCCGGAAATCTTCGTCAACTTTTGCACAGATTATAATGTTTCTTAAGAAAGTAACGTTTGGCATAAGACCACGACCAATCACAGCGTAAATAAGCGAATAAAAATTAACTAATCATGCGATTATAAAAGTATCAATCCCGTGATATATCCTGAACGACGAACGATTTCGCCCCAGTCCCAGTGACTGACCACGGCCAATGAGAGCGCTAATAAATCGTCAACAACGGAACTCGTGACCTTTTTGAGTAAAGTATATCCACGGAAATTCTCCTTTCCGGAAATCTTCGTCAACTTTTGCACAGATTATAATGTTTCTTAAGAAAGTAACATTTGGCATAAGACCATCACGACCAATCCCCGCGTAAATAAGTAAATAAAAATTAACCAATCATGCGATTACAAAACCATCAATCTCGTGATATATCCTGCACAACGAAAGATTTCGCCCCAGTCCCAGTGACTGACCACGGCCAATGAGAGAGCTAATAAATCGTCAACAACGGAACTCGTGACCTTTTTAAGTAAAGTATATCCACGGAAATTCTCCTTTCCGGAAATCTTCGTCAACTTTTGCACAGATTATAATGTTTCTTAAGAAAGTAACATTTGGCATAAGACCATCACGACCAATCCCCGCGTAAATAAGTAAATAAAAAATAACCAATCATGCGATTACAAAACCATCAATCTCCTGATATATCCTGAACGACGAAAGATTTCGCCCCAGTCCCAGTGACTGACCACGGCCAATGAGAGAGCTAATAAATCGTCAACAACGGAACTCGTGACCTTTTTAAGTAAAGTATATCCACGAAAATTCTCCTTTCCGGAAATCTTCGTCAACTTTTGCACAGATTATAATGTTTCTTAAGAAAGTAACAATTGGCATAAGACCATCATGACCAATCCCCGCGTAAATAAGTAAATAAAAATTAACCAATCATGCGATTAAAAAACCATCAATCTCGAGATATATCCTGAACGACGAAAGATTTCGCCCCAGTCCCAGTGACTGACCACGGCCAATGAAAGCGCTAATAAATCGTCAACAACGGAACTCGTGACCTTTTTAAGTAAAGTATATCCACGGAAATTCTCCTTTCCGGAAATCCTCGTCAACTTTTGCACAGATTATAATGTCCACAGGCTGACTCCTTCCGCACCGGTTCCTCGGCTAATCCGACTAATCGATCCCTCGGTATCCCCGTTGAATGCGTCGATGCTGGTACCGCGTCAACCCGGCAATGACCGCGAGAAGGACGCGCGCGCGAGCGTGGAGGTCGCGCGCGTGGTCCACGCTCCACTCTCGGGCTCTTCTTATACCCCTTCCCGGCCCGGATTACCCGCGTACTTTCCTCGGCGACGCCGCATCCCCGAATGCCGGGAAGCGGCGCTCGTGTGGTCCGGATTGGCCCTGGGGATTATTCTAGGACTAGCCACGAACAAAACCGCCGGTGGCGACAACAGCGACGAGGAAAGACCTGCGAGGACTGCGCTTCCCGCAGTCGGTCTCGGCGACTGGTTTGGCCCGCACGAAAATCATGAGTTTGGGTGACTCGATCGAAGCGTCGTCGTGTATTAGGGCTCGAGACCCGGCGGGACCCTCGCCACCCGCGGTGTCCGTTTAAAGGATTATCCCGGAAGGTGCCATCGTGTCAAAACACCGCGCGCATCTTGGCCGACGGAATACGCCCGGCTTGACTTTACGCAGCACTACGGACTCGCCGCTGCGCAGCGACTCGACTGCGCGCAGCGAGAGCCGACGTGAAATGACCGAAGGAAGGCATATTGGGCGCGCGCGCGCTCTGTGTAGGTGGATTGGTCGCTTTCCGGGGCAGACCGGGCAAACTCATTAATGCGACTTTGCCGAAAAATGCGTGCAAAACTGGTACTTTGGTAATTCGATAATTTGATTATGTTCAGCGAACGGGGTGGGCCGACTAAAACGGACTATAAAGTATCTACTGATAAAAGTTATTTTCTTGAATCAGATTTAATAGTATATATACACTGTTAAAAATGTTTGTGAATTTACATTACTAGAAATTTGATTCATCAGCTGATACAGTAGAAGCTCTCACATGTTACTTAATGCGGACCAAGTAAGCTAAGTGAAGGACCAATCTCGTTCACGAAGCAGCACGCCTGCTCCAATAAGAACACTCGAATTGTCCCCACCACTTGCCCACGTAAACTAGCTGAACGTAACATGTGAGAGCTTCCAGTGTATATTAAATTTAATACACGTGTGCAGTAAAATTGCAAATTTGTATACACAATTTCTGAACTTTCATATTAAATTTCCTAATTTTTATAGGGTTCAGTAGAAAATACTGGAATTTTACATTTCATTTGCATGAATAATTTAATACACCAGTTTATGTAAACAGGTTTCCTTCACTCGTAATAGAAGCTAATGCAGAATATTTTTAACAGTGTATTTTTTTAAACTGATAAAAAAATATAGTTTTGAAATATAATATAGTAAGTTACAGATTCATATAATTATAATCTTCAGTTAGTTTAACTTCCACTATTTCACACGCATCGTCAATGATACACGCCGAATGCTACTTGCTAAGCATTTTTATGTTTTTTTTTACGCATACCAAATCACTCTGCAACCATTCGCGGTTATACGAGCGCTCGGCCGTGGTTGAAAAATGCGAGAAAAAAACCAACCTGCTCCAAGCTGCTTTTGCGTAAGAACGAACGTAACAAAGACAAAACGATAAGACTTATTTTTTAACAGATAATAAAATCTGTTGCATCTCCAACGGGCTTCATGACTGTTTATTTATCTTCTCTTCGACTTATTATGCGAGAGTGAATTGCGAGCGCGAGAGAAAAAAAAACGGCTTAACGCGATATTTTTATAACGTCTCCCTTGGCCTTTCAGGCGCTCGATTCTCGATAGGGACTATCGCGAGTGGAAGCGCCAGAAGCGAGAAAGAACGACGTGTATTAAGAGTTACAGTGTCCGTGGTGGGCGTGAACCGTGCCCCGTGTATTTATTCGTTGGGCCGCACTGGGCGCGCAATGGTTGGCACGAGGTGGTTCCCCGTGTCCTGTTATAACTGACAGCAGCATGGCTACCGGTGAACGTCGTCCACCTTCGTCATCGGCCTCTCGGAGCGAGTCGGACTCTCGGCGCTGCGGCAGGTACGAGGGGGGTCAGCCCCTTCGGACTCTTCGACGAATGACGGACGGACAAACTGCTCTATTAAGCTCCATTAAATTCTCCGCTCATACGTCCCCCTCTCCTTTCTCGAAGGGCAAATCTGGATACTAACCGCCACCTGAATTCAAATGTGCAAAAGTAATTGATTAATGCTGTCAGTTTATAACGTAGACTCGATAGATTTATCACTCATAATTAAATGCTCATATGATTTATAGGCAATCATTATTTTATTTATTTTTGATAATCGAAATATAAAAAAACGTAATGATAATTCAATGCCTGGGACTGTATCCGTATGAAGACAGTCAAAATGTGGAACGTCTTTCGACGAGAAAGAAAATAATATGAATGACAAATGTCGAGTTGAATTGACTGATTTTTGCATGAACAAATTATTCATAATAATATATTTCTTTTATCATTCATAACGAACATTGTGCAATTTAGTTTTGGTAATACGACCAGAAAAAAAAAACGTTAAAAATAAATTCAACGGGTCGTTTCGTGTTGACGTGTGAAGTCCGGAAAAATCTCGAACATATTTTTACAGAAAAAGAAAATAATACGAATGACAAATGTTGAGTTTAATTGATTGATACTTTGCATGAACAAATTATTCATAACAATATATTTCTTTTATCATTCATAACGAACATTATTGTGCAATTTAGTTTTGGTAATACGATGAAAAAAAGAAAAAAAAAAAAAAAACAAAAAAGAATCGTTATAAATAAATTCAACGAGTCGTTTCGTGTTGGCGTGTGAAGTCCGGAAAAATGTCGAACATATTTTGACGGAAAAAGAAAATAATACGAATGACAAATGTCGTGCGAGTTCCTCCGCGAACGTGACGCGGAGGTCCTCGAGGATTTCCCACGTGCCCTGCGGTTCCCGTCGGAATGCGAGTCGAGCACAAGGAAACGGCGTCGGCGTTAATTGCTCTTAGCCTTTCGTCAGGTCGTTAATTAGGCCAAAGTTCGGAGACGAAGACGGAGGCACCGGGTGCGGGACAGAGAAGTCGGTCGGTGGGTCACGTTCCAGGGTTCCTGCGGCTTCTCTACCCGAGTGCCAGGAGGTTTTTCTCGTTTGGTGCCACGCTGTCTGGGCCCACCGTCGGCAGCCGAGAACAAGAACCCCGTGTGTTCCATTCGATGGAGATCCAAGGCGCAAGGCCTGCGAGATTTTCTGTAAAACAAATTCTATACCAAAATTGTAATCAAACCAACCTCGAAACACATTTGTATTACATTGTAATATGTAATAAAATGTATTTGAAAAAATATTACATTTGAGACAGAATAAATACGAGTAATGTTCAAACCTGCGATTCATGAAAAAAATTCTGTCTCGCCAAAGACTTTTAAAAAATATTTACCTTATTCATTTTATTTAGTTAAAGAAATTTTGCATCTTTCTCGGAAAAATTCGTGGAAAAAGAAGGCATCAGTGGCAGTCAGTCCGAAGCAAGGCCTACGACATTTTTTGTAAAACAAATTCTGTACTAAAATGTAAATCAAACCAACCTTGAAACACATTTGTATTACATTATAATATATAATAAATATGTATTTGAAAAAATATCCCATTTAAGACAGAATAAATACGAATAACGTCCAAACCTGCGATTCATGAAAAAAAATCTTTCTCGCCAAACACTTTTAAAAAATATTTACCTTATTCATTTTATTTAGTTGAAGAAATTTTGCGTCTTTCACGGAAAATTCGTGGAAAAAGAAGGCATCAGTGGCCCAAAGCTGGGCAACGATTGTACTTTTATTCCAATAAAAGGGTTACAATACTGTTTTCGATTTATTATTATTCTTAATATTATTATTATTATTCCGATGCTGCCCATCATTGTAAGGTAGAAGAAAAATATATTTCCTGATGCCACGTTGGTGAGCGACGAATAAGGAGATGGGCATTTTTCAGGATCCCAAAGCGCGGAGACGCGTCGGAGAGAAACTGGCACCCTGTTTTCTCAGGCCACTGGGCCAATACCGATATTTAGCGGGTACGTGTTTTTTTAAGCAGCGGGGGCTACTTCCTTATTGCCTGTGCCCCGGACGACGAGCTATATGCCCGGTTCTCTCTATGCGCGCGGCGGACGACGACGCGACGACTCTCATCGTCGTCGTCGTCGTCGTCGCCCGCAGGATTCTCTTTCGTGTGCCGCTCACTTGGTGCCACGCTGTCTGCCGCCGAGAGTATATTTCAGCGGCCCTGCGGCTACAATATCGGGGGAGGAGCCGACGGAACGCCGGGAAACCTGACGACGAGCCTCCGGTTCCTGATGGTCGAATGATAAAAGGATGCTGAGCGAAATTTTTCACGTCGATTCGTCGTTATTTTTCATTCATTAGATTGAGAACAAATATGTTGGACTTGAAAAAAGGGATAACACTTTCACTGCAGGTAGAACTATTACAGTTCGGTAAGTCTCAGGTTTAAAAACAGTCGAGCGCGAAAACGAGACACGAAAAAATTGCATATGGATGTGTTGTTAAAATTATTTTTCTGAAATTAATATATAATTTCCAGATTGATTACACTGAATTATAATTTTTTTTAATGAGAAAGTAATAATGTGCTGCAACGTTGTAACATCGTTTATACAAAAAATGAGGAGCCAAAAGTCAATGAAAATTTCGTGAAACGAGTGTCTGAGATATAAAATAATCAAAGGTCTCCTTTTGGTGTTTTTAATTATTTTTAACAATTTGTCGCAAACATCTCGTAGGAAAAATACAAGAGAAACGAAGCTTTTTCTGTAATGAGGTTTCATGGAGCAATGAGAAAAAGACGTCGAGGAAAATTTTTGAGAAAAGTTGGCATCGGGACTGTAGAGCCTCGCGCACCCGGAGCGACGCGGCAGAAGAAGAAATATCATGATAGAGTCCAAGTGCAGAGGCGATGAGATGGTAATGTACTGCAACCTTGCAACATCGTTTATAAAAAATGAGGAGCCAAAGGTCAATGAAAATTAAATAAAAATTTCGTGAAACGAGTATCTGAGGTATAAAATAACCAAAGGTCTCCTTTTGGTGTTTTTAATTATTTTTAACAATATGTCACAAACATCTCGTAGCAAAAATACAAGAGAAACGAAGCTTTCTCTGTAATGAGGTTTCATGGAGCAACGAGAAAAAGACGTCGAGGAAAATTTTTCAGAAAAGTTGGCATCGGGACCGTAGAGCCTCGCGCACCCGGAGCGACGTGCGGCAGAAGAAGAATATCGTGATAGAGTCCAAGTGCAGGAAGCGAGCGGCGCCCGGCGGAGAAAAGAGAAGTGGAAATATCGATGCGAGAAGACGAGACGGGGAGGGCTATCTTTGTTTTGTGTGAAAACAGCTCCCGGGGGTGACGGACCGTGGCATCAAATCAAACTGAATATTGCAGACGCCCGACATTTGTGTCTATATGCACGAGGCCACGGCGCTTGTCTGCGCGCTCTGCGTCGGCTACCCAACGGGAGTCAGCGCGGTAGGACCGATAAATGTGTGTACTTTAAGTGGAGAGTTCACGTCATCGAATATATATATGTATATATATATAGTACAGAACGAGATGAATTGCGAGGCTCGAAATTGAGGCTAGCTGCAATTTACGTCGAAATCCAATAATCATTAGGCCTCATATCCGCAAAGTAGTTTGAAGGGAAAAACACGGCAATTCTTTACGCGAATTTTTTCACCGCTGGCTGATGGAACACTCGCTAAAATATATTTTTCGGCGTGTCGTATTAATTTAATTTATTTGGTATTTAATTTAGCACACTTGGGTTCGAAGAAAATAAAAAGATAGACATTTTTTTCAGTTGGATTCCACCACCGGCCGATGAAAAAATAGTACAGGACGGAATGAATAATTGCGAGGCTCGAAATTGAGGCTAGTGCGATTGCAATTTATGTCGAAATCTAATAATCATTAGCAAATCAACCGAACGCAAACTCATATCCGCAAAGTAGTCTGAAGGGAAAAACACGGCAATTTTTTACGCGAATTTTTTCACCGTTGGCTGATGGAATTCGCAAGAATATATTTTTCGGCGTGTCGTATCAATTTAATTTATTTGGTATTAAATTTAGCATACTTGCTTCAAAGCATATAAAATGATAGACATTTTTTCAGTTGGATTACACCACCGGCCGATGAAATTCAAAATGTGCTTTCAGTCTCGTCACATCAGTTCAATTTACTCAGCAGTTTCGTCCGAATGAAATCTTACTTAAGAATGCATCAAAACAATTCCAGAAGGCCGAATCAGTCTTCAAAGGTCGCATTCCGTCGCCTATTTCATCGCACGACCAACAGTTCTATTCGAAAAAAAATCCGAACAATTTTTCGCACCAGGGCCGAGAAAAAAATGCCAAAGGAGTGCGGAAACGATGGCAAAGAGGCTTGATACTTTTACGCTCGTGTCGCGCGAGAGAAATCAGCGCCGAAAGGTTGCGTCAGTGGCGCGAAGCGGGCGGGGAACGTCTCGATATATGCCTCCCATATATCGAGACGTAAATCAGGCGGTAATTAAAATTACGCTGGAATATATTTTTCGGCGTGTCGTATCAATTTAATTTATTTGGTATTAAATTTAGCATATTTGGTTGGAAGGAAATAAAAAGATAGACATTTTTTTCAGTTGGATTCCAACACCGGTTGATGAAATTCAAAATGTAATTTCAGTCCCATCACATCAGTTCAATTTACTCAGCAGTTTCGTCCGAATGAAATCTTACTTAAGAATACATCAAAACAATTCCAGAAGGCCGAATCAGTCTTCAAAGGTCGCATTCCGTCGCCTATTTCATCGCACGGCCGACCGTTCTATTCGAAAAAACCGAGCAATTTTTCGCGCCAGGACCGAGAAAAAAATGCCAAAGGAGTGCGGAAACGATGGTAAAGAGGCTTGATACTTTTACGCTCGTGTCGCGCGAGAGAAATCAGCGCCGAAAGGTTGCGTCAGTGGCGCGAAGCGGGCGGGGAACGTCTCGATATATGCCTCCCATATATCGAGACGTAAATCAGGCGGTAATTAAAATTACGCTGGAATATATTTTTCGGCGTGTCGTATCAATTTAATTTATTTGGTATTAAATTTAGCATATTTGGTTGGAAGGAAATAAAAAGATAGACATTTTTTTCAGTTGGATTCCAACACCAGCTGATGAAATTCAAAATGTAATTTCAGTCCCATCACATCAGTTCAATTTACTCAGCAGTTTCGTCAGAATGAAATTTTACTTAAGAATACATCAAAACAATTCCAAAAGGCCGAATCAGTCTTCAAAGGTCGCATTCCGTCGCCTATTTCATCGCACGACCAACAGTTCTATTCGAAAAAAAATCCGAACAATTTTTCGCACCAGGGCCGGAAAAAAAATGCCAAAGGAGTGCGGAAAACTATGGTAAAGAGGCTTGATACTTTTACGCTCGTGTCGCGTGAGAGAAATCAGCGCCGAAAGGTTGCGTCGGTGGCGCGAAGTGGGCGAGGAAGCCTCGCGAGGTATCGAGACGTAAATCAGGCGGTAATTAAAATTAGCGACGAGAGTTCCCGCTAAACGGCCGCTTACATTTATCCGTTCGCGGGTCTTTGATGATATAGTTTCCCGAGAAGTGTGAGCATCGGGCCGGCTACAAATCGACTGCACGACGACGACGACGACGACGACGCGAGTGTCCCGGATTTTCTGCAACGTTTCGGCATTCGCGCTCGGGCAGAGGTTTACACATATCCGTTGTCGCGGTCCTTTGATGTGTCTCCCACTATCGCGTTCCCGCCTCTCTCCCTCTCGTCTTCGCGCCTCGCGCTCCAACTTCCTCCAACGTAGACGCGTAGCGCGTTTGAGGACCACGCGCGGAGACGAGACTCGATTTCCGCTTCCTATTCCGGAAGCTCGATCTACTTTTTGCGAATACGCGGGTGAAGTAAAAAAATCGTGGCTACGGTTGACTCGCGGAAGACCTGCGAGGTTACCAAAAGTTTGTCTACTGGATTCTAAAAATTAGACTGGAGTAAGACTGTTATAAAAATAATGCTGTAAGAAGGGTGAATGCACCAGTAAATGAACAGTCACCAGTGAACGAACAACAGCTTTTTGAGAGTTCATGACCAATTATGACGACTTGGCTGAACATTACATTCCTAATTTGTTCATTTTTGAGCTATTCACTGCGGTTATTTTATCGCTGAAGCTTATTTTCGACCAAAACTGCAGGTTGGATTGGCTCGTTCATTTACTGGTGTTTCTGGATTTTTGGCTATTAGCATTTATTTTCATATATTTTGCGATGAAAATACAAGATTTTTTTAGCTGCTTCACATATTTTGACATTCTGGTTAACCGTTAAAATTTTCGCAAACAATTTTTAAATATTGCATTTCATAAAAATTCATGATTAACAAATCTTTCTGCTTAACCGTTCAGTCAGTGGTGACTTCACCCTATGAGCGTTATAACTTATAAGATTCAGACTCACAAAAAACCTAAAATAAAATAAACTAAAATAAAATAACAAAAAACCTAAATAAAATGTTCTAAATTTTCGTAAAATAACAATTTTCTAAAAGTTTCCTAAAATAAAATTTTTCTAAAAGTTTCCTAAAATAAAAATTGGACGTTGCATCTGATAAATACGAAAACCCCGCCGTCCCATTCACTGACAACAGCGACGCAAACTCCAAAGTCGACAAACCCACCGATTAAAAATGTCGTCTCCCTGAACTGCATCGCACAGACATCAAACAGCGCGTGCCGTCGGGAAATCCCTGAACCTCGCATATACCACCTCGCGCGAATCTTCGGAAAAATTCGTCGTGGAAACGTCAAGAGCGGAGTTTCTCGCGACTCGACGAGGAAAGTCCGGCCGAGCCGTTTTTCCCGTTTTCTATCCCGAGGAGAGCAGCGCGTCGAGCTTAACACGCCCGTCGGACGCTCGCTCTTATCGGCTTAACCGGGCGATTAACTGGTGGCGCTATTCGCCACGAGAACGAGACTTCAATCGGTTGCGGTGGCCTCGCCCGATAATCCGGACGCACCACCAGCAAGACCGACCCTATTTGAATAATAATAGCGGCAATAATAATAATCGTCATAATCGGTGGTGGCTTCGTGTGGCCGGATGGACAAGACAAGACGTCGGCTGGTCAAGTTTTTGACCTTTGACGAATATCCGGGTTGCCGCGGCTACCGCACGTTTGGACGAACGCGGCACATCTTCCGGGTGCGGTGGTTTTGGCGATGCTGCCGTGTATAGCCTCGACCTCGTTCTTTTCCGCAGCGATCCAGAGAAGCTCCTCACTGGTTCACGAGGTAAGTCCTTCCAGATGCGTCGAGCGCGTCTCCAGATATGCCCGTCAGCCGTTTTTCGTGCCGCGGAACGCAACAGTCCGCATCAGGTATGCAGCGCGTCGACCAGACGGTAGCGCTTCCCTCGACTCCTGGTCACCGCATAAGCTGAAACAAATGTTTCTCCGCAGCGACAAAAACTTGAACGGCGAAGCTACCCACTAGCTAATCACCATCTCGATGCTGAAAACCGAGGGGAAATGGTTCTGAACTCGTGCGCTTCGCTCGCAGTAAAAAGACGATTGAAATTCGTGTGGTTTTAATCAAAAGGTTTTTGTGCACGAACATCCACACTGTTAGAAATTTTTGCGGATTTATATTACTAGAAATTTGATTCGTCAGCTGATATATTAAATTGAATACATACATTAAATTGGTACAAAAATCTGGGATTTTACTACACATATTTTTTTACATTGATATTAAATTTCCTAATTTTTATAGGATACAGTAGAAAATGCTGTAATTTTACATTACTTCGATATGGATGAAGGTATCGAATAAAGGCAAACATACGATTGTGATATTAGGTTAAGCAAGGAATTGTATGTATAGGCTCTCAATAAAATTCATATACTTTTATTGCTTGTATAACCTCGAATTTTCATACTGTGGCTCCACAGCCAAATATTTGTAAAATGAAAGGAGAAATCCGTTAATAAATGAAATTAAAAATAGAAATTACAGTTGCATGTAAAATTTAATACACCAGTTTATGCAAACAGGCCTCATTGACTCGTAATGGAAACTCCTGCAAAATATTTTTAACAGTGCAACTTTTTGTTAAGCTGAGGTAAAGTTTTTCGGTACTGTCTAGTTTAGCTGGTACAAAAAACAATACAAATTTGTTCATTATACGAATTTTTTTTTTGCCCTCTTTGAAAACAAACAATTTGTTATTTTTGCAAAAAAATAAAATTAGTTTCCTTTTGGAATACTGTTGTTTAATATTTTTACAACGAAATATAAGTCACTTTTGATGACTTGTAAATATCATTTATAGTTTAGAACAAAAATTATTGTAAATTTAACAAATTCCTTTTAAAAATCATCTTTCTCAATCATTTGATACAGGTCGAAGGTACGAACCCAACGAATTCATCGAATGTTAAGTATTTCGTCTGTGGTGTGGAGCGAGCGGACATCGCAGCCAATCGCGTCGATATAACGATGGCTCATCATGACTGCGACGATAATTGCGAGGATCTTGCGCCTCGAAAGCTCAAACAAACCGTGTTCTTCTCTCTCGAGAACCTTGGCTCGAGAGCGTCTCGAGTGCTAAGTGGCTCCAATTGTTTCAGGTATATAACCGCCTCCTTTTCCCCCCTAAGCCATATATTAGTGCATTATATTAGCTGTTAACGACCTCTGCTCACTCGTCCGAAAATCCATCTGTTCAGACGCTCTCGAATCGCCGTATAATTGGTAAAAACACGTCCGTCTGGAAAAACGCGATCGCAGACGTCACGTTCCCAAAAAGAACAAGAAAAAAAAAAGAAACCGAGAATTTCACGAGTCTTAAGTATGTGTGTGTCCCATGTTCCCCGAGATTTCTGAAGTGGCTCTGCAGTCGACGTAACGCGCATCGACTGTGCGGTCTCTCCGGGAAATTCTACTCCACAGTCGTTAAATTCGAGGAGTTCTACCCACGATTGGGCTTTTGTACTTGAAACTTTCTCTCTCGGGTGGTTGCGAGTCGTAAGTCAGCGATTTTATTGCTTCGCACGATTATTTATCCCTTCGTTGGCGCCGTAAGAAATGCTTTGCTCTGTCTCTCTCTCTCTCTCGCTCACTCTTTATCTGCCCACCCTCGAGGCGCGAGTCTCGGGTGGATTTACGAAAATAATAATTATCCACAAACTGCGGGCGGTAATATTTCCGATGCCCCTCGCGGAATAATCTCGGTACCTGAGATTATATACCGGACGCACCGCCGGCGGAAGAGCAAGGTCGTCGCGGAGCGCGCACGCGAGGGAGGCCAATATTGATTCAGAAAATATACGAAATCCGCGCACGGTGCACGAGGTCCGGGATAAGTCGCGTTCGAACAATGTTTTTATTTAGTCTGGGATAAAGCGTTTAAGGATTCAACCGAGAGAGCTTAACGCGAGCGCCGCGCGGCGCTCGCGAGTTATCGAAGATGATGATACCGTCTTTCGAGCGACTAAGTCGGAAATAATTTTCAATTATCGATTACACATTTACATAAACATTTGCGTTTTTAATTTTCGTTTTTTCCGGGATTAATTAGATAAACCATAAAATCCATTAACCGATCTGACGTGATTTTAATTTTATTACAGGGGAAAAAATGAGGTTTTTTAAATTTGTTAAGAAATTTCCTGATTGCAGAGCGCTCTGTTGGTTCATTCGGATAAGTGTCACTGATACATTCGGTAAGAGTGCATTCTGCCGTATCAACACGGGGTAACATTGGAAAAACAGTGGAATCTCTATTTTATCGACAGTTGAGCGATTCTTACCGGAAGTGTGTCTCGAATTGAATGCACATTTGCTTCAATCCACTCACTGCAGAGGGCAGCACTCGACTCTGGGAGATTCTCGGCTGATGATACATAGGACAACTGTTTCACGTTTGGGTGTCATTTTAGGAGGTATTAGGTAGGGCTCGACAGGTCCGACATAGTAGATTGAAAATAATAGTTCTAATTGGAAATTGTAGAATCACAGAGATCCTTTTTATTAAGAAAAAAAAATACCAAGTAATGGACTGTCAGGACAACGATTGAGAATCAATGAGATTCCCACTTTTTGAAATTTGAGACGAAGACATTAAGCCATCCTAACAAATAAGTAAATCAATAAGTTAATTCGGCTAAAGAATGAATTTTGTAAATTCAAACTACGAATAAATTAATAAAACCGATCAACTTCTTCTTTTCTTCTTTTTATTTCTCTCTGCCGATGTTTTCTTCTTTTTATTTCTCTCTGCCGATGTTTTCTTCTTTTTATTTCTCTTTGTGCCGAGTCCTACAACAAAACCAATAATTAACGGACCCTCAACCTTCTCGCCCTCGTAGAGAGTCGCAGACAGATGTCTCGCGTTTGGTACTTGGCCTCAGAGACATAAATCAACACAAAAGAAGAAAAAGAAAAAAATGAAGAAGAAGATGTCTCCCGTCCAAAAGCTCGTAACGAATATTCTGTAAACAATTGTGGATACGTGAAGCGTATTGTCCACGAGAGCTTTACGACTCGCGGAGAGGGCCGCGGGTTCGCGACCAATGATATTCCCCGATCGCTTTCGGGTGGGGAACGCCATCTTCGTGGTAGGAGGTGAAAACGAAATTGCGTGATTTACAACTTCCGCTCTGTCCCAACGAGGGATTCGTCGAAAATCGCGCGTGCGATGGATTCGCTTGTGGCAAGCTGTCGCGATACGAAATGAGTTTGAATTATCGTCGATGAAGATTTTTATTTACCGCGTATCGTCTAGGGGGAGGGAACAACCCACGCAAAAAATGAAGTATGAAAACAGTATTGACGAAATTTTAAATTGTATTTAAATTCTAAGTATGTGAAAGCTGTCATATTGGAAAAATACATACTTCATTATACTTAAAAAATGTAATTCCTTAATTGAAGGGGTACTTTTTTAGGGTAAATTTGCCACTAGGAATCTAAATCTGCGGTCAGAAATTCATTTTTTTTTTTTTTTTCAAAAACATAGGAGTTACAATTTATAAATCATAGATTTTATAAATTATCGAATTATTGACCTTAGATTTAGATCCCTAGTGGCAAATTTACCCTAAAAACATACCCATACATTTAAGGAAATGAATTTTTGAAGTATAATGATGTATGTACTTGTCCAATACGACAGCTTTTACATACTTAGAATTTAAATACAATTTAAGATTTCGGCAATACTGTTTTCATAATTCATTTTTTGCGCGGGAAGGTACAACGCTGCATCGACGAAATTCCGAGAGACACTGAGCCGCGAGCATCCACCGTGATTCTATTCCGGTGATGAGCTCGTAGCTTCTAACAAACGGTCGTTAAGATCTTAACGACCCCCCCGTTAAAACTCGAGTTGGCAAGATGGCTGCAGCTGGTGCTGGTTCCCGAAGACGATCGCTCCTTGCGCGCTCCCAATCCGTCGGCTATCCTCACGGTTATTCTCGCCTGGCCGAAAATTAATCGAGATAATTCGAGCGAGAGACAATCGTGTTTGGAGAAATGCTCGTGTTGCAAATTGGCTGTTAGTTTGTTAGGCAGATAATTTTTTTGAAAACTATAAAAGAACCCACATGAAAGTATTTATACGTAAAATATATGTCGCCAAAAAGTTCTATATGCAACATTTATGTCGCATATAAAAATATATGCAACATATATGCGATATATAGAACTTTTCGGCGACATATATTTCACATATAAATATTTCCATGTGGGAAATCGCGGTTTAGAGCAGAGATTATGGACGATTCTGCTTGGTGGAAAATATTGAGCCAGTAGTTTAATTTCACTAATCTGTCTTTATTTACTCTAATATTTTACTACCGACACTGATATAAGTAGGATTTGAAGCTACGTGAGTTAATTTTTTGTCACGAAAAAAATGTTTGTTACGGATTTTAGCAACAGCAATGAGAATAATAAAGCGTAACAATTATTACCGTTTTCGATAGTCGATAGTAATCGCATTTGTTTAATTAACCCCTTCGGCGGCAATGACGCAATATGGCGTCATGCATTTCCCGATTATTATCCAATTATTTTCCGATCGGCTTGATTGATTTTCGTGAAATTTGGTACTCGGGGGCTTTAAGGGTCGCTGATTACGAATCCGAACGCAAAATTTAGAAACAAAAAAATAGCAGACTCAATATAAGAGATACCAAATGTGCGCACGATTTCGTCTGCCGCCGAAGGGGTTAATACTTTGTCGCGAAGTCGAGAATAAACATCGGAAAAAAATAAAAGTCAGCATTGTATCTATAGAATTGATAAAACATGAATTACGATATAACCGGATATAAAGTAATGGTTATTAAAAAGTAACGAGTGGTGTCTAAGCTTCGAGCGAGAGATCGACGAAGAAAGAAAAAGAGATGCGAAGCAAAGAGTGAGTTAAGGTCGGTGGAAACGACTGAAACATTGCGGTCCTGCTAAGTAAATTGTTTATATCTTCCCTGCGCCCTCGTGGGGTCTTCGGCCAGTGTAAAATAACTGGCGCGACCACCGACGCATCCCAGACCCGCTCCGGCTTCTGCTCCGGAGCTTCTGCAGCAGCAGAAGCAGCACGATTTTCGAAATATATAGCGGCGAGAGGGGGAAAGAGAGGGAAATAACTTGATGCTGGTCACGCTGGCGCAAGTATCCACTAAAAACCCCAGATATTTATAGTACTCGACGTACCTGTTACGGGTACGGACACAGAGACAAAGAAATAATAACAGGGTTGCAAAGTAGAACCTTGGACATAATTTCCTTATTATTCAACTTTATGTGGAAGTCCATGAAGTAAAATAGATTTTTGACTGAAAAGTCGGTAGATATTTTAGTATAGGAACAGGATCGATTTTTCGTTGTATATAAGTAGAATTAGAATAAAGTCACCAGTGAATGAACAGTTAAGCAGAAACATTTGTTTATCATGAGGTTTTATGAAATGCAATATTTAAAAATTGTTTGCGAAAATTCTAACGGTTGACCAGAATGTAAAAATATGTAAAACAGCTAAAAAAAACAAGAATTTTCATCGCAAAATATATAAAAATAAATACTAAAAGCCAAAAATCCAAAAACACCAGTAAATGAATGAGCCAATCCAACCTGCAGTTTTGGTCGAAAATAAGCTTCAGCGACAAAATAATCGCAGTGGATAGCTAAATGAACAAATTAGGAATTTAATGTTCAGCCAAGCCGTCATAATTGGTCATGAATTCTCAAAAAGCTGTTGTTCATTCACTGGTGACTGCTCATTTACTGGTGCATTCACCCTACATTAGTTAATATCAAATCCAAAAGTTAAAAGACAATTTGGCGACCTCCAAAAAAACGTTTGCATTATATTTGACTACCGATTTAAAAGCAACCGATACAGCTGACCTATATTTTGCCAATGTGAAAAAAAAACATAGTGACACACACAGCTTTATACAATAAATGTTCAATATCAGAGCTTAAGTTTTCGGATGCTGATATGAGCCACACGGTTCACACACTTACATTTTTCAAATGTTTTGACGTAACTCCTTGGATCATGACAGATATCCCGGGGTTCTGGTAGCCACAGTAGCGAAGGATCGGACCCATTAAGGGTTCTCATCGCTACAACCCCCCGGGGCAGACAAAATTCAAGAAGCTCGAACTCTTCTCCCGAAGGTCTCGCTAACCAACACGTAAACAACGCTTCGCTACGGGGCGGCCGGGGCGCCGGTGTCGACGGAGAAGGAAATATTTATTTCCAGTTTCGGAGCACATTGAATTATTGCGCAGGATATTAGTAGAGTCATGAGAGATAAGCGAGCCTTACTTTTGCAATTAGCTCTAAACACGTAAGCTTAATTGAAAAAAATGATTTAACTTTTCTTAAAAAAAAATCATTGCCAAGAGTGTGTAATAAAATAATAAGATTGAACAAATCCACCTTTTAAATTATAACTTTACTTGACCAAATTTCGAAAAAAAATAAATAAAATAAATAAAAAAGTTAAAATGTACTAAATGCGGTTCTTTTTTTCTTTTCACAAGTTTTGTTCATTTTTCTACAGCGAGCAAAATGTTCTTTTTGAGGGAATCAGTAATAAAACAAATGGTTTAACAAAAAAAGTCAGCGGCTGCAACTAAATACTCCGTTGGCTCGTGGTATAAAAGAAATAGCGTTAAATAAATAAATAAGACAAATAAGACAAATAAGACAAATAAGCAAAGAATAGCAATTTGAAATTAACGAGAGATGCTCCTCTTTGACAAGAGTCGTTCTAAAGAGGTGTATTCTTCACTTCTACCAGAATGAGATTGTGAGTAAGGTCGGCCGGAGCGATTTGAATGGCGGAAATAATAAAGAGGGCTAAAAAATAAGCAAAGAATAGCAATTTGAAATTAACGAGAGATGCTCATCTCTGACACGAGTCGGTCTAAAGAGGTGTATTCTTCGCTTCTACGAGAATGAGATTGTGAGTAAGGTCGGCCGGAGCGATTTGAATGGCGGAAATAATAAAGAGGGCTATCGTTTCTCCCGGGATCGAGATGGATGGCTTCGCGCGCAGGCGATCCCAGCGCGTGAATACGCGCAGCGGTGTGAAACTGGCGCTCGTGCGCCTTTCCGAAATAGCACGACTGCCGAGAGCGGATAAACAGGTCTTATTTCGAGAAGCCGGCTTTCCGATCCTATTCCTCAACTCCGACCGAATCCGCGCTCGCCCTCGCAGAGCGACTCGCATCAGCGCCGCACACTGAGCAAGAGGAACACTGTCCAGATCCTGCCTCGCACGCGCTGCAAGTACAACATTTTTCCAAATGGCTTCGAGGAATGTCGAACAATCGATGGAAATCGAATTATCCGAGGCATCGCGAAAATATTTGTTCTATTTAAAATAGACATACCGTTAATTAATGTATGCAATAGATTTACGGATTTTACAAACGATTTTTTTTTCTTGATTTATTTTTACGGGGATTTTTGATAAAAATACTTGTAGAAAAAAATGGTAACTCCGAATTTGGATTTCGGTCCATCTGACCAGGGTTAGCAATAAATAACGTTTGAAATTCGTTCAAAGTTGATTTGAAAAGTACAACATTTTTCGAAATAGCTTCGAGGAATGTCGAACAATCGATGGAAATCGAATTATCCGAGACATTGCGAGAATATTTGCTCTATTTAAAATAGAAAAATCGTTAATTAATGTATGCAATAAATTTACCGATTTTACAAACGATTTCTTTCTTGATTTATTTTTACGAGGATTTTTGGTAAAAAATACTTGTAGAAAAAATGTGTACCTCCGAATTTGGATTTCTGTCTATCTGACCAGGTGTATCAATAAATAACGTTTGAAATTCGTTCAAAGTAAATTTAAAAAAATGTATGGGAAATCACAGTGAAAGCAATCCCATACCTCGTTTAACATTTCTCGCGGAAATTTTGTTTTATTCCCCTGTCGCCCCCTCATTATAATCAAGTTCGGTTGGTATTGCAATTGATCAGAAACCACAAACGAGCCTGAAACTCACGAACCGAATCCACAAACAGTACATCTTCCGTGCGATATTGTTGCGATATAGCAGACAATCTAATTACGAGTTGCAGCGGACGACGAACGCGTCGAGGATAGCGGACGAGCTAAGGAAATCGACACCGTTTTGTCATGCTCGACGTTGGATTTCGGTCTATCTGACCAGGGTTAACAATAAATAACGTTTGAAATTCGTTCAAAGTAAATTTAAAAAAATGTATAGGAAATCACAGTGAAAGCAATCCCATACCTCGTTTAACATTTCTCGCGGAAATTTTGGTTTATTCCCCTGTCGCCCCCTCATTACAATCAAGTTCGGTTGGTATTGCAATTGGTCAGAATCTACAAACGAGCCCAAAACTCACGAACCGAATCCACAAACAGTACAGCTACCGTCCAATATTGTAGCGATATAGCAGACAATCTAATTACGAGTTGCAGCGGACGACGAACGCGTCGAGGATAGCGGACGAGCTAAGGAAATCGACACCGTTTTGTCGCGCTCGACCGTTGTGCGATTACGGACGAGCGAGAAAAAGACGTTGTTTTGACTGGGACGTTAAACGGTGCTCAAGCCAAACAATGTTGACCGGTCCCCACTGGGCCCAGGGCCCTTTGTGAAGGCCCCTTCTACCGCCGGCCGCAGATCACGGAGATGGAACGGGTAAGCGCGACGGCCAATGAGAAGACACCTCTTACACGTGGTCGCCATACCTCCAGTTCACTATATTTGCAAACGAATCGCACTGTCCGGAGAGTTTCACCAACACCTCCGAATAATATTCGTATTACATGAGAGATCTCGGCCGCTTTTGTTCATCCGATGCTTTCTAAAAGGTTTCGTGAAATAACGTTTTAGGAAACCGCTCTGTTGTTTCTAGTTTTGCCCCACTCGTTTCGAAATTAAACAAACCCCGAAAAGAAAACAAAGTAATCAGGATTTGAACATTATTCCAAGTGTATTTAAATCAGAGTTGTAAATCTACAGAAATTCATGAGATATGATTAACAGTAGAATTTTTTTTGTAATTATGATTTCATAATAATAACATATAGGGATTATGAATTAGAGTGTAAACATTTAAATAGCTGAAAAAATACTAATTTTCGCTTTAATATTAGAAGAAATAGTGGAAAAAATTGGAAAACAATTTAATTGCATCAAGAAAGTAATATATTAATAATTTCTCTCATTTTTCCACTATTTCTTGTAATATTACAGCGAAAATTAATATTTTTTTCAGCTATTCAAACGTTTACACTTTATTTTATAATCACTACGTATTATTATTATGAAATCATCATTACAAAAAAAATTGTACTGTAAACTGTATCACACGAATTTTTAGGGATTTACAACGCTGATTTAAATGGACGGAATGATCTTTTCGACCAACGTTTCTCCCTGTATTGAAAAAAAATTGCAAGTTCAACTACATAAACTCCGAAGACGATTATTTCGATGAATAATCCTATCCTATATATTTATTTACACCAAAACAACAATACCAACAACACAAAACAATCTCAACTAAAATGTGGAAAATATGGAAAAAAAATAACATCGTTACGATGAGTGATCTCTAGCACCGATAGTAATTATTGTTTGGATATCAAGATATGTAGATATTTAGATACCCGGAGAGAGTCGAGCTTTTCTCGCTTCTGGCTGTCTAATTATATTGCTGAATAATTATTAATATAAAATAATAAGCGGATCGCATTTTTTTGAGAACTGTAAAAGAAATCACGGTTTAGAGCAGAGATTATGGGCGAAGACGAATATTCCGATGAACAATCCTGTCATATATATTGATTTACACCAAAACAACAATACCAACCAAACAATGGCAATCTCAACTAAAATGTGGAAAATATTTAAAAAAACATCATTACGATGAGTGATCTCTAGCACCGATCGTAATTATTGTTTGGATATCAAGATATGCAGATATTTAGATACCCGGAAAGAGTCGAGCTTTCCTCGCTTCTGGCTGTCTAATAGCGATTCGCATTGGTGTAAACGCGCGCAAAGTCGGATCTCTCATGATCCCCGATGAAAAGAGAGTAGCAGCGTAAAAAAAAACAAAGCAATCAGGATTTGAACATTATTCTAAGTGTTTTTGAATGGCAGGAACGATTTTTCCGACCAACGTTTCTGAAAAATATTGAAAGTTCGACTACATAAACTCCGAAGACGATTATTTCGACGAACAATTCTATCCTATATATTTATTTACACCAAAACAACAATACCAACAAAACAATAGCAATCTCAACTAAAATGTGGAAAATATAGAAAAAAAATAACATCGTTACGATGAGTGATCTCTAGCACCGATAGTAATTATTGTTTGGATATCAAGATATGTGGATATTTATAGATACCCGGAGAGAGTCGAGCTTTCCTCGCTTCTAGCTGTCTAATCATATTGCTGAATAATTATTAATATAAAATAATAAGCGGTTCGCATTTTTTGAGAACTGTAAAAGAAATCACGGTTTAGAGCAGAGATTATAGGCGAAGACGAATATTTCGATGAATAATCCTATCCTATATATTTATTTACACCAAAACAACAATACCAACAAAACAATAGCAATCTCAACTAAAATGTGGAAAATATAGAAAAAAAAATAACATCGTTACGATGAGTGATCTCTAGCACCGATAGTAATTGTTGTTTGGATATCAAGATATGTAGATATTTAGATACCCGGAGAGAGTCGAGCTTCCTTCGCTTGTGGCTGTCTAATAGCGGATCGCATTGGTGTAAACGCGCGCAAAGTCGGATCTCTCATGATCCTCGGCGAAAAGAGAGTAGCAGCGTAAAAAAACAAAGCAATCAGGATTTTAACATTATTCTAAGTGTATTTGAATGGCGGGAATGATTTTTCCGACCAACGTTTCTGAAAAATATTGCAAGTTCGACTACATAAACTCCGAAGACGATTATTTCGATGAACAATCCTATCCTATATATTTATTTACACCAAAACAACAATACCAAAAAAACAATAGCAATCTCAGCTAAAATGTGGAAAATATAGAAAAAAATAACATCGTTACGATGAGTGATCTCTAGCACCGATAGTAATTATTGTTTGGATATCAAGATATGTAGATATTTAGATACCCGGAGAGAGTCGAGCTTTCCTCGCTTCTGGCTGTCTAATTATATTGCTGAATAATTATTAATATAAAATAATAAGCGGATCGCATTTTTTTGAGAACTGTAAAAGAAATCACGGTTTAGAGCAGAGATTATGGGCGAAGACGAATATTCCGATGAACAATCCTGTCATATATATTTATTTACACCAAAACAACAATACCAACAAAACAATAGCAATCTCAACTAAAATGTGGAAAATATAGAAAAAAAATAACATCGTTGCGATGAGTGATCTCTAGCACCGATAGTAATTATTGTTTGGATATCAAGATATGTAGATATTTAGATACCCGGAGAGAGTCGAGCTTCCTTCGCTTCTGGCTGTCTAATAGCGGATCGCATTGGTGTAAACAAGCGCAAAGTCGGATCTCTCATGATCCCTGATGAAAAGAGAGTAGCAGCGTAAAAAAATAAGGTAATCAGGATTTGAACATTATTCTAAGTGTTTTTGAATGGCAGGAACGATTTTTCCGACCAACGTTTCTGAAAAATATTGCAAGTTCGACTACATAAACTCCGAAGACGATTATTTCGACGAACAATCCTATCCTATATATTTATTTACACCAAAACAACAATACCAACAAAACAATAGCAATCTCAACTAAAATGTGGAAAATATAGAAAAAAATAACATCGTTACGATGAGTGATCTCTAGCACCGATAGTAATTATTGTTTGGGTGTCAAGATATGTAGATATTTATTGGATACCCGGAGAGAGTCGAGCTTTTCTCGCTTCTGGCTTTCTAATCGTGGACCGCATTTTTTTGAGAACTGTAAAAGAAATCACGGTTTAGAGCAGAAATTATGGGCGAAGACGATTATTTCGATGAATAATCCTATCCTATATATTTATTTACACCAAAACAACAATACCAAAAAAACAATAGCAATCTCAGCTAAAATGTGGAAAATATAGAAAAAAATAACATCGTTACGATGAGTGATCTCTAGCACCGATAGTAATTATTGTTTGGGTATCAAGATATGTAGATATTTAGATACCCGGAGAGAGTCGAGCTTCCTTCGCTTCTGGCTGTCTAATAGCGGATCGCATTGGTGTAAACGCGCGCAAAGTCGGATCTCTCATGATCCCCGGTGAAGGGAGAGTAGCAGCTTCCGAGTGACAGTGGCTCGTCGCGCGGCGGGACGGGACGCGCGACGTTAACGGGGTGGAGGGCGAGGAGGCGCTGCGCTGCTGCTCGCGCGCTGCTGCGGACGCGGACGCGGATACACGCGCGGGGGTCGCAGGGGCGTTCGGGCTTGTAACAGACGTGTACGATCAGCGGTATAAAATTACGGTATCGTGTAAACAGCGGGACTCGTCGGCTCGTGTGATGGCCGCCTGGGTGGCCGCGCGCTTCTTCCTTCCTTCGCTCGCTCCCTCGTGCGACTCTCGTGTATATAGCCGCGTCTACCCGCGCGGTGCCCGGGACTTCACGTGCTATCCACCAGCCACCGCGAGAAGCAACCATTGCGTCGGAGGGTCGTTCTGAACTCGCGAGGAACCGGAGTTTCTTCGCATCGTGCGTTCAGAACGACGATTCGATCCGTTCTCGATGGATTTAATAAATGTTTGTCAATGAAAATCTGAAGGAATCGAATCTTTTGGGAATAAAAAATCTTAATAAAAATTTAAAAGTAAAAAAACAGAAAAAATAATGTTTTTTTTTTTTTAATATTGCGTCAAGCACAAAAGCAATGTTGGCAATTTTGTAATCTGCGTACAAATAGTGAATTTCGATCTTTCACGTCGAGAGATACATTTTCAAACACTTCGTCTTGCGTCGGAGGGTCGTTCGAACTCGTGAAGAACCGGAGGTTCTTCGCCTCGTGCGTTCGGAACGACGATTCGATCCGTTCTCGATGGATTTAATAAATGTTTGTCAATGAAAATCTGAAGGAAACGAATCTTTTGTGAATCAAAAATCTTAATGAAAAATTCAAAAGAAAAAAAACAAGAAAAAATAATGTTTTTTTTTTTTTTTAATTATCGCGTCAAGCACAAAAGCAATGGTGGCAAATTTGTAATCTGCGTGCAAATAGTGAATTTCGATCTTTCACGTCGAGAGATACATTTTCAAACACTTCGTAAAAACTCCGGAAGTAATATGATCGACTCGGCTAATCACACGCGCGTGCCCGAAATACCTTTGCGCTGCTGCGCTCTTATAAAGCTTCAAAAGGGTAAATCGCAACTAAAAAACCTTTGTTTATTTAATGTAAAAAAAAAGGGATTTGTCGTTTTGCTTGTCAGAAATCGTAGATCTGGCCGCCGGGCTAAAAACCGCTCAAATCGGGGTCACGATATTTTTTTTTCAAAATATCGACTTTTAACCTATACCATCGTTCTCAAGTTGCATATTCTACCCCTGAAAACACCGGTTACAACCCTTTTTTAGTTAATTTTGAAAAAAAAAAAATTTGGTCGAACAATTTGTCAGAAATCGTAGATCTGGCCGCCGGGCCGAAAACCACCCAAATCGGGGTCACGAACTTTATTTTTTTAAATATCGACTTCTAACCTATACCATCGTTCTCAAGTCGCATATTCTACCCCTGAAAATAGTGGTTACAACCCTTTTTTAGTTGATTTAAAAAAAAAAATTTTTGTCGAACAGTTTGTCAGAAATCGTAGATCTGGCCGCCTGGCCAAAAACAGCCTAAATCGGGGTCACGAAATTTATATTTTCAAAATATCGACTTCTAACCTATACCATCATTCTCAAGTCGCATATTCTACCCCTGAAAACACCGGGTACAACCCTTTTTTAGTTAATTTTGAAGAAAAAAAAAATTTGGTCGAACAGTTTGTCAGAAATCGTAGATCTGGCCGCCGGGCCGAAAACCACCCAAATCGGGGTCACGAACTTTATTTTTTTAAATATCGACTTCTAACCTATACCATCGTTCTCAAGTAGCATATTCTTCCCCTGAAAACACTGGTTACAACCCTTTTTTAGTTGATTAAAAAAAAATACGATATGTGACAGAACTGTCAAAGTTATCAAGGACAAATGAACTTGGACTCGGTCTGAGAGTTCCAGCCAATCATAGCTCGAATAGTTTGCTAACAATGCTTTCCGTTACTCATGAACTTTTTAAAAGAGGGATTCATATTCGGTAAACCATGAATTTTTCCGTATTTTTTATCGGGGATCAAGAACCGGAGGTTCTTCGCCTCGTGCGTTCGGAGCGACGATCTGATCCGTTCTCGATGGATTGAATAAATGTTTGTCAATCAAAATTCGAAGGATTCGAATATTTTGGGAATAAAAAAATCTTAATAAAAAATTGAAAAGTAACAAACAAGAAAAAAAAATTGTTGTTTTTTAATTATTGTGCGTCAAGCACAAAAGCAACGGTGGCAAATTTGTAATCTGCGTGCAAAGTCAAAGTGAGTCTACGTGATAGTAATTTCGATCTTTCACGTCGCGAAATACATTTTCAAACACTTTGTTAAAACTCCGGAAGTAATATAATCTATTCATATTCTGTAAACTATGAATTTTTCCGTATCTTTACTCGTGACCCTATGGGCGTTCCGCGATTAGCGTCGCTGACGAGTTTTTTTTTTTTGAACACGTGTCTCGTCCTTTTTCTCAAAGGAAGTAAAGGTTGCGTCTTATGCGAGACTTAACCATCCTGAATTTTGGACATTTTTACTGCACACCAGCCATCTAAAAAAAAGGAAGATCGTAATAAAAAAAAAAAAATAATTAAAAAAAACACGTAAAACCTCGTATGAAAAAAAAGCAGGAACGATTGGACTGGGCGATTTTTTGTCCTTTTGTTCGAGAGGGCAGAGACCCTCGAAGCGCGCGGAGTGTCAAGCGATACAGCGAGAGAAAACGGAGCAACGGTAAACAGAAGCGCCCGTTCTCTTATCCGAGGGTTGCGTCCGAGACGCAAACCCACCCAAGATGCGAGACTGAGCTCGTCTGGGTCGACCAACTTGCCACTCGAGTCTCTCGAAAAATCCTGGAGTCTTCAACCCTTAATGTCCGGGGACTCGACCGAGTATTTTACACGCTGCGTACTCGTGCGTTGCGATAAATTATCACAAGAGGCTACTCCCAAAAATTTGCTCTGACGTGGACTCGAAAAAAAATACAGAGATTCGTTCCCTCTCTCTCTTTCCTTCGAGTCTCGGGAGCTGAAGGAGCTGAAGGAAAAGTAAGAAAAAAAAAAACGAGACGAAGAAATTCGTAGACTGTCAGCGCGAGTCTGGCACTCCGAGACTGCAGGGAGAGGGAGTCGTGCGAGGATGCAACAGAGAGAGAGAGAACCGAACAGGAGAGGAAGAAGATGGCTGTGTCGCGTCTCGCTCGTCACGTCGTTCCTTCTGCTAGGCCAAACAAACTCCTTGAGAATTCACGGTGCCCCAGCTTCGGCTGCCGAGGAAGAGGAGTCTGCAGCGAGCTCAGTGGTGGTCCCCCCCTCGGAGACACGCATGACCCGAGTCCGGAGCGCTACTTAATTGCTACCAAAATGAGCAAATTCATGTTTAATCCAACTGATAAAAAAAATATATTAGAAAAACCTTCTATACTGGCCGCTTAAATTTCGCGTATTTAAGGAGGTTGGAGCGCTCCACACTATTCAAAAGAGTGCTGATTTTTTAAAATAATGTATACACGGTTTTAGGCGCGTGTTGGTTATTTTTAATGGTCATTTACTGCTTAAAAATTTCGGATGGTTGTTTACGAAGAAATTTCGTCAATGGGCAATCAAAAGACTGGAATGTTTAAACGGTGGATACTATCAAATATCTAGATGGTGAATACGTAAAGCGTCTCTCAAGGAAGAGAATGAGCCGCGATAAATAAAAATCGATCAAAAAACACGGTTTATTCTTTGAAAAAACAGAATGAAAATTACCTTTTTCAAAAGTTTGCATAAATCGGTTAATATTTATGCAAATCCGTTGCAATTACATTTTTTCCCTGGTCAAGAAAATACCTGGCAATACGAATCACCATTAAAAATAATCGACAGGTGCTAAAAACTGTGCATACATTATTTATAAAATCAGCACTCTTTTAACTAGTGTGGAGCGCTTCAACCTCCTTAAATTTTACACATTTCAGTTCTACGCTGTTATTGTAATTTTAAAAGTACGTAGTAAATGCAAAGTCACTTTCGTGGAATTCTAACGTCGATATAAAAAATTTTCTCATGCTCATTTAAGGTGACTCTTGTCCTTTCTGGCGTTAAAAATGCGTACATGTCCTTGACGATTTATTTTCCGTGATGTATATTTGAAGAGCGTTGATTATAGAATGAATCAATTGTCCCTGGTGCGAAGACTCGTTGGTCTCGCGAGTTGTCGTCGTCGATGATGTTGATGCAATAAGTTCGTATTTTAATGGACTCCGAACGGAGTTCGAGATGAATGCAAGCCGTGGTGTCGGAAGTGGTGGCGACATTAAAAAAAGAACTTCGAGTACTCCGAGGACCGAGAGCGGTCGGTCCCTTCGCTTTGCGTCTTCCGACACGAGACCTTGTCATTCGATATCCCGTCACGTCTCGCAGATAATAAACAAATCGTGAGTTCGATAAATTTTCGTTATTATTTTATTGCCTCGACGAATGAAGAGCTCAGGGTGAAATGAATTTTTAACCCGATGATTCACCACAGTCAGACGACGATCCTCTCTTATAGAATAAAATTGCAATGAAAATACTTTTCGTTTTCAAATACGTGTGAATAATTCTTTAAAATGTGCCAGCATTTTTTTGAGATCTCATTTGACTCAAACTATTATTCTTGATACAAGAAATGATTTTTATTACTGTCCTTTACTTTACATTCCTCAACCCTCAACATAAAATAATCTACAGCGGTCACAATTTTATTCAATAAAAAATGTACTGTACAAAGTCCGCGTACCCTAAACCAATTTTGCTTCCTCATAGAGGAAGCCTTGTTTTCCTGAAAAAAAAAATTTTAATTGACTTCTGTTGTGCAGGAAATTGTTGAAAATGATCGTCAATAAGCATAAATGAGACGAGCCAATCACGCTCCTCGCGTTCTCAGACAAATCTTTTCACAAAATTGTACAAGTATCTGCAACTAATTTCACAATGCAGCGATAATATAATGAAAAATTCGACCTTAAGGATGTTATACAGCTCCACACTAGATAAGTAAGTGCTGATTTTTAAAAACAATGTATACACAGTTTTAAGCGTCTTTTAATTATTTTAAATGGTGATTTGTATTGTCACCATTTAAAATAATTAAATGTTCTTGACTTGGGAAAAATTTAATTGTCATCGATGTGCAAAAATATTAACCGTTTTACGCAAACTTTCGAAAATGCACTTTTTGTTCCGTTTTTTTTTTTTTTTTTTTTTTTTTTTAGAATAAACCGTGTTTTTTGCTCGATTTGGATGTTTCACGACTCATTGTCTTCCTTGAAAGATGCTTTACGAATTTGCCTCACAAATAATTTGTAAAAATTTCCGTTGAAAAATGACAGTTCTTTATTTACAAGATATATTTGTAGATGGGTAAACAAAAGGTTGTCATTTTTAAACGGAGAATGTTATAAATTATTTGCGCGGACAATTTACAAAGCATTTTTCAAGAAAGACAATTAGCCGTGAAACATCCAAACCGAACAAAAAACACAGTTCATTAATTGAAAAAACTGAATGAAAATTACCTTTTCAAAAGTTTGCATAAATCGGTTAATATTTATGCAAATCCGTTGCAATTAAATTTTTCCCTGGTCAAGAAAATACCTGGCAATACAAAAAACCATTTAAAATAATCAACAGATACTTAAAACTATGCAAAAATTATTTAAAAGAATCAGCACTCATTTGACTAGTGTAGAGCTGTATAACATCCTTAATCCTCCCAAAAAAGGATTCCACATACCGGCCTTAAAAAATCGAGTCTTCAACAAGGGTGTGTACTTCGTGGCCAGAACTCAGAGCCCGAGGATTCGTCGCATGTCCGCCCGTATGGTAGCCAAATCTCGCACCATTGGTATCCGTCCCCGCAGACTCCGCCCAAAGGCGTTAACCGCGGTGACGAACGCGATCGCCTCCCACGCAACGGACCCGAAGAACCTTACCGAGAGAGAGCGAGACGGACGTGTCCCACGCAGCGTTTCATCTCGCTTCCTCCCACTAAGCCAACCGATGATGCTGCTGCACCAAGACGCGCAAAGGCGACGGACGCGCGCGGGGCTCGAGGGTTTGCCTGAAAACCGTCGAGCCGAAGTTAAAGCTCCAGTCAGGCGTAACACTCACACGCGGCAGTCTCATCTCGCCGGGAGGAGGCAGAAAAAGACGCGCGGGGCACCGCGTTCGCCACGTTATATCCCCTGTGTTCTCCAAACAAATTTGCTATTGATCCTCGTCTACTTCGTCTACATCGTCGACTTCCGCCAAACAGTTTACACTCTAATCCGCGGCCCAAAGCGAGTAAGTGGGGTGCGTTCGGTCGATCGCCGAAAACCAGCAGCGCCCACGTGCGGCAAATTGTTATTGTCCCTCTTCATAGTGAAACATTTGACCTCAGCGTCATTGTCATCGTCCCAGTGGAGGTCGTCCTTGAGGTGAATCTGCTTGCAGTGTCGTGTGATCGTCGTTCAGTGTCAGTATTCTCATCCGTCGGCTGGATCGATGAACCGGACAGGATAGTACCGATGCTCAATGTCGTTGGGTTGAACTCACGTGACTTCCGACGGTGAATCCGACGAACGACGATGAAGAACGAAGTGGACAGTGTTTCGGGTCTGCATATGCAGCAGGAGCAGCAGCATCAGCATCATCATCCGCATCATCACTTGGCCCACGCGAGTCCCACGAGTCCGCAGTCCGCGGGACCATTGACCATCAGCAGGACCAGTGTCTCCTTGATGGGAGCTCAAAGTTTGGCTCAAGGGATTCAGCAACAGCAACAACAACAGCAGCAGCAGCAACAACAACAGGACAGTTCGCTGACCGTTAATTCAGGAAGCTCGGAGAGTCCCAGAAAGCCCGGCGCTCGTCGTCAGGAAAAACCTCCGTACTCGTACATCGCCCTGATCGTTATGGCCATTCAGTCGAGTCCTGATAAGAGACTCACCCTGTCAGAGATTTACACGTTTCTTCAGCAACGGTTTCCCTTCTTTCGTGGCGCTTACCAAGGATGGAAGAACTCGGTGCGGCATAATTTGAGTCTTAACGAGTGTTTCATTAAATTGCCAAAGGGTTTGGGACGACCGGGAAAGGGTCACTACTGGACCATTGATCCGGCGAGCGAGTATATGTTTGAAGAGGGTAGCTTCCGCAGGAGGCCAAGGGGATTTAGGAGAAAGTGCCAGGCGCTTAAGCCTCAGTACGGACAGTATTACGCAGGCGCTGGAACGGTTGCCGTCGGTGTCGGGGCTCAGGGTACCGGTTACGAGAACCTCGCGGCTGGTGGAGTCGACTACACGAACGGCTACCAGAATCAGTACCAGAATTATCATCAGGAATACGCGATGTACGGACCTCCAACAGCGGTCACGGATTGGAGTTACCCGGAGGCGCCTTACAAACCTCCGCCCATCGCTGAAGTCACCTACAAGACCACCGAGGTGACCTACAAAACGGGCGACACGTCGTTGTACAGGAATGGGGAGATCAGCTTCAAAAACGAGCCGACTTATCCCAGGAGTCAGGAGCAGATTGGATATAGAACGTCGGAGAGCTTTCAGACTGGGAAACAGGAGCATCATCATCAGCAGTGCCTTCAGGAAATGTCGTACAAGAGTGAAAACGACGGGGATGCGTTGATGAATTGCAATTACAAGGTTACGGGTGTTGGGAATACTGCTGGAAATCCTCAGCAGGCCTCGACGCCGAATCAGGATTATTACGTTGGTTATGGGCTGACCGCAGCAGCGTCGGGTCACGGAGCCAATGTCAATGCGGCGGCCGCGGCTGCCGCGATCAGGGGGCTTCAGGTGCAGGTTGGACCCAGCAGCCCCATTGGGAACCTCAACTCGCCGCACAGTGACTCCTGCCAGACTCCTGTTGCCGATCACGGTGAGTTACTTGATTGATGTAATGTGTGATGTTGAAGTTTCCATCGTTTAAATGCAACGAACATTTAAAAAAATAATTATTCTAACGATTCTAAGAAGTCATTATCACGATTAATCGTTATAATAACATTTTATTACCCAGTAGAATCTTTGGGATTCATTAGAATAATTTTTTTGTTACTTTTCGTTGCATTCCAACGATGCAAACTTCAACATCATTGTAATGTTGATTTCGAAGGAAAAAAAACAGAAATTCTTTGTTATGTATTGGTAACATTTGTTTTTAATAGCTATTGATTCGATTTAGATAAATAATATTGTTGAAGTCTGCATAGGCGTACATTTCACTGCCGCTCACATTGTTAACATACCAACAGAATAACAAGAAGATATTAAAAATTTAGTTCGCTGGGTCATGTCTATCGAAGACGTTTAGCTGACGTTCGATACGTTAAAGGAACAGCTGTTGGAAAATCATTGTTATCATTTTTATTTAATGTAAAATGCATTTAAGAGACCAAATGCGACAATACTTTTGAAAAGACCGAGTTTTTTTTAAACAATATTTATCATCAGAAAAAAATTCAATGAGAAACATTGATCTTTTTTTACATTTCGATTCATCCTAGACGGTCGCACATTTCATAGCATTTATCAACATTATATGCAATCAAGAGGCCGATTGATAAATTAATAGTCATTTAATTGCGGGGCGAAGACCTCAGCACCCTATTTGGCGTCAGTGGCTATTAGGATATTTAAGCCAACATCCCGAGTCCCCTGGGGACAAAAGGAGATCTGGGAAAAGGGTAGCATCGCGTTGGGTGGTGCGAGTCTTGGGTCTCGTAAAATGTGTTGACTGAAGTACAACCCCTCGCAGTGTCGTCTGACTGCGCAAGGTCCTGCGCTCGTGGAAAGGCAGGTCATCGACGAGGGTGAAGGAGAGTCGCGACGCCAGGCCATCTGGAAAATCGGTGGAGACGTTTTACGAGCGTCAGGGCGCCGGGGCACCCAGCCCCCTAACACGACGCTATTTTTTTCCTCACATATTGTTCGTCTTCTCCTTAAAAATCAATTCCCACCAACAAGAAGCAACTCTTGTTTCTTCAAAATAGTATTTTTTTTTTCATAAATTCTTTACAATATTGAATCAGAGTTGTAAATCCCCAAAAATTCATGAGATATGGTTAACAGTACAATTTTTTTTGTAATGATGATTTCATAATAATAATATGTAGGGATAATGAAATAGAGTGTAAACATTTGAATAGCTGAACAAATCCTGATTTTCGCTTTAATAGTGGAAGAAATAATAGAAAAAGTGGAAAAAAAATTTAATTGCATTGAAAAAGTAATGCGTTAATGATTTCTTCAATTTTTCCACTATTTTTCATAAAATTAAACCAAATATTAGTATTTTTTCTGTTATTTGAATGTTTACACTCTATTTTATAATCACTACATATTATTGTTATGAATATATCATTACAAAAAATTACTGTAAACTATATCTCATGAATTTTTGGGGATTTACAACTCGGTATTGAATTAGAGTAAATGAAAAAGACACATTATCAAAACCTGCGCTCATTTAATTCAACCCAATTTAATTAAATTTAGTGCCCAGTTTTAAACACTCGTTGCAACACATACGTTAGTACTCCAAAGTTTTTGAACTGAAAATAACTCGCAAACGTTCGTCTCTGATATATTAACAATGCAATTCGCCTAAGTCGAGTGTACTAAAATTGTTTATTCATTTATGAAATTTCTTGACTGACTCTGGCTCAGCAGATTCTCTCTCGATATCTGTCGCTGGTTACTTCGCGCTTGAAATGTCCCTTCGAGGCACGTGTCTCTCTAATGGAACTTTCACGAGGGACGCGAGACGACGAGAAGTCGCCCGAGAAACGGAAGAGAACGCGAAGAACGCGGGCGACGTGCGCGAGTCACCACGGACTTGACAGGCCCTATTAGCCCTGTTGTCAGCGCCGTCACGCCTCGCGAACGAACGAACGAACGAACCGTTGCGCTTCGAATTTTAGTGAGCCGTAACTCTCGGTAACTCGACACACGTGTACTACAGTGCAGTACAAGACGCTCGCTCTCGTTTCATCCATGAAAAAAGATTAATTTAAGCTATCTCAAATTACAGAACTCACTCACTGTGGGAACAGTGAAGAAAAATGTGATATTTTACTTTCGTTGTAGAGGAAAATTACGACTCAAAAAAATTACGACTTTGAAAAATCAAAATATGTGATTTTATCATTTTTAAAAGTCTTGCTCGAAATTTTATAAGTTGAATTACTTGCCGTGTTTTCAAGAAAATGTAAAAAAAAAAAACAATTTCTGACACAAAAATTGTAGATGTTTCAATTTTTGCAGTGTGATATTTAAAAAATCGTATTTTTCATTAATATTGGTTTGTGAAGTGAAGAAAAATGTGGTATTTTACTTTCGTTGTAGATAGAAATTACGACTTAAAATAATCAAAATATGTGAATTTTTTAAAGTTTTATTCGAACTTTTGTAAGTTGAATTGCTTGTCTTGTTTCCAAGGAAATGTAACAAAAAAACAATATGTGATTCAAAAATTGTAGATGTTTCAATTTTTGCAGTGTCATATTTTAAAAAAATCGTATTTTTCATTAATATACATTTTGGCGACTTTTTAATACAGTATTAAATGAACGCTTCGGAAAATGTAAAGCTACTTAATTTGCATTCAATTATTGCTACACAGAAAATCGATAAATCATGTTTGTTGTTTGGCAAACAATCGAAAGAGCGCTAATGAGTGTTGTAAGCGATTTTTAACCCACCCTCAATATCTTCTCCACCTATCTGCTTTCATTATAAGTATGTAACTCTTGGTCTTTCACTTCCGAGTGCGCGATGCTCGTGAGCTGTTGCGTTGAGCGTTTATCGTCCAAATGTTTACAAGGCCGGTAAACAAGATCTTCTTTAATCTACTGAGATGCTGCTGTTTTGCCGGGTCGAAATAAGAGAGGCTCATCATCGGATCCCGCCGCGGTAACAAGTACTCGAAATTTCCCGATTACGTTACTTATTTATTAACGCGAAAATAAAGAATAAAAAATGTATCCACGAGCGAAATTAAATTCAATCTGTGCTCGCGGATAAGTCGATGTGTATTATAATTATGACGAGCAACAGTCCTTTGGTCGCCAGAGACGGGAACGAGTACTCGAAATTTCCTGATTGCGCTACTTATTTTTGTTAACGCAACAAAAGAATTAATCACGAGCTAAATCAAATTTAATCTGAGCGCGTATAGATGAGTCGATGTGTATTATATAATTAATTTTTTAAGAGAGGATGACGAGTACAGTTCCTTGGACGCCAGTTGCGATAACAAGTACTCGACATTTTTTCGATTACG
Source organism: Itoplectis maculator (assembly GCA_964034905.1). Classification (NCBI taxonomy): domain Eukaryota; kingdom Metazoa; phylum Arthropoda; class Insecta; order Hymenoptera; family Ichneumonidae; genus Itoplectis; species Itoplectis maculator. The sequence continues at coordinate 8,627,780 of OZ035860.1, forward strand.
CTGCTTATTTGTTAATCCAAAAAAACTGTGTTCGCGAATAAAATGTTATATCATTTATAAATTGAAACAAGATTTTATCGGATTGGGTTCAAGTAATCGAATCGTCCGAGTCAATAAAGTTGATTAGACAATTGTCACCCATCGAATTAAGTTGCCTGAAACCGCTATTTAATTACGCAAATTGACAACAACAAGTAACTTTTTTACTTTGTAAAACTTTCTTGAGAATTAAGGAAAAAAAAGTATTAATGCAAGAAAAGAATAAAAAATACTGCAAGAAAAGAATAAAAGAATAAAAAAGACCGTAAACGAGTCGATGTGTATTAAAATTATGACGACTATACGGTCCCTTGGTCGCCAGCCAAGGACGCCTGTATCCCCCGCGTCTTTCTCGTCGAGCTTCGAGCTGACGTTCGGTTCTCGCTCGCGCGGACTTCTGTGCTGAATCTCGTGCCTTATGTTTCGTGCGCGTCGTTGGTTAGTGAACCGGGAACTTGTGATCCGTGAGAGCAATTTTGACTGGCAGCCTTACGCACCGGCCACACACGAAGACGCTTCAAGAACCGCGCGCGCGAATTCGCCCCGAGATTTTTGTTCTTATAATCCTTTAACGGCTGCTGCGAAGAGCGAGCTTCCGTTCCGCGTATTTGTCAAGTCCTTCGATTAAACCAATTTGTTCAGTGTATATATTTGCAAGAAACTGCGTTCGCGAATAAAATGTAATATACTTTATAAATTGAAACAAGATTTTATCAGATTAGGTTCAAGTATGAGGATAAAGTTTGCATCGTTAGAATGCAACGAAAAAAAAAAAAAAAAAAAAAAAAATTCTAACGATTCTAAAATTATTCCAACGACTCTAAAGCATTATTATAACGATCAATCGTTTTAATAACTTTTTATACCTAATACGATCCTTTGGGTTCAGCAGAGTTGTTATTTTTATTTATTTTCGTTGCTTTCCAACGATGCAAACTTCAACATGATGTTCAAGTAATCGAATCGTCCGAGTCAATAAAGTTAATTAGCCAATTAATTATGTCACCCATCGAATTAGGTTGCCTGAAACCGCTATTTAACTACGCAAATTGACTACAACAAGTAACTTTTTTACTTTGCAAAACTTTCTTGAGAATTAAGAAAAAAAAAAACGTTTAAGACTCGAAATTGTTACTTTTTATACCACGATTCAGTTTCTCGCCGGAGCCTCTTTGAATTTCAGTTGTCGTGCTTCAAACTCCCATGGTTTTAACATATGACGATATTGAATTTTACCGTGAATCCCCATGCGATAAATTGCCAAAAATTGCTTTAACCCCGGTACAAGTACGCGGTTCCGAATGAGAGCGAAGAAGCGAGGAGAGCGAGGAGTAAAAACACAAGATAGGCACGGGTGAAGTGTACAGCACTTGAGCAGTATCTGCTCGAGTGCTGCCGGGCTCTTCGAATTTATCGGCCAGCACCCGACGGGTACCTTACAAGCACCAATTCCTTCTCTCCGCGCTCGTGAGACTTTTTTTCTCCACTGCTTTCACTCTACGTGGGGTCTCGAGAGATCATTAAGAAAAAAAAATGTCTTAAAAATCTAACTACGCAACGCGGTCAACCCTCCGATGACTGCAGTGGTGAAATCGCATGTTTTCGACTTAGAAAAAGATACATATTGCTTTGCGCAATATATTTCAGGCTGTACAAAGCACAAAGCTTAACGAACAAATGTTATAGTCGATTTTGACTATTTTATAAAGAAAGCTTTGTGAAAGGTGGAAAATAATGATTGTTGAAGAAATATTACTCTTATGCTGCGTATACTAGTTTAATCGCATGTTTTAGATTTAGAAAAAGATACATATTGCTTTGCGCAATATTTTTCAGGCTACACAAAGCACAAAGCTTAATGAACAAATGTTATAGTCGATATTGACTATTTTATAAAGAAAGCTTTGTGTAAGGTGGAAAATAATTATTGTTGAAGAAATATTGCTCATATGCTGCGTATACTAATTTAATGTAATATTTTTCTGATTTCAGGAATGAGGATGCAGTGCTCGAGTTCGAGTTCGAATAGTTCTGGCGGCGGTTTAGTGGACCGTAAATTGTCGTACCTAGGTCATCACCCAGTAAGTTCTGTGAGTCTAAGCTCACTAGGCTCGCTGAGCTTAAGCAATCTCGGGGGCCTCAGTATACCGAGTATAACCGGCTCGGTTACGTCCAACATTCACGCCTCGACGCCACCGCCGCCCCCACCACCCACGAGCATGTACTACGATCAAATCAAGTACGGCGTGTGAGAATTCACGACCACCAATCGGCGATAAAATTTATTTATATTTATGCGATCATCGTTGATCAATTAATTGTCGTTATTAATTTAAGTTATAGATCATAGAATTTGTAGGATAAAATAAAGTTTGGTAAAAAAAAGCAGTTAAAAACTAAAGCATTTCTAATTTTTCTCGTTTTTATTTTCATCCTTTCCTCGCGTCACTCGAGCATCATTGCTCGGTATATTTCACGTTGTTTCCCGAAAGCTACGTGACGTCCGGAGCATAAGCGAATGCATTGTCGTAACTTCTATATGCGTGGATGACAATTTACGTCACGATTCTGTGGTCGAGATAAGGCGATTACGCTACGGGAACTCCAGAAAAAGTTGGCACGCGCGATTCTCTCTCCTGCGTCTTCTGTGGTTCCGTCGATGCAGACTGATTGGCGTTGCATAGAAAAACAAAGAGAAAAAAAATAGTAACACAATTTATCATCATTAAATAGACGATATTTCATATTAGAATTTTTCGACTACAAATCGATTTCCAAGCCCTAAGTTTTCTCCGTTATTTATTGACCATCCACACTAAATTATTATATTTCCATGATAATTTGCCAACAAAATGTATTGACAATTTTTCAAAATTCTCTCAAAGTTTAGCTGTTTGGGTCTTAAGGTAGTCGCATCGGTACAATCTCGTCAAATGACAGTTTCGGAGAAAACTTCGAATACTTTTTTCAATGGGATAATAATCTGAAAAAAAATCAAGTATGTAGAAGCTGGTGAAAGTATTGATTTTGCACAATAATAACTCCAAAATGTTAATAACAAATTAACGAAAAAATGAATTGTTCAACAAATTACCCGCCAACTCAACTTTTTCTTCTCATGAAAATTATTCATTCATATTTCTGATTGCGTACAAATTTTTTCAGAATTTCGTAGAATTTTTTTAAATTGCGTTTTTTAAGCAGAATGAGGGGCGAAAACCGCTGTTTAAAAAAATTAGACAAAATTCCGAAAATATTCATACGTATTCAGAATTATGAATGAATAATTTCCATCAGAAAAAAAAACAGATGGGTTGCCGGGTAATTTGTTGAAAAATTAATTTTTTCATTAATTTGTTAATATCATTTTGGAGTTATTATTATGCAAAATCAATACTTTCAGCACCTTTTACATACTTGATTTTGTTCTGATTATTATCCCATCGAGAAGTATTCGAAATTTTCTTCAAAACTGTGATTTGACGGGACTGTGCCGATGCGACTACCTTAAAAGCACTCAGTTACTTTCTTAAGTTTCAAAATTCCCGTATCAACATGCGAACATTTTTTTTCTTTTTTTCACTTCGAACTGAGGGGACGAAAAAAGGCGTAGATAACGAGGGGTCTGATAGATAAAAGAAGCGAACACGTTGCGACCAGACGAGACGCGGGGTGTATTTGCACTGCTGGACGGGTTGCCTAACCCAGTCGTAAAGCTCGAGCAGACCTTTCCACGTGGGCGCTGCACCTCGGGGCCGACACACGTTGTGCGACGCTGCTCTCCGTCCGCAGGTTTTAGGTGCGCACAGTGGAGCATTAGGTATTTAGGTAATCTGTCTCTCGCCGCTCGGGCCGGAACATCGCCAAACGTACGGACCGCTCGGGGCACGTTAGGTGCAGTGTTATGAGGAAGAGGTGGACCACTATATCGCTTCGGTAGTTGCACACCACGTGTGTAAACATGAGAGTGGCGGCACCGATTGACCAGCATATTCGCTCGCGTCTCGATTTCCTCTCCGAGAAATTCATCGCCGCGAGAGATAAAGTGTCGACTCTGGGCTTTGCCGATGCGGTCGAAAGCGTTCGCGCTCTCGGCGAGCGTGAAGGATCTCGACGTGAATAAAACAAAAAGGCTACAGAAGAGCCCCGATTAATCGGAGGTCGGATTTTGCGGAGAACGCATTATCGCATCCTACAACTCTTGTTATTGAAATATTATTTAATAATTAGTTTAGTTCTGTGATTTTTTAATTTTTCGTAAGTTGATTCCTTCGCGTCCAGGTTTAAAGTGTTAAGGGGCCACTGTGAAAAAATAGGCTGTTTTAGGGAATTTTTTTCAGAAAAACTGCAATGTAAATCGAGATTTAAAGAACGGCTGTTTATTATACATGTTAGTGACTGTATACGATAATTTTTTTGAAGCGATTCGTAACAAAATGACGGTTGTGCAGCGTTTCTGCGATGACGCCTCCGTTTTTCCAAGCTCCACGGCTGGACCGATTCCTCGAACAATTATGTTCCGATTTACTTGAATTTTTGCACATATCTTTAAAAATACATTGTCTTCGACACTACGTAGCATTTTTTTGATAATTAGATTATTAACTAAATGGCGCACTTTTAAAGTGAAAAGTGCAAAATTTGCCTAAAAAATCGTCACAAAATTGTTAATAACAAATGAACTGAGGCAAAAATGAAAAAAATCTTACGCAGTGTCGAAGAAAATGTATTTCTAAAGATGTGTGCAAAATTTCACGTGAATCCGAACATAATTGTTCGAGTAATCGGTCCGGCCAGCTTGAAAAAAGTAGTTTTGAGATAAACACGTTTAAAGTTTGTCTTCCTAGGATGCTGCGCACCAGGCGGCCGCGCACTAAAATTCGAGAATCGAGTACTTAGAAACTTTTCTCGGCCATTATATTTTGGGACATCATTATCGAGGTCCCCCGGGACCTTTTAAAGCAAAAAGAATCTACAGTGGCATAACCCCTTAATAAATGTCGTGATGGTAAAAAAAGCAGTTCCAAAACTGCATTTTCGTAATGTACCTATTTCACAATATAATTTCAGTACTCCGCGCTGAATTTGTTCTCATTCACACCGATTAATCGAGCTTCAACTGTACCCACGTGACCTTCGATAGATGATCGAGAAATTGATAGTCTGTCGGTCATCTCGTTAGCGTTTTGACCGCGACTCGCTCCTTCTTCTTCTTCTTCTTCGTCTTATCGATTTTACGGGACCTTTTAAAGCAAAAAGAATCTACAGTGGTATAACCCCTTAATAAATGTCGTTATGATTAAAAAACAGTTCCCAACCTGCATTTTCGTAATGTACCTATTTCACAATATAATTTCAGTACTTCGCGCTTACTTTGCTCTCATTCACACCGATTAATCGAGCTTCAACTGTACACACGTGACCTTCGATAAATGATCGAGAAATTGATAGTCTGTCGGTCATCTCGTTCGCGTTTTGACTGCGACTCGCTCCTTCTTCTTCTTCTTCTTCTTCTTCTTCGTCTTATTGATTTTACGGGACCTTTTAAAGCAAAAAGAATCTACAGTGGTATAACCCCTTAATAAATGTCGTGATGGTTAAAAAAAGCAATTCCAAAACTGCATTTTCGTAATGTACCTATTTCAAAATATAATTTCAGTACTTCGCGCTTACTTTGCTCTCATCCACACCGATTAATTGCGCCTCAACTGTACACACGTGACCTTCGATAAATGATCGAGAAATTGATAGTCGATCGATCGTCTCGTTTGCGTTTTGACCGCGGCTCGTTCCTTCTTCTTCTTCTTCGTCTTATCGATTTTATAACGTCAACGAGGGACCAGAGCACGTCAAGCCGACGAGCCCGAGTCGCACGATCCCGCGTTGCTTACACGATAAATTCAACGTCGCTCACCCAGCTACTATCGCATCATCGCCTCTCGCTGCAACGATCGGTCAGCACGTAGCAGATTCGTCACATCTCTTATCATTCCGCATTGATTCTTCGAGGCAACGGGGGATGTCGATTTTTTTCCTCCTTCTACTTCTCTTCCACTTCTTCTTATTGTGGCGTAAAAGAGGAACGCGGGCCTGAAGCACGAGCGTTTTCTCCCTGTTCCACTTACGACGAGTATCTGGAAAAAGAAGAGAGAGAGAGCGAGAGATATGTAGACGCTAGTTATGTGGAATGCGCGTTAGGCTTAGGAGCGCGCACGACGTGCAAGCGGAGCCACTCAACGAGAATGATGACAGCAACGGCAGCAGCGATGTCCTTATAGACGGCGCACAGACCGAGCGAGCAGTGTTCTTCTTTGGGACACGCGATTTTACGTCGGAAAGCTCGAAGCTCCGTTTCCCGATTTTTTTTTTTTTCGTTACACTCGGTGGAACGTTTCCGTGATTCGCGTCTTTGTTGATATAATTTGTCGCACTTGTTAGTACACAAATATTTAAAGCTCTAAACAGCAAAACATTTGAGAATAAAGCGTTACTATTTGGTGTAAAATGAATGACTGTGATGATGGAAAATATTATTAGTGAAAATATGGACATGTGTTCTAAAAGAATCCGATGCTAATGAATAAATCAATAAATGAATATAGTTTGTTGACAATAAAAAAAATTAAAACAAAGAAATAGTCATACTAAATTTTTAATCGATGGATGCAATCTTAACTTCTTCAGCGGCAATGACGCCATATGGCGCATGCATTTCCCGATTATTATCCAATTATTTTCCGATCGGCTTGATTGATTTTCGTGAAATTTGGTACTCGGGGGCTTTAACCCATTAACGTCCAAGCGTCCCGATTTCTTACCAAACTTTCAACGCGATTATTTTTTATGTTATCGGCGTTGAAAAAAATTTGTTTTCGGATATATCGACGTAGAATTTTATGCTCTTTCAGAATATCGGCTCAAAATTTCGATTAGACCCACAGAAAAAAAAATATGGCCGATTCAAGCGAGAAAAACGTGAAAATTTGTGAAAAAAACCTTTTTGTGCATTTTTTTTTGCAATGTTACCGCAATGAATTCGTACTGCAATCGTGATCAGAGGTGATCGGAATAGTTAAAGTTTAACAGGAAATTTTCACGTAATGATCGAACCACTCCTTTTTACAATATGGCGGCTAGAACGTAAATATTCTACAAAAACATAAGCTAATTTTTTTCTCGGAAACTATTGAGCTTAGCTCACATTATGTAAGGACAAAAATACCTTAGAATTGGTCAAAGAATATCCTCAAATTTTTCAAAAAATTTTTGAGATGATTTTTGGTTTCCCAAAATATCAAAATAATTAAAATTGACAATTTTTTTTTTCTTTTTCTTAAAAAATTTGAGAGTATTCTTTGACCAATTCTAAGATATTCTTGTTCTTAGATAATTTGTGCTAAACTCAATAGTTTCCGAGAAAAAAATTAGCTTATTTTTGTAGCATATTTACGTTCTTGCCGTCATATTGTAAAAAGGAGTGATTCAATGATTGCATAAAAATTTACGCATAAAGTAATTCGTATTGTGTCGATACATTTTTCAAGAAAAAACAAAATTTTGCAATTTTAATTTTTTTGATATTTTGGAAAACCAAAAATCATCTCAACAATTTTTTGAAAAATTTGAGGATATTCTTTGACCAATTCTAAGATATTTTTGTCCTTACATAATGTGAGCTAAGCTCAATAGTTTCCGAGAAAAAAATTAGCTTATGGTTTTGTAGAATATTTACGTTCTAGCCGCCATATTGTAAAAAGGAGTGGTTCGATCATTACATGAAAATTCCCTGCTAAACTTTAACTATTCCGATCACCTCTGATCACGATTGCAGTACGAATTCATTGCGGTAACATTGCAAAAAAAAATGCACAAAAAGGTTTTTTTCACAAATTTTCACGTTTTTCTCGCTTGAATCGGCCATATTTTTTTTTCTGTGGGTCTAATCGAAATTTTGAGCCGATATTCTGAAAGAGCATAAAATTCTACGTCGATATACCTGCAAACGAATTTTTTTCAACGCCAATAACATAAAAAATAAGCGCGTTGAATGTTCGGTAAGAAATCGGGACGCTTGGACGTTAATGGGTTAAGGGTCGCTGATTACGAATCCGAACTCAAAATTTGGAAACAAGAAATAGCAGACTCAATATAAGAGGTACAAAATGTGCGCACGATTTCGTCTGCCGCTTAAGGGGTTAATGTATTAATTTTGTATTTGATGTTTTGATGCGCAGCATCACCTCGTGTATTCAGTACATTCTGTATGTTTTGGTTTAATTAATTTAATTTGGTTTTTGGACAAACGTTTTTGAAAATTCAGCGCCTATCTAACTAGAGCCTCTCCATGAGCAGACTGCTTTTTTTCTACAAGGAACAAAGCTCGACGACCAGCGGGACCAAAAATTCTGTATGTTTTGGTTTAATTAATTTAATTTGGTTGAAACGTCAAATTCTGCTCAAACAGTAAATTCTGCTTAGTTACATTAAAAAAAACTACAAAGGTTTTTGAAAATTCAGCGCCTTTCTGACTAGAACCTCTCCATGAGCAGACTGCTTTTTTACTACAAGGAACAAAGCTCGAGGAGCAGCTGGACCAAAAATTCTGTATGTTTTGGTTTAATTAATTTAATTTGGTCAAAACGTCAAATTCTGCTTAACCGCGTAATTAAACTAAAAAAACTACAAAGGTTTTTGAAAATGTAGCGCCTTTCTGACTAGAGTCTCTCTACGCGCAGACCGCTTTTTTCTAAAAGGAACAATGCTCGACGAGCAGCTGGAAGAAAAAAATACGCTTAATTTTTTTAACCGTCCGAGTCCCGTGACAAAGTCTCTCGTCCTGTTACCGCCTCCCCAAAAAATAAAGGACAAAATATAGAGACTGCATTATCTCAAAGCGTGGAACGGAAAAAAAGGCGCGCGCAATGCGTCGCAAAGCGAGAAGAGCGGCTACGGCGCTCTAGCGACGTCGGCGTCGGCGGCAACCTGGAAGGAAGGGGTTCGCTCTAAAATAATAAACTCGGGGCGAACGCGGGAGCGGCCGAACTAGACGAAAAAGCCGATTTCCGAACGGCCTGCAACTTTACACTGTGCAGTCGCGTTCGTTACGAGAATTCCGGAATATCGCGTGTGAATTTCTTTTTTTTTTTTTCTTTTTTCTTCTGGTTTTCGCGCAAGGAGCAGGCGCGGTATTCGACGTCGAGTACGGAACACGCGCGCACGCGGAGGCGAAGTTATTTTCGATCGGTATGGCGGAAACGCGATGATACGCGGAGATTCCGGAAAATTTGTTTATTTGGTTGCAGTCCCTCGTATTTATTTTCGTGCCTGTAAAACTCTCGGGACAATTCTCGGGGCAAGATAAAGGGAAAAATGGAGGTGACTCGCGTTATGGATATAGCTGCTGTTTAAACATCGAGAATTTACAGCGATTAAATACATATACGAACTAAGTGGGCGGAGGAACGCAACGTGCGTTAACCTTTCGGGGGTTGGACTTTACGGCCGTGAATTTTCGAAAATCTCGAAAGTTCCGCTTTTTTCGTCTGTAAAACTCGTCGCACGATACCGGCGAGTTGGTCGTAAATTAATGTAAAATAATTACAGTCAGATATAAATCACAGTTATCAAGAGTTATTACCATTATTTAACATAAGACTGAATCACGGTGAGATTGGAGACGTTCCAACAATTCTCGCCAATTTGATGGTCGGCCTTCGGCCCAATGAAAAAGCGTGAGGGACTCGAAAAGAAATAGGTTTTCGCGACAACAAAGGATCTATCTTGCGTTGTAACAAAAGGTCGATTAAAAAGTATTCGGATTAGGTTTGGATCCCTGCTTAAAGTATCCCATTCATCCCTACTGAAACTGATAGAATCCGATTGACCTTGAATCGGAATGAATATGCTCAATAAGAGACAAGTTTTCTCTCCAATTGAAAGCGAATAAGAAATAACGTGATTGAATAGGCAACTCAACTCAATGGAATTGTATTATTATCGCCCAATTCAAAAAAGAATTCAATCGGTATCGTCGCATTAAGTAATCGATAAATTTGAATCGGTTTTTTATCCAAGAAATTTCCAATTCAACAACGGTTTTCCTATACAAAATATGTATTAGTTTTAATCGGTAAATTCTTACTTGAGGATTTTATTAAGTTATATCGAAAGATTCCATTTACATGGCGAACCATTCAATCAGTACTAGCGGAACGAATTGGAACGATTCTGGCGATCTATCTATCGGAATCGCTTCTGTGAATTGGAAATTCCTTGGACAAAAAACACATATCATTCCCACTCGTAAATAAATTACTTTATTTATATCGGTTTCAATAAGATTTTCTAAGCAGAGATGTGCGACGCGGATTCCACGTTGCCGAGTGAATACACCGGAGGACTCTACGATTGTATATTATCGCCATTCTCGCGTAGTAAACCATCTCGAGTTAAACATTTACAACTCACTCGAGCGATTCGCACGAGAATCTCGCAGGTCGCGATTCTCCCGAAACGTCGGCGGCTGCGCAGCAGCGGCGAGTTCGTTACCGCGCACGTGGCGCCATCTGCGCGCGCAGAGCTGCGCGTCGGCCGGCAGATGGCACCACCCGCGAGTTCTCCGTCCAATCGCGTGCTGCGATACAGTTTTGATACGTATAATTGGCAGCGTAAATGGTGATCAGCGGCGGAGACTTGTTGAGAGCAGGAAGCAGTGGAAGCACCAGCGGCCTCATCGGTATGCTGAACGCTGTCAACGGCGCGCACCGGTAAATCAACGTTGATCCTGCGGAAAATCATCACCAACAATTATGGAGGATATATTGAACAGACTCATGGTCGCCGATACCTGCGTCGTCCGCAAGGTAAGTCAATGCGCGCAATTACGCCGAATCTCTGTTAATAGACTGTCGCCCGGGTCGAGCAACACGTGCTCGTTCCCGGTGACGAGTCTCGCCAACATATTCCGACCCTTTGCCGGCCTTTCCCCACTTGTCCCCGATTTTTTATCGATTGACCCGATCGTTGCATCCGCGAGCGGAAAAATTGTTGACACACCCACAATGCGATGCAAGTAATTTTTTAGTTTCACAGTCATGGTTTTGTTTTCCAATATCAGGCGACTGCGGAGCTGCGCGAGGCTTTCAAGAAGCCGGAGGGCACTACCGCACTGTTTGATCTTGCGATACTCTCCCAGAAGCCAATGGTAAGTTGTCGTGACATAACTATTTTGGTGTAAGTTTTTATTAAATAGACAAGAATTATCGTCAGTGTTATCATGGTTATAGTTGTTGTTATTAAGGATGTTATACAGCTCCACACTAGTCAAATGAGTGCTGATTTTTTTAAATAATTGATGCTTAGTTTTAAGTATCCATCGATTATTTTGAACGGTGATTTGTATCGCCAGGTATGTTCTTAACCTGGGAAAAAGTTAATTGCAATGGATTTGCATAAATATTGGCCAATTTACACAAATTTTTCAAAAGGTAATTTTCATTCAGTTTTTTCAAAGAATAAACTGTGTTTTTTGTTTGATTCGGATCTTTCACGGCTCATTGTTTACCAACGACAATCTTTTGTTTATCCATCTACAACAATTTTTTGTAAGTGAACAGCTGTCATTTTCCAACAGGAAATGTTACAAATTATTTATGTGGCAAATTCGTAAAGCATCTTTTAAGGAAGACAATGAGCCGAGAAACATCCAAATAGAGCAAAAACACACAGTTTATTCTTTAAAAAAACGGTACGAAAAGTACGTTTGTAGATGTTTGCGTAAATCGGCTAATATTTTTGCAAATCGATTGCAATTAAATTGTTTCCAGGTCAAGAACATATCTGACAATACAAATCACCATTAAAAATTATCAACAGATGCTTAAAACTATGCATAAATTATTTTTAAAAATCAGCACTCATTTGACTAGTGTGGAGCTGTATAACATCCTTAAACATAGAATAGTAGCGGAAGTTCTCAATGTAATTAAAAAGTACCGTCTCTATGTAACGGAAGAATATTGTGTGTTTGCGCAGATAAGACAGTATGCAGCTTTACTTCTGAGAAAGCGTTTCTCAAAAATACAAAACTGGTCGCATCTGCCTGAGGAGATTCGCACCAGGGCCAAGGAACAAATTCTTATGCAGGTAGTTATTAGTACAAATATAAAGAAATTCATTTCAAGAAATACAATGTTTTCTATGCTTTTCTACATATCGCATAAAATATAAATTGGTTCTATGTTATTTATGAGATCTGTTGTTGCCTGGTAGGGTCTTCTGCGCGAACAAGAGACCATTGTGCGACACGCTATAGCTCAACTGATCGGTACGATAGTCAAGCACGAACTGCCAAACAACAGCTGGCCACAAGTGTTCAACGTAATCCAGGAGCTGGTATCGAGCGACAATGTAGCTCAGAAGGAGCTGGGCATGTACACCTTATCCCAGATCACTGCTATAGCTCCTGACGCTTATGTAGTTCATGCTGAGTCAGTAATGACGCTTTTGGGACAAGTGATGAGCAGTCTCGATGCCTCTGGAAACACAACGGCTTTTTACGTTCTTCAAACAATGTTGCATCTCGTTCCTCTGGTTGAGGGCAATCAGATCGTGAGTATCGTGAATTTTTTGCGGAAAGATGCTCGATGTTGAAAAACTCCCGAGAAGTCTGCAATGTTATTAATGGACGACGATCGTGGTTAACAGATGGTGAACGCTTATCACCAAATGATGATACCAGCGATTGCCGTCGTTCAAACCCTCGCTACGGCTGACGAGGACAAGGCTATCCTGTCTCTCGAATTGTTCGATGAATTGTGCGATCAAGCGGTCGTCGTTGTCGGTCCTCGGATCAAGGAACTGACGGCTATGTGTCTCACGATCGCCGGAAATACGTCCTTTGACGACGATCTGAGATCTCGAGCTATCACTCTATTGGGCAACCTCATTGCGTCGAAGAAGAAGGCCATAATCAAGCATAAGATCGTCGAGCCTATTGTCGGTATGCTATGAACATTTACAATTTTTACTTGGTCCAATACTGTTAAAAATGTGGTGTTACAAACAACACCAAGTCGGCGTCCGTATAGGTCCACACCAATCACGGTGATAATGAGCAGTGTTAAGGGAGTCTGAAATACCGACATTCAGCTCAAAAGGTCAAAAGTGCCAGTTTTTCGCGAATTATCAACGAGTCGAAGCGAAAATTGAAAATTGAAATAGACGCCAGTAATATCAATCTCTTTAATGAATTAGTCAGAATTTTGATTTTTGGAAAAAAAAAAAACAGGTCAATTAGCCGGTAGAGTTTGTAATGAAAACTCGATTTTTGTCTTCAATTTTTCGATTAAAACTGAGAAAAGCGACTAATTTATTCATAAGATAATGAAAAATCACACATTATATGTGCATTCATGCCCTTAAAGCGAAAAGTGTTACAATGTTTCATCGGTAACACAGGAATAAATTTAACGAAACCGCTGGTGTTGATTATACACCGTAAAAAGTGTTACTATTAACACTGTAATAAGTAACACTAGGAAAAAGTCCACACCAGCAGCGTTTAACACCGTAGATTTTTAACAGTTTAGCGATGATCTGCTATTTTTTTCATTGATTAAAATCGATCTTCTCTTGTTCTCCGATAGACGTACTGTACGAGCTGATGTCGGCCAAAACGGACGAAGATGACGACGAAGACTACTTTGCTGACGAGAACGAGGAGCAAAAGCCAGCGACACGAGCCACCCATACGATGCATCTTCTCGCTCTACATCTCAAACCCGAGAAATTAGTTCCCTACTTGGTACATTTCATTCCTTGCAACATTTTGTTTAAATCAATGAAAATAATTTCCTCGTAGCGAAAATGTCAAGAACATATGATATTGAAGTTTCCATCGTTGGAATGAAACGAAAATTTGAAAAAAATATATATTCTCACGACGTTAACATTATTTTAACGATGCTAAAAAATGTTATTGTAACGATTAATCGTTATAATAACTTTTTATACCGAATACAATCGTTTGGGTTCATTAGAATCATTTTTTTTATTTTCTTTGCATTCCAACGATGCAAACTTCAAAATCGTAAGAAACATCAAAGAGCTGGCAGTCGAAAACTTCACCCTCATAATTTGTACTGTGTTTCAGCTCCGACGCATAAAGCCCGGTTTCGACGGCAACGACATTTACGCGAAAAAGGCGTCGTATCTGGCGATGGCTGTGCTCGCCGAGGGTTGTTCCGATCACATAAGAAACAATTACTTGCCGGATTTCTTGCAGTGCGTGCGAGCCGGTATAATGAACGAAAATCCCGTGGTATGCAACGCAGCTCTCTACGCGGCCGGGCAATTCTCCGAATTTCTGCAGCCTGAGATCAGCCGTTATTCGGACGAATTGCTGCCGGTTCTCTTTCACTTTTTGGAACGAATTCACGAGTACGCGGACAAAGAAAAGCGGCTGCCGCGCGGTGTCGTTCAAATGTTCTTCGCCCTCGAGACTTTCTGCGAGAATCTCAACGAAGGCCTCTTGCCTTACCTGCCCACACTGATGCAGAGACTCCTCGGCTATCTCAACAAGGGAACGTCGCTGCAAATAAACGGGCTCGTTTTCAGCGCTATCGGAGCTGCCGCTAATGCCAGCAAAGAGCACATGCTGCCGTATTTTCAGGACATAATGGGACATCTCAATCCGTTTCTCACTGAAAAGCAACCGGAGGAGACTGTGTTCCTGCAGGTCCAGGCGATCGGTGAGTCACCCTCTCAGTTTATATATCTAAACAGATCGCCCGAGTTGAATTTTTGCCGAAATTGGATTTGATTATTCCAAATAAAAAGTCTGACAATCAAATTAAGGGGTCTCTCTACGTTGGAATTTTTTAAAAATCGATTTTGTTTTGTGTATTTTTCGAAAGTTTATATATTTAAAAGTATTATCTGGAAGTTTTAGAAAGATCAGAGCATTCTAAAGGTATTTTCCATACGTTGAACGCTACCTGAACGCGCTTGTTCGCCGTCTATCGCTAAAAATTTGAACAGGTTTTTCTCGAAACAACGTTTTCGAACCGCTTGTTGAAAAAATCTCAGGAACTACTGATCGGATCCTTATGCAATTTTAACCACATATTCTGTAGACTTATTGCTATATCCCCTGCCAAAATTATTGCAAAATTAGAATTTTTACTTTTTTTTGCGAATAATGTGCAAAAAAACACGTTTTTTTTCATTTTTTTTCTTTTGCCCGCCATTTTTTGTTTGTTATTTTTGCATGTAATCAATTCTGGTAGGGAATATAGCCACAGATATACTTAACCTAAAACCATTTAATTTTTTTGATTCGGTTCGGCCCTTGTTGAGATTTTTTCAGCAGTCCACACTTACCTATTTTTTGCGGACTCCTGGTTACCTGGCATTTTCACACTAAAAAGTGACTAAAATCAATTTCTTTTTTTTTTTTTGTAATTTACGAATGCCTTTGTTAAGCCTAACACGTTTTACATCGCTAAACAACAGTATTCTCAACAAAAGAAAAGAAGATAAAAATAGCGTTTTTTCCATGCATCTAAAGTAGAGAGACCACTAAACGAAATGTTTGGGTCGCAATACATGACGATAAAAATATTTTTTTCAGAAACTCTTGGAGCTTTGATAAGAAATATCGGTGGTGAGAATCTCTCTACTGTGGTCGGTACTTCCCTCGAGTTTGGATTAAGGCTAATGCGCGAAACAACAGACCCAGATATAAAGAAGGTCGTTTACGGTCTTTTCGCTTCTATCAGTACTGTAATGAAGAAGGATATGGCTGCAGCTCTCCCGCAAATCGTTGAATTCATGATCGAGAGTGTGCAGAGCACGGAGGGTGTTGTTGTGAGTATGATTTAAATACTATTCACGACGACCATGTCTACGTGACTCTCCAATAACACGATCTTTGCGAGGAAGCAGAATGATATCAGCTTTTCGTGCTTTCAGACTAACTACAAGGAGCAAGAGACCGGAGCTTTCTTCCCAGCGTACGCGGATGTCAGTGATACTGAAAACGAAGACGAGGAAGATATTGAAAACACTGACAACGAAGACGATGACGACGATGACGATGTCGCGGGCTACGGGATAGCCAACTCGTACATCGAGGAAAAAGAAGAAGCTATTTTGGCTCTTCGTGAAATCGCGCAGTACACCGAGTTAGTATGTTTAATATTTTCGCATGGAACAAAAAAATATGGTTAAATATTATCCAGCGACTATACCTCTCCAACTTCTAAATGACGGTCAAAGTGGACTTCTCCAACAATAATTTGAAACCGTCGCATTTGCAATTTTTCAACGTATTCCAACGTCTGAGAGATCATTATTATTATTACAATAACAACTGCGGACTTTTTTGCAGGGATGCGTTTTTGCCCTTCATCGAAAAATCCTTCGAGGAAACCTTCAGAGTTATAAATTACCCTCAGGAGGATATAAGGGCAGCGGCGATAGACGGATTGTTGCAATTTTGCATTAACTTATCGAAAATCAAGACCAACGAGGGTAGGGAGGCATTGCTGAAGGCGCTTTCGGTGTTGGTGCCCAAATTATCGGAGCTGATAAGACTGGACAGCGAAAGAACGGTGGCGATTAACGGGCTCAGCGCTTACGCGTCTCTCTTGAAGGAAATCAAGAACGATGTGATTCTCGGCCAGGGACATCGTGAAGCGATATTCAACTGTGTTCACGACGTTATGAATGAGAAAACTGAGTGTCAGGATCAGGAGGAAGCCGACGGCGAGAGCATCGAAAACGAAGCCGAGGAAGACGAACATCTGATCGAGTGCGCCGGCGACGTTCTGTCGGCTTACGGAAAAGTTATATCGCCGGAAGATTTCGCAGCCCACTTTCAAGTTATTTTACCGGCGCTTCAAGAAAGAGCGGTACGTTAAAAAATATTGTACCAATTCGACAGGTTTTAAGGAGGTTGGAGCGCTACGCACTAGTCAAATTAGTGTTAATTTTTAGAAATCGTTTTCACAAGTTTTATGAGTCAATTCGCTATCGTTTATGGTGATTTGTATAAAAATATATGTTCTTGACCAGGGAAAAATTTAATTGCAACGGATTTGCATAAATATTAACCGATTTACGCAAAATTTTGAAAAGGTACTTTTTGTTCAGTTTTTTTTTAAGAATAAACCGTGTTTTTTGTTCGATTTTGATTTATAGCGGCGCATTCTCTTCCTTGAGAGATGTTTTACGTATTCACCGTCTAGATATTTGATAGTATTCACCGTTTAAACATCACAGTCTTTAGTTTGCCCATCGACGAAATTTCTTCGTAAACAACCATTTGTAATTTTTAAACGGTAAATACTGTCGAATATCTAGACAGTTAATATGTAAAGCATCTCTCAAGGAAGAGAATAAGCCGCGATAAATCAAAATCGAACAAAAAACACGGTTTGAAAAAACTGAATGAAAATTACCTTTTCAAAAGTTTGCGTAAATGGGTTAATATTTATGCAAATCCGTTGCAATTAAATTTGTTTCCTGGTCGAGAAAATACCTGGCAATACGAATCATCATTAAAAATCATCAACATGTGCTTAAAACTGTGTATAAATTATTTAAAAAATCATCTTTCGACTAGTGTGGAGCACTCCAACCTCCTTAAAAATATTTCTTCAGAATATCTTGCTTATTTCGTTAAAATTAATTTACAGAAGCCCAACAAATCAGAGGCGCAGAGATCTTTCGCTGTCGGCACGATAGCAGAGTGCATGGCCGGCTTGAAACACACCTCAGCCGCGTTCGTTGATCAGCTCTTGCCGCTCTTCCACAAATCTTCGACGGATGAAAGTCCCGAAGTTCGTAACAACGCGTTCTACGGTCTCGGCGAATTGGTCCTTCACTCGAAGGAAGCGATGTACAGCCATTACAACAGCATTCTCTCGATGCTCATTGTGGCCTCGGCGCGAGAGGATCACGGCGGGCCGAGGGACAACATGGTCGGCGTTATTGCGAGAATGATCATCGCGAATTATTCGATTCTCGATATAGCTCAGGTATTTCCCTCCTTCGTCAAGCAGCTACCGCTCCAGCAGGACTTCGAGGAGTATCAGGCGGTTTTCCAGAGCGTATTGACGCTCTACCGCGACGGCCACGAAGTAATCAAGCCCCATCTCGAGCATCTTCTGAAACTGGCGATTACCGTCCTTCACGAGGACAAAGCGCCGAACGACGGTGAGGATTATATTTTAGAATCGATTGCCGGCAATATTCTAAAGATATTTGTGACATGAACTCATATTTGCGAACATTTTTCGTAATTTTCAGAAACCAAGCAAATCGTTGCAGAATTCATCAAGTCCGTCCATCGAGATTTCCCCGAGCTCTACAACGCAGTGCACTCTGGACTGTCTCCCGAATTATCCGCTAACATACTACGCATCCTATCCTAGACCGCTTTTCGAACGTATGTATTTTAAGATTCGCGTGGACGCGAATACCGAACGTAAGAACACACCCGCGGAAGTTCTCATCCTGCTCGAAAACGCGGATAAACTCGCTTTTTTTTAACGACCCATAGCCGACAATTCGTCACGTCGAGTATACCACCAACGGCCCACACGCGCTGCGACTGCGCGTGTGAGACCACAAAAACTAACGACCTCTCGCGATATTTGAAGTCTAGTCATTCGCGATATTGAAAAAAAAAAAGAAAAAAAAATGAAAAACTTAATTCGGCAACGACGCGGACTGTCTATTTATAAAACGTCAGACTCTCGCGATTCGTCCAGTTGTAAGAAGCAGGTTTTCTAACACGTGCCTTTTATATCCGGTGAAAATACATCATATTTTTTTTAAAACACGGCAACGCTGACGTCAGGACGAACCTGCAGACACTGCGAAACTGCGAAACTCCATAACACGCCACGACGCGTGGCTCACAGTCTTGAATATCACTGTTAGTTAAGAACGGAACAATCTTCTGCGATGAAAAGGGAGAAGTGTTGATTATTGATTATATAAGATAAAGGAAATATAGAGAAGGACTTCCGGTACATTCGAACTCAATGTAATCCTTACGAATGTAATAAACGGAGTATCGTATCTTTTAACCTGTTGTCCTTTTAACCCTTCGAAGCTTTGGCGAATTATTACGCCGTTTTTTACATCGCGCTGCAATGGGCAGAAAGATTTGAAGTAAATGAAACTTCGCTGGCCACTTTTTAGCAATGCACATGGAATTATTTATATATATATATATATAATAAATAAATCGTCCTGAGTCTGAAATTATTTATTTTCTTGGTGAGTAACTGATTGCAAAACTTTCGCAAAGAAAACGACACATGATACGGAATTTTGGAAACATTGTAGGTCATTAAAGCTCATTGGGAATACGTATTACCATCTCACTACCCTTTTATATGCCATCATTTGTAGAACAAAGGTGAAAATAAAACAAATAAGAACTTCACTAGTATTTTTCCTAAATCGAAGTGTTAAGTATTCCGAACTTAATAGTGTTTTTAAATTAAACTATTTGACAAAATAGTATGGAATATGATACGTAGCTCTGAGCATGTGCAGAAGGGAAATTTAGAGAATAAATGTCGGGCTTTAAGTGATCAATGTCGAGTAGTTGAACGTAGAAAGCCGCCTGGTGAGTCGATAGCTGCTGTCGTCGCACGCTCAGTCCAACAGAAGAGACTTTGTCGTTGCAATATCAATTATGGAGGATATATTGAGCAGACTCTTGGAAGATGACCCGGACGTCGTACAGCAGGTAACGACGGACTTTTATTATTGTAACGTAATTTCGTATCCATGGATAAACATATGTTATACTTGACAGCTGGGTTAATTTACTAACTGCCATGTCAGATTTTGCGTTTCCAGGCGTAAATAACAGTTGAAATTGCCCGAGCTTTGAGAATATATTTATATATAAAGAGTAATATTGAAAAACTATTGTAATTATTTAACAAGAAATGATTAACATCTGCAAATGTCTGCGTACCGCGTGGTACTCATGCACTTATCGATCCGTGACAAAAAAAAAGCTAGCGTGGGTGGCTTTCGTGCTGCGCAAGTGCGTTACACTCCAAATCTTTAGGGACTATTTACGTCCTCATTTACGATTTAATATTGAAATTGAATGAGAATTAAAATTAGATCACGATGCTATACAAATCTAGAAAAAAGTTGAGCTATCCTAAAAAGCATCCGAAAAAAGTTAGCTCACGATCCGTGACAAGAAAAATAAGCTAGCGTGGGTGGCTTTCGTTCTGCGCAAGTGCGTTACACTCCAAATCTTTAGGGACTATTTACGACCTCATTTACGATTTAATATTAAAATTGAATGAGAATTAAAATTAGATCACGTACTATACAAATCTAGAAAAAAGTTAAGCTATTGAAAATACTAAGAACATTAATTTTATATCATAGTTTTAAGAAGTTAATAACTAATTAGTAAACAACAAACAAGATGACCAAACAGAAGATCAAAAACCAATTGTGAAGATTTATTCTCAATTATTCTCGCTGCATTTATTTAAAATTCCACTCATTGCAGGCAACAACGGAATTAAAAGAGGCGTTCAAAAATCCGGAAACTACGACTACGCTATTTCAACTTATAATATCCTCGGAAAACCCAACTGTAAGAAATGCAACAAATTAAAAACAAAAATTAATGCCTGCCATCCTGTAAAAGTATTTAACATGACCTGTCGCATTTTCAGATTAGACAATATGCGGCTGTTCTTCTCAAGAAACGATACAGCAACGAAAAGAAGTGGTTCAAATTGCCGGAGGCCATTCGCGCTGAAGGAAAAACCACAATTTTGCAGGTGAAATTTTCAAAATTACGTTTCTTCGAATTAAAATGAAAATGAAAATTTCAGCTGAATAAAAAACTAGAAATTCGCAACATTACTCAAAGTCGCGATATCTAATTGCAGAGTCTTGTACAAGAATCCGACGACAATGCAAGAAAGGCAATCGCTCAGCTGATAGGAATGATGCTGAAACACGAGATGATCGACAATAGCTGGCCGGAGGTTCTTCAAGTTATCGAAGAGTTGGTGGCCAAGGACGATCCAAGCGAAAAGAAGCTCGGCATCTATACATTAGCTATGATAACCGAAATTGCACCATCGTCTTACTTCGATCAGGCAGACCTTATAATGACTCTTCTGGGACAGACAATCAACAGCCTCGAGGGTGCCGAAGATGCAACAGCTTTTTACGTTCTCCAAACTATGCTGAATCTCGTCCCCCTTGTGAAGGACAATGAGGACGTTAGTATGTTAAAATTAAGAAAAAAAGGTCACAAGAAATTCAATCTTGGCTCTTTAAGGGGTTACATGGGTTTCAAAATGTCAAAAAATCGTTTTTTTGGTCTTATAAAAAAATACAATATGTCTAGAATGTTCTCCCAAAATTTCAAATCGGTCCGAGTAAAATTCTAAGAGATAGAACCTTCGGAAGTCCCGCCCGTCTATGAACCCACTTAGCTCTTCAAAACTTTAATCCCGTTTTTCTCGAAACTATTTTTGATGTTCCTGGACACGATTTCTCGAAAAATTATCAACCGATCTTGTTCAAATTTTCCACACTTCTTCAAAATAACATTATCTAGTGCTTGAACGAAGGGTTTTATTTATTTATTATAACAACTTGCTTTACAAAGCAATACATAGTGACAATTTAACGAAAAAAAATGGGATCTTTTGTTCACAATTCCGCCAAAAATTCAAATTTTTATTTTTTTTCCTTCGTTCAAGCACGAGATCTATTCATGTTCTAACGGAACATTTTTGGTATTTTAATTTTCAATGAACCAGTCATGAGTTATCCTGTCCACGGCGAGAACACTTTTTTTTTTGCGCGGTCAAGGGAAATGAGCTCCCAACGGCTGAATTTTCGAAATTTTTAAACGAAAATTTCACAAAGTACTCGTGAAATATGTATATTTGATATGATGAATTGTTTAAATAGAATGTTTCATCAGATATATTTTTAAAAAATTAGTAAAAATACCCTTTTTTTGAGCCTCTGAAACCCATGTAACCTTTAATGTGAACAATGACGATGCAGCTGGAGAACGCATACGAGCGGATGATGCCCCAAGCGATGAGCATCGTTCCGGGACTCGCGGTGGCGAACGAGGAACAAGCAACCGATGCCTTGCAACTGTTCGACGAGCTGTGCGAACAGGCGAGTGTTGTCGTGAGGCCGCACGTCGACGAGCTGGTCGCTCTGTGCCTGACAACAGCAAGAGACAACTCGTTCGGCGAGGATCTCAGATTCCGAGCGTTCGGTCTCTTGGAAACTCTGATCAGGACCAGAAGGAGGTCGATCGTTGAACACAAACTCGTCAAGCCTATTATTGGTATATCCACTTTTTTATTTTTATTGGTTCTTTTATAAAATGTTTATCCAATATCAGTGGGCGCGCGGTCGGTACGTGGCTTCGGCGGTCTCCCAAATTAAGCAGCTTGACTTGCGCTCAGTACTTGGATGGGTGACCGCTCAGCCACCCACTAATTTGCGCGTTAACTGTTGAGCGGGAGGCAGTTTTCTTGACTTTCGGATGTAGGGTAGAAATACCATTTTTGGCCATCTTAGGACCCTTTGTGGCCACCACTTGTTCCATTTGTGGCGATACTTATTACACGTAAATTTCGGGATGGCCACAAATGGTGCAAAAGTGCTTTGAACGCTTTAAACATTATTTATTAAATAATTATGTATTTCAAGCCCAGCATTGTTCAATGTAAAATTTGCTTCAGTTCGTGAAGAATAATGTCATGTATTAATTTGATTAGATTGATAGTATGATGAATTAATATATCCGTTTTTCATGTGGCCATTAATGGTACAGTGGCCACAAACGGTGCGTCTACCCTATTTCCGTACAGCAAAAAGTCAGTAAAATATAGCCGCCTGTATCGGCACAGGTTTGCCGCAGTTTCCCTGTGTGGCCGGAGTGCAAATGCGATACAGTAGTACATTAGAAAAAAGTGGTTGCGGGTAACACTCTGGGGGAAACTCAATAAGTGGAAGGGGAGTGGAGAAAAAAAGAAGGGGAGTTGGGAAAAAAACGTAAAAGCCTAAAGACGGCATACGTAGGAATTTGATTTAAAAAAATGTTTATCGGCAGCTCGGATCTTAATTAATGTTTTTTCAACAGAATTGCTCTACGAACTGATGTCGACGAAGCCTGACGTCGAACACGACGAAGATTATTTCACAACCGAGCACGAGGAGCAGACACTGGTCGAGCGGTC
Organism: Itoplectis maculator; assembly: GCA_964034905.1. Classification (NCBI taxonomy): domain Eukaryota; kingdom Metazoa; phylum Arthropoda; class Insecta; order Hymenoptera; family Ichneumonidae; genus Itoplectis; species Itoplectis maculator. The sequence goes on from OZ035860.1 coordinate 8,651,098, forward strand.
GTCCGAAGCTTTGCTGTGCTTAGCTCGGCACCTCAAGCCTGAGGAACTGACGCCTCTCTTGGTAATTATATTCTAGCGATTATTCTGCGCATAGAGCAATTGCACCAAACAAAATGTTTTTCTTCTCACATAATCTCAAATTAAAAGGTTGCCTTTTGAAGATTTTTTTGGATTAGCTTTGGGTACACATTTTTTTATTTTTCGGGAGTCTCAAGATCAATGAATAATTGTTTAAAAAAATGTCCATATGGATTAAAACTTGTATGAAAAATACTTTAATAGAGATTAAAAAGCTGTTTTTTAATGATTTGTTTGGATCAGTTTTGGGTGTACATTTTTTTATTTTTCGGGAGTCTCAAGATCAATGAATAATTGTTTAAAAAAATGCTCATATGGATTAAAACTTGTATGAAAAATACTTTAATAGAGAATATTCTTAGTTGACAATAATCTGTGTCGTCGCAGCTTGAACGCATAAAGTCTGGCTTCGAGGACGGCGACGTTTACGCGAAGAAAACGTCGTACCTGGCGATGGCCGTGCTTGCCGAGGGTTGTTCCGAGCACATTCAGACAAACTATTTGCCGGACTTGCTGCAATACGTTCTCGTCGGCATCGAAGACGAGAATCCTGTCGTGCGAAATGCGGCGCTTCACGCCGCGGGTCATTTCTCCCAGTCGCTGCAACCCGAGATAAGTCGTTACTCCGAAAAATTGCTGCCGATTCTGTTGAACTATCTGGATCGATTGCACGAGTACGTCGATCACGAGAAAGGCGTTCCATTCCGCATCGACGTAATGTTCCGCGCCCTCGACGCTTTCTGGGCTTTTCGGCACGACGATTGTCTGCCGTACCTGCCGACTCTGATGGAGAGGCTCATCGAGTATCTCAACAAGGGAACATCCTCGCAAATGCGTCTACTCGTCATCCGCTGCATCGGCGAAGCCGCTAAATACGGCAAGGAAGACATGCTCCCGTATTTTTCTGACATAGTAGACCATCTTCTTCCTTTTCTGGAGGAACCACAACCGTTTAGCATGAAGCCTTTGCAGCTCGGTGCAATTCGTGAGTTACTACTCGGAACTATAAAGTAACATTAAAAAAGAAGATAATCATTTTTAAATCGCAGCCCAACCAATCACGACAACTTTCAAAGTGACAAAAATAACGCTCAATCGAAGTTGTTTTTTGCACAGAAGTAGCTTTCGGAAATTGTACAAATGTCCGTCGAAATGACCAAATAAAAATAATGTGATAGTTGCTTTTTCGTCGCTGGAAACAATAAATTACTGTCAAAATAACGACAAAAAGCAACCGTTAAATTTTTTTCTTTTGGTTATTTCGAAGGTCGTTTGGACCATTTCGAATGTTTTTTCTGTGCAAAAAACAACTTCCGTTGAGCATTATTTTTATGGTCACTTTGACAGTTTTTTTCAGGGAAACAATTAAGTTATCGTGATTGCTAGGGAGAAAATGGAATGTAATGCGGATTGAATTTGCTTTATTGAAGCCTCTATTATATCTGTACACCGTACAAATATTCGTACCCGAACATAATTGACAATTACTTTTTAGAAACACTTGGGCTTCTACTGAGGCATATTGGCAACGAAGAGCTGACACCTGTGTTGAATCGCGCTCTGGAACTTGGATCCGATCTTATTGATCAAACATGCGACTCCGATGTCAAATGCGCTGTTTACAACTTTTACTCGGACATAAGCGTCGTTCTGGAGCAAAATATGGCCTCGTGTCTTCCGAAAATTTTGAATCACCTGATCGACAGTATACACAGCATGGAGGACACTGTTGTGAGTACAAAAAGTGCCCTAACAGATCCAGCGACCGGCCGAATGACCGAAGAAACGACCGGTCGTTAAATACAAAAAAAAAACCGTTGAAAAGAGGCAAACGACCAAAAAAACGACCATTGAACTAAGAAACAACCAAGAAAACGACTATTGAACCAAGAAACGACCAATCAAAAATAATGTCAATCGTTTTCTCGGTCGTTTGCTTCTTTTGACGTTTTTTTTTGCTTTTAACAGCCGGTCGTTTCTTCGGTCGTTTTTGGAACTTTTTAGGTCGTTTTCAAGGTCGCCGGAATTGCTAGGGCGCACGGTAGAAAAATTGAATTTATTACTTTCAATATAATTCATGTATTGTAATTATAATTGAAAGGATGGAAAGACTGAAAAATCGCTGGAGTGCGGAGATGCCAGTGACAGCGAGAGCGAAGACGATGATAATGTTCAAGCTACAAACAACGGAAATGGTTCTACGTGCACCGAAGCAGGCTTAAAGGAGGCGACAGAAGCTATGAGCGCATGTCGAATCATTGCTGAATATTCTGAGTTTGTATTTTTAAGGCTTTTTGGATTTTTTAAAACTTATTCTTCAATTACTCGAGTTCACTATCGTTTGCTTTCTTCGCAGGGAAACCTTCTTGCCGTACTATGAACAATGCTTCGAGGCAATTTTTCGAGTCATCGACAGTCCTCAACAGAAGATATGGTCTTCAGCAATAAACACATCGGATGCATTTTGCGTGAGTTTGACGAAGATCAAAACGGAGGAGGGTGTCGCGGTTTTGGTTAAAATACTGTCGATCTTGGTGCCGAAATATTCTGAGCTCATAAAGCTCAGCGCAAATCGCGACAAGGCAGCGCGCGCGTTGGCGTCCTGCAAGCGTTTGCTGCTGGCGATCAACCAGGATCTTGGCGAGGATCATCGAACGGCGATGATCAATTCGGCGATGGACGTTTGGTCGGGAAAAACTGAGTGTCAGCTCTCCGAGGCCACAGAATTTCGGATGCAGAATGACGACGAGGACGCCGATGGCTGTGACGACGTCTCGAAAACCACTGACGATCTGTATAGTAATGCTCGTGATGTAGTTTTGGCGGTGCAGAATATTATACCGCGTGAAGAATTTGCGCTTCATTACGAAGCGATTCTGAAGCTTCTTCAAGAGAGGTTGGTAAGTTTTATCAAAGACCAACGACTTGTTTACTCTGGAATGAAAAATAATATTTCATTTATTTTATCTGTGCTAAATAACACAAAAGTTTCCCTCTCTAGAGGCTAAACTATCAGAATAATCAAAGAATGAAATAAACTCCTGACTGTTCTGCCTCGAAGAAATAAGTATACGGTTTAACTTAAGGGGTTATGCCACTGTAGAGGCCGAAAAATAGGCTGTTTTCGGGATTATTTTTTTTTTTTTTTTTTCAGAAAAAATGCAATGTAAATCGAGATTTAAAAAACGGGTGTTTATCATACATGTTAGTGACTGTATACGATAATTTTTTCGAAGCGATTCGTAAGGAAATAGCGGTTGTGCAGCGTTTCTGCTCCGTTTTTCCAAGCTCCACGGCTGGACCGATTCCTCGAACAATTATGTTCCGATTCACTTGAAATTTTGCACATATCTTTAAAAATACATTGTCTTCGACACTACGTAGGATTTTTTCCATATTTGGATTTTTAACAAAATTACGCACTTTTAAAGTGAAAAGTGCAAAATTTGCCTAAAAAATCATCACTAAATTGTTAATAACAAATGAACTAAGGAAAAAAAGGAAAAAATCCTACGTTGTGTCGATGACAATGTATTTTTTAAGATATGTGCAAAATTTCAAGTGAATCGGAACATAATTGTTCGAGTAATTGGTCCGGCCAGCTTGAAAAAAGTAGTTTTGAGATAAACGCGTTTAAAGTTTGTCTTCCTAGGATGCTGCGCACCAGGCAGCCGCGCAGTAAAATTCGAAAATCGAGTAGTTAGACATTTTTCCCGACCATAATCCTTTGGGACATCATTTTTGAGGTCCCAAGAGACCTTTTAAAGCAAAAAAAAAACGATTTTTCGAAAATTCTACAGTGGCATAACCCCTTAAATTCAATTGCAGAAAGACTCGAATTCCAAGGACCACAGATCGTACGCGATGGAGATGATAGGGCTGTGCATTCCCGGCCTCGATGAAATGTCAGCGACGTTTGCGGATCAGCTTCTGGCTCTGTTCTACGAATATTCGACGGACGAGAGTGACCAAGTGCGGAGACAAGTTTTCCGGGGTCTCGGCGAATTGGTCGTCTGCGCGAAGGACGCGATTTACAGTCACTACGAGAGCATCCTCTCGCTGGCCACAGCAAACGAGGATGACGCCGAGTCGCGGGGCTACATGATCGCTCTTATAGCTAAAATGATCATCACCAACGACTCCATACTCGACATGGAACAAGTGTTTCCCTCGTTCGTCGAGGAGGCTACGAAATTGCAGTTCAAAGACCACGTTGAACACTATTGCGAAGTGTTCGAGAGCGTCGTTATGCTCTATCGCGCTCGATGCGAACTTGTCCGACCTCATCTTCAGGACCTTCTGACATTTGCGATCACCGTTTTTTACGAGTACAATGCGTATTACCTTGACGATTTTGACCGTAAGTTATGAAGTCTCTACGAGTCTATTCCTTGAGGTTTAAGGAAGTTGGAGAGCTCCACACTAGTCAAAAGAGTACTGATTTTTTAAATAATTTATACACAGTTTTAAGCACAGGTCGATTATTTTTAATGGTGATTTGTATTGCCAGGTATTTTCTTGACCAGGGAACAAATTTAATTGCAACGGGTTTGCATAAATATTAACCGATTTACGGAAACTTTGAAAAAGGTCATTTTCATTCAGCTTTTTCAAAGAATAAACCGTGTTTTTTTTAATCTATTTTGATTTATCGCGGCACATTCTCTTCCTTGAGAGATGCTTTATGTATTCACTGTCTATATATTCGACAGTATTTACCGTTTAAAAATTACAAACGGTTGTTTACGAAGAAATTTCGTCGATGGGCAAACAAAAGACTGTAATGTTTAAACGGTGAAGACTATAAAATATCTAGACGGTGAATACGTAAAGCATCTCTCAAGGAAGAGAATGAGCCGCGATAAATCAAAATCGAACAAAAACACGGTTTATTCTTTGAAAACTGAATGAAAATTACCTTTTCGAAAGTTGCCGTAAATCGGTTAATATTTATGCAAATCCGTGGCAATTGAATTTTTCCTTGGCCAAGAACATATATTTTTATGCAAATCACTATAAACTATAGCCAATTGATTTATAAAACCTGTGTTAACGATTTAAAAAAATTAACACTCATTTGACTAGTGCGTAGCGCTCCAACCTCCTTAATGATTTATTTTGTTATTCTAAGCTGTCAGAATTGGGTGATTTATTTTCGTATTTTACTTTTTTTTTAGGAGCGCCGAAAGTCATCGAAGAGTTCATCGCTTCGGTCCATGAAGATTACCCAGAAGTTTATAACGAAGTACAGGCTGAGTTGCTTCCCGAAGTCGCCGAATATATGCTAAGCTTTGTTTCCTAAATTCTTTATCATCCAGCATCAGCGTTTTGCCACAATGTATTTTCGATTTAATATTGTCCCAGGCGCAGTACGCCAAGTACTACAATCTCGTTCTATCTTTGGCCTAATTTGTTTGTGTCGCCTAATATTTTCTAACCGTTTTTATCGTATCGCAAGGCACAACAAGCCATAATCGCGCTGATATTCGCCTATGAACAGACTGAGTATTAACTGCATTGCGTGCAACGAATATGAATGTACAATCGTCTTTTACGATGTTAACAGTCGAGATGTTCTAACCAATCTCACCGCAAAGTGTCTTTCGATAATAAATTTTGTGCTATTCTTTGTTACTAGTGTCGCAAATCGTTATGATATTTTGTGATTGTTTTTAAATAAATTATATATGGATCCAGCCGAGTTAAGCATATCTTTTACGACCTATATGGTGTTGAGGAAAGCAACATGCACATTGCATTTTTTACAAATAAAGATATTTTATTTTTTATATTGCCAAATCTTATAGCATACAACACAAAATATTTTTATTAATCAGTGCATCACTAACTATAAAAGCGTAGCATTATCTCAATGGTTATCCAGAATCTGGATAACCCGGCATATTTTGTGATAGCATAAAAAATGTGAATTGGAAGTGCGAATTTTCGTCGCATCAAGTGGATACAATTTCTCTGCAGTCGAAGACTTGACACTTGGTAGCGTCGAATTCAAAATCAGTTTTTGTTCAATCATCTAATCATTGACACGATTAACTTATTACATCTATCTCGCAAATCAAATTGGTAGCGTGATATAACATTTAGTGTCTTAGTCTTCGAATATTTTGTGGTCGTTTAAAAAAAATAGCCAAGGTTCCATTTTTTTGAGTATTATAATACCGAGTATTTTATTTTGACTCAAAAGTAAGATTTGAGTGTGTCCTCCAGCGATGATGGGTCAGTTGTCGGTGCAAAGCGCGATACTACTTGACCCTGTTTGTCGATGATGAATTTCGTGAAGTTCCACTTAATGTCGTCGGTTATGAAGCCGCTGCCTTGTTTCTTCAACCACTTCCAAAGTGGTGGCGCATCTTCGCCGTTAACGTCGATCTTTTCGAACATATCGAACTGCACGTTGTACTTGCTCTTGACGAATTCCAAGATTTGCGATGAAGTTCCAGGTTCCTGGCCGGCAAACTGATTGGACGGGAATGCCAGAATTCTCAGGCCCTTGGAATCCCCGTATTTTTCGTATAGCGCCTCGAGCTGCTTGTAGTTGTTTTCGGTAAGTCCGCATTTACTGGCGACATTGACGACGATCAGAACGTGACCGCGATATTTGTCAAGCGACACATCCTGACCATTGATGTCCTTGGCGTGAAACTGGTAGATCGAGGTCGCTTTGTTCCAGTCCGTTTGCTCGTTGAAGTCTTCGCTCGGAGTTCCCGGCACGACCGCACAGTCTGCGCTACCACTCACGCAGTCTTCGGTTGACATGCACGACGCCACGAGGGTCAAAAGCAGTGTTGCTTCACCTGTGAATTCATAGGAAAAAATACATTTATAAAATCGGTTGCCGGTTAATTGTTTAACGAAACTAGGCTACATAACCACACGCACTGGCGCGCGTGCCCGAGATACTTTTGCGCCGCTGCGCTCTTATAAAGCTTTAAAAGGGTAAATCGCAACTAAAAAACCTTTGTTTAGTTGATTTTGAAAAAAAAAAAAAAAAAAAAAAAAAAAAAAATTGTCGTTTTGCTTGTCCGAAAGCGTGTGAGAAACTCTAGATCTGGCCGCCGGGCCGAAAACCGCCCAAATCGGGGTCACGAAATTTATTTTTTAAATATTTTAACCTATAGCATCGTTCTCAAGTCGCATATTCTACCCCTGAAAACACGTTTACAACTCTTTTTTAGTTGATTTTGAAAAAAAAAAAAAAAAAAAATGATCGATCAGTTTGTCAGAAACCCTAGATCGGGCCGCCGGGTCGAAACCCGTCCAAATCGGAGTCACGAAATTTATTTTTTTTCGAAACGTCGACTTTAAAACTATACCATCGTTCTCAAGTCGTATATTCTACCTCTGAAAATACTGGTTACAGCCCTTTTTTAGTTGAATTTGAAAAAAAAAAAATGTTTGGTCGAACAGTTTGTCAGAAATCGTAGATCTGGCTGCCAGGCCGAAACCGCCCAAATCGGGGTCACGAAATTTATTTTTTCAAAATATCGAATTTTAACCTATACCATCGTTCTCAAATCGCGTATTTTATTCCTGAAAATACCGGTTACAACACTGTTTTAGTTGATTTTGACAAAAAAAATTGGTCGATCAGTTTGTCAGAAACCCTAGATCGGGCCGCCGGGCCGAAAACTGCCCAAATCGGGGTCTCGAAATTTATTTTTCAAAATATCGACTTTAAACCTATACCATCGTTCTCAAGTCGCATATTCTACCCCTGAAAACACTGTTATTAACCTTTTTTTAGTGAATTAAAAAAAAATCAAGGACAAATGAACTTGGACTCGGTCTGAGAGCCTCATCCAATCACAGCACGAATAAACTGCTAACAATGCTTTCCCATGAACTTTTTAAAAGAAGGATTGGGAGTCAATATTTACAAAAATAATATCTTTACAAAACTTGCCAACAAAATAGGATTCATAAATGGAAATTAACAAAAAAATAACGAACACATAAATATGGACCCGATATAATCACCGCCAATTATTCTAGAATGTCTCCCATAATATTCCCGAGTCATTAAAGGACCGCGCCTGTCCGGTGCTCGTAATGCTCCCGAGCAAGATATCCGCGAGTAAGTTGAAAAAATAAAGTTTCTCGGCGCGATAATGCGTCGGCCAATCACAGACCCGGAATTCTGTTATCACCGGCCCATGAGTCTCGCTTGTGGTGACGAGTTTCCTGTATTTCAACTAACAGTCAATCCGTCTATCTTTTCATATTACGGAATCGTCATGGATTGCACAATGCGGAATTTAAGATTGAGACTGCGATGGTACGGTCAGCTGTTTTTATGACGCGACAATATCCCGCGCAGTCATCTTTTGCGATTCGACACCGATCGTTATCGTGAAATATTGTGTTGGAATCAGAGTTGTAAATCCCCAAAAATTCATGAGATATGGTTAACAGTACAATTTTTTTTGTAATGATAATTTCATAATAATAATGCGTAGGGGTAACGAAATAGAGTGTAAACATTTGAATAGCTGAAAAAAAATATTGATTTTCGCTTTAATATTAGAAGAAATAATAGAAAAAAAAAAAAAATAATTGCATTAAGAAATGCATTAATGATTTCTTCCATTTTTCCACTGTTTTTTCTAATATTTAACCGAAAAGTAGTTTTTTTCTGCTTTTTGAATGTTTACACTCTATTTTATAATCACTACACATTATTATTATGAAATTATCATTACAAAAAAAATTGTACTGTAAACTATATTTTGGGGATTTACAACTCTGGTTGAAAGTGCACGAGCACGACCCGTGTACTAGGTCAGTGATAATTGTGACTGTATGACCGGCATCATTCATGTTTGTTTTTGCTTCGAAGTAATGGACTTTTGTATCATATTACGAGGTGTCAATCTTATTACCAGAATATTTGAGAAAGATAGATAAAAGCTCGTGAAAATCGCGTCGACATTATAATGGTCTAGTGGGTAAAACGCCTAATGACAATTATGTGATTCATCAAAAGTCGTACTTACGCAACATATTTAGATCGATTATGCGATCTGCGTTTGTCAGCTGATGTACTGACTCGTTCGATGCTTCCGGTGTTCTTCAATTTCGCAGTAACAATGTTTCGCACTTGGACGTTCTTATAGAAGACGACGGTCGATGATCGTTCAGCCGCGAAGATGCAGTTCGGAGTGTCGTCGCTGCACGCGCCTGTGGACTTTACACCGATCGAGAAGATTCTTTTTGTTAATCTATTTTCCCACCTAAGCGGCTAACTACCGCGCTTGACCTTCCTGGAGCAGGCTACGCGTGATTCTTCGGCGAGTAAACAATCCCGAAGTCGTCTGACTAGTTCCAGAGTGTCCAGTGCTACCAACGAAAAAAAGTGCAAAGTTCAACGCTCCGACGCGCGAGGAAGGGGACAGAGGCTCGCGTGGGGTAAAACGCGCGTCCATAAACGATAACTCATCTCTGGTCAGACGGTAATAGACCGGCACAAGAAACTCGTTGTGAAAGAAAAAAGTTATTACAACTGAACGTTTTACTTCAGATCGTATTCCATAGAGACATTTGTGTTGTAGTCGATTGAAACTGGTTATGCAATTTCGATCGTTTCGATGCTGCTAAGTAATCTCGTAAATAATCCTTTGAAATACATCAATTTTTTTCTAGTTTAAGTATTCCGAAGGCGGAGTTAAAGAAGTTTTTATTTGTACGTTTTAAGGGCAGAAATACCTTAAGGAGCGTGAAAAATAGGTATTTTTCGGGAATTTTTTTGGAGGGGATAAAATAATCCGATTATTTTCAAATTTGCACATGAGTTTCTTATAACTGTCAAGTTTAAAAAAGATTTTTTTTTGGGATGATTAACAAAATGGCGGCGTTATTAAGGGTCTTCCGACACCTGTCTTTCGCGACATCGAAAAGTGCTGCCGTTGTCACTCTTTTTCTGTCCATCTGAAAACGATTTAATAAGTGTCATTCGTTCACTGACATATTAAGGGGAAGGATGTACCTAAAAAATGATGAAAAAGTTCAAAATTGAAAAATTGAGAGCCTTTCTACTCCAAAGATCGAATTTTCGACCATTCTTTCGACATATGTGACCCCAAAAACATGATTTATTTACAAGCTACCTTTCAAAATGTATATCCTTCCGATAATATTACTGAGAGTAATCTCCCAAAATTTAATCCAAATCGGTTAATAACTTTTTGAGCTACAGCATGAGCAGTTTTTGAAAAAGTAGTTTCGAGATAATCGCGTTTAAAGTTTCAACGCGCCCTGCGTTTCAGTGTCCCGCGCTCTAGATTATATTCGATAACTCCGCAAATATTTAATATTTCGAATTTTCCTTTGGTCAGTATATTCTTTGGGTATCACACTTTCGAAATATGTAAAAAAAAACGATTTTTTTTTATTCTAAAAGTATTTCTCCCCATATCAAATTTTTATTTGTACAAGGACGTTTTAAGGAGTTTTTATTTGTACAAACAGTATTAAAAGTAAAAAATTATAATAGTACTTTGTGATACAAGGGCGAGAAAGCGGCCATTACGCGCGGAGGTTAGGAAGCGGCGCACTCGCCAAATCGAGTGCTACAACGACACGAGGCGAAGCCGAGTGTTGTTTGTAGCACGAGAGGAGGCGAGTGCACTGCTTCCTAACCTCCGCGGGACGGCCGCTTTGTCGCCCATGTATCACATACTACTTTTTGTAACGAATGTCAACGTGATGTCGCACATCTTCGTGCCTGCAAAGCGTGCGTGAGATCATCTTGTAGATAGTTTCACGCACGCCAATGTGTGCGTGAAGTAATGTAGATAACTTCACGCACCAGATGGCGTACGTGAAATTATCTACGTTGACATGAGCATAATACGCGATCTCACGCACGCTTTGCGGGCACGAAATGTGCGACATTACGTGCATGAGTTACAAAAACATATTAAACCGCGATACTGTAGAACCAATCAATCGTTGTCATGATTAATATTAGGGTCATTCCCGATTGGATGTTTCTGTTCAATCATCTTTGTCACATCGTCTATGAGACTTTTTGCCATTGTTCTGAGCTGCTTCTTATCTGCACAGCTCAGACTGCATGTCTGAGGCTCCGGTTCTTTCGGCTTGCATCGATTTGTCAATTGACACACGAGTTCGACCTCGAGCAACGCCGCTCGAACGAAGAAGGGATGACGCGAGATGACTTTTCCCCGTTTGTCGACGACGAATTTCTCACAGCTCCATCGTACTCTCTCGATGTCCGAGTCAACGTTTTGCTTCCTCAGCCACTTCCACAGTGGCGCAGCGTTTTCACCGTTAACATCGACTTTTTCAAACAGGTCGAACTTCAATTTGTACTTCTCGACTAATTCCTGAATTCCCGATGTTCCGTGCTCGCCAAACTGATCACAGGGGAACGCCAGAATTTTCAGACCCTCGGAAGCGCCGTATTTCTCGTACAGTTCCTGCAACTGCGGATAATTCATGTCCGCAAGTACATTATTTTCAAGTTCGGATTTGCTTGCGACATTGACGACGATCAGCACGTGACCGCGATATTTCTCCAGCGAGACATCCTGACCGTCGATGTCTTTAACGCGAAACTGGTAGATCGACGTAGCCTTTTCCCAGTCGGCTTCCTGATCGAAGTCCTCGCTCACATCTTCAGCCAGCATAGCTGCGTCACTTTCGGCGCTGTTTTTGTCATCAATATTTTCGCTCACAGCTTCAGTCGTCGTTGTGTGACCTTCAACGCTGCTGCTGTCGATTACGGTGTTATCGATCGATGCGAATGACATCGTGAGAATAAAAAGCAACGTTGTTACATCTACAAAAATAAATTGCAAATTACATTTCACGATAAAGGTGTAGGACTATATATATCAGCTGTAGAAATCAACAAAGGCAACACTCACGCATCATACTCAATGTCCTTTTATTCAGGTCTCAGGAATTCAACTTGTATACTGGATTATTGTTATCGATGAGTTGTTACTCTTTTTGAATTCATAGCAAAAATGGTCGGAATTTTTTTAGGGTTATGGTACGATCGACAGAGCGATCACGCTTGGTCCAAATCTCATGGTCAAGTAGATGAAGGCTACGTTCGAAAATCATCTGGAGCCAGTGCAAATCGTACATCTCTTTAGATTCCTTTCATCAAAAATTTGTGGTAAGTAAACAACCCTGAAGTTTTCTACTTCAGACAACTTCAGATGAAGGCTACGTTCGAACGTAGCCTTCAACTTCCAGATGAAGGCTACGTTCGAAAATCAGCCGGAGCCAGTCCAAATCGTACATCTCTTTAGATTGCTGCGATCATAAATTTGTGGGAAGTGAACAACCCTGAAGTTGTCTGTTTCCAGGCTATCATGTATTGCCAATGGGACGAACAAAGCTAAACTTTAGCATCTGAAGGTGCAGATGCTCGTATATAATAATGCACGCTATTTATCTTGCCTATCGCTTGTGATAACATTCGATTTATCCTATATTACCGACTAATGATATCGGTTTAGTCGTCCATCTACAGTGGGCGCTTTCGTCGTGCCGATAGGTGGCACAACCGGGTCTCTCGGAGAGCACCCGGATAAACTCGGGACTCGGTCCTTTTACGAGCCGGGAATATTGCGAGACGCATTCTTAAGGGGCTGCTGGAGCAGATTTTTTTACCGACATTGGTCGGTAAAACTAGAATTCCGCAATTTACGCTTTACGTCGTTATAACGCTACAGATATACTTCAAATTTGACAGAGATGTTAAATGAACAACAACGGTTCGGCGTAGATTCGATTTGTGGTCGAAAACTAACAAGAAATAGAAAAATCGTATATTTTGCGTCGATAGAGATCTTCTTTACCGGCTGAAAGTTTAACCAAAAACACGTGCACGCAGTTTACGCTTTACGTGGATTCAGTTTCTATAATCGACATTTCACCAGTTCTGAAATATTCAGAAAACATCAAAGAATTGGAGTAGATACGGATTTGGCACGTTTGAGCTCCTCAAACGATTATATCTTACCGCAAATGTGTTGTTGACATTTCGAGCGGCCATATTGGTTTTCGGGGGTTTACAAATATACGATTTTTTCTATTTCTTGTTCCTTTTCGACCGAAATTCGCATCTTCGCCGAACCATTTATGTTCATATAACATCTTTGTCAAACTTGAAGCATATCTGTAGCGTTATAAGGACGTAAAGCGTAAACTGCAAAAGTCTATTTTTACAAGACCAATGTCGGTAAAAAAATCTACTCCAGCAGCCCCTTAAGAAGGATGGATACCGTCTTTGATCACGTAATAAAAACTGATAAATAATTAGAAAACAAAAACAAAAAAGATAAATAATCAAGGAATCAAATACTCGTAAATAAGTCGAGTTTAAGCAAACAAATAGCGGCGTACGTTAAATTAGCGATTTTTAAGTGTTTTCAGTTGTTTTTCGATTAATTGAAAGCCAAATACATGATAACCAATTTTGAAATTTGGCAATCGCCCTTTACCCATAACATCTATAATCAGGAATCACATCAAGGTGTTTTCTTTCTGCAGTTGCTCAATAAATATGTAGACGGTCGATTCGAAACTTCGTTCAGTTCTTTCTACAGATGTCAAGAATTGTTTGCATCTATTTTTATTCGATTCTCAATACTTTTGCTATGCTTTCAAGGGTTGTAGCCTAACTTTTGCCTGATTTCCCTATATTACCCGTGTATAAGAGCATAACTTCAGTAATTAATTTCTCGATAACCATTCAGGTGATTGTAATGAAATTTGTCATGGAGATGTAATTTTAGTCGACGAATATTCTCCAAAAATGCGAGCTTATGCTTATCATTTTTAGTTGAGTATCCAACCTCCTTAAATCATCTGCGTTCATTGCCAATAGACGCGGTGGCGTCTCGACGTTTAGTATTAACAGAAAGAATCGCATCCAAAGGCGCTACTGCTACTCTTTTTTTCCTGACGACGGCCTTTTAGCGGTAGCGTTTATGCCCTTTGACTCTATAGGAACATACCTAGGTCCACATACCGCCGGTGCCCGGTGGATCCTAAGCGCCTATGCCACCCGCGAGTGCGAGAGAGATCAGCCTTTACCTCCCCTTTAGGGCTTGTCCTTATAGTCTTTGATAACTTACTGTATCTGACGGTGAAAAATAATAAAAATGTTGGGGATATGTCGACGCAAAAAACTATATGACGCATTGTTTTCGGTTGAAAAATGGTTTATTGAGAAGGTCATGTATTTGTGTACAATAATTTCATTCGTAACTGACTAAGCGCGTCCTGATAACAACTGAACAGAGAAATTTGACACTGGTCGATAAGCAGTAACTTGATGGATATCATATCGTTGACATTCTGCAATAGAACTGAATACACAATTCCATATTCAAAATCTTTGAGCAGTGCAAACCGTTGATAATATGATTTATAGATACAAAAATAAAATAGAACGCAAATGCACACAGGCAAACGCACGCATGAAAAAATTAATGAATTATTTTTCACAATTCAAAGCTCGTATAAGGTTCTATTTATTTACATCTATTTAAAATTAATCATATCTCACTAAGTCACGCAATAAATAAGCTTTAAAAGTATATGATCAAGACACACGTACGTAGGCAGATCCTTTCGTCAATATATTAAAATATGCTTCACACATACACGCTGGGTACATTTTGAAAACAGCATAATTCACACGGTAAATTAAATAAAACGATATATGCTGAATAATCGTAGTGGTTAAATAAATAATTATTAAGATGTTATGAGGGGTTTGGGAAATTACCACGTAATTATTGTATATCTTACAGACTAAATGATTGTCCTATGAACTGAGATCAATGACCCTACTAGGTCCACCGAAATGGCCATTTCGTAATTTTGGTATATATATATTTTTCGTTTTTGACTTAGAACTAATATTTTTCAATTGACTGTTCACGATTAAGTACATTCCGTTCAGACTTTTCGGGTTGCGTTCATAGGTTTTTGACTAGACTTCACTCTCGACTAACGTGTATTTCTCACGCATCATTTATATATTAATTTCTTATTTGTAGTTTTATATTATATCAGACGTTATTGTTATATATTTATTTTCATCTTTACTAAGCGTATCCTTGTTCCAGCGGAATTAATTCGAATTAAAATGACTTACGGAATTTCGGTCTAGAATAAATCATGCAACTGAAATATGTGCTCAAATTGCAAATAAATATTACCAGAGAAAGCTGCATCTTGATATTGTGACAAGAATAAATTATGATGATTTTTTCGGTGACTAAGCGATGACTAGATTTTTGTAATATATCGAGACAATAAACATATTTGAATTAGCACAGCCAAATAATACTTTTCTTAAATTAATTTACCAAATATATTCATTTACTCTGAAAGAATAAATGCGCCGAAAGTAAATTAAAAACTAGTGACTTAATAGATAAACTGAATACTGGTCATAAATATTACATAAATTCGTATGTAGCTGCCTCGAAGGACTTTTGTCTCTAGAAGAAACTGAATTCGAGCAATAAATAGGTTTCAAATTAGTTTTCCAAAAAAAAATGCATGGAATATAAATACTTGATTATTTTAATAAAAAGCAGCTAAAATTGATTTGATGTTTTTCGAAATTTTTGTAAGCTATGTTATTATTACAAACCAGCGAATCCAGTGACATCCGCTGTTATCGTAATACTGGCAAGGCCCCTTATTCATTCTGAGTTGTGACTAACGATTGCAGGCAACCGAATGATAATTATCTTTTTTACGTACTAAAAAGTAATGTAAGTGATTTGTTAGTTTGACGTCTAACAGTGTCAGCAATAGTCGCACTTTACTTGACCAAACGAATCTATATATGGCATCGCATCCACGGGCAGCAGTTTCGTATACATAATACATATTTTTAAATATAATAGAGCAGGGCTTTTGAATGCCTCAAAGAGTAACACGCGTTACTCCGATGACTCTTTCTTTCTTTGGACATGATAAAATTGCAAGTGAAATCGGCCTGCATATTCGTGCTAACGAATATACACTAAGTTAATTTTTTGTTTTTTTTTTTTTGTTCGATTCTGATGAATTCTTTATTTGTTTAATGACTAGAGTGATTAGTTTTGTTAATGACTAAGACTTTACAGCTTATTTTTAATAGACTCTGCTTATAAACGAGGATATAATTTTTGCAAGGATTTTATTGCTAGCTTTGGAATGTACTGTATGGTTGCATCATGATTGCCATGTGCTAAAAAAATGTTTAAATAAATTAAGAGTTGACTAGAAAATAATCTCCGTGTTTTTTTTAAACTTTTCTCACTACCTCTTGGAAATCACAAGTTTTTTTTTTCGCTTGTACGTTGTACTTGAGCCTAATTGGGATGGGATTAGGCTTCCCATTGTTTTTGGTTTTTCTTAGCTTCGCTTGGAATATTCAATTTTCAAATACATATGCATTCTTATGAAATATGCATTTTTATTCGAATATTGCTTATTCCCTGTTTCTTCACGACTAGATGTTTTGACTAGATACATCAAATTTGGTTCATTAATCGATACGAATGTTGACTAGATTCGTCAGAAATGGCGTTACTTACGATACGAAAGTTGACTAGAATGACTAAAATTGTTGTTAATTACGATGTGAAGGTTGACTAGATTCACCGAAATTGTTTATTATTGCGATACTAGAATTCACCAGATTTAAAAAAATTGCTGTTAATTACAATACGAATGTTGACTAGATTGATCGAAATTGCTGTTACTTCCGAAATAAATGTTGACTAGATTCATCGAAATTATTGTTAATTTCAATACGAATGTTGACTAGATTGATGGAAATTGCTGGTACTTCCGAAATAAATGTTGACTAGATTCACGAAAATTACTGCTTAATTCGAAATGGGAGTTGACTAGATTTATCGACATTGCTGTTCATTTCGAAATAAAAGTTGACTAGATTTATCAAAATTGCTGTTTATTTTGAAATGAAAGTTGACTAGATTTATCAAAATTGCTGTTTATTTCGAAATGAAAGTTGACTAGATTTATCAAAATTGCTGTTCATTTCGAAATGAAAGTTGACTAGATTCATCGATGTTACTGTCGAGGCAGTATAATATAAATAAATAAGCTTCTTACTCATAGTTTGTGTCACTGATATAAAACTAATTATTCCATACTTCCTGTTTACACTTAAATTTAATCTCACTAAAAGTTACTCTAAAAATTATTTTGATCACTATGATTTATAAAATATCTAAAATCTGAGATCAGCAACTGAAGGGGTCGACAGTGCATTCTACTATCGATGATGATGATGATGATGATGTATGAGCGCAGATTTAACTTTTCTGTTTTTGTTAATTTTCATACCTATTTGTAGCAAACGTAGGTACATCAACGTTCTGCATTGGTGAATACGGAAGGCTGGATACTTGAAGCGATTCGGCGACGTCACGTGATTAAGTTCGATGCCGGTGTTGATGGCGTTGGCAGTGAACATTCTTGATCGATTTGTGAAATCTCTTCGTTATTCGAAGTGTCTTTGTCTTCAGTCCAAATAAGTCCACAAGTTTTCCAAATCCATTGATTTTTGGTATTCGAGAGAAATGCAATTACAGATATCGTATCATTGCATATGCGATAGCAGTTTTGAAATTGCTGTGATAATCCTTTTGTGTAATCTTGCTGGTTCCATGTTTCTTGGCTTCATCTGGGCTTTCACCCTTTCAAAGATTTCGGCACTTGCATACGATGGATTTTTCTCCCCAGAATGTTCGACATTTCACGTCACATTTTATTGCCCCATCAGTTGAATTTCCCGACACAAAAACAAGCTTTTGTACGTTACGTGCTCGCCTCATTTCGATGTGTCTTCTTCGAAATTTGTTTTGTTTCCACATCTGCAAAAATCAATCGATCACGACGATTAGTAACGCGAATGGAACTTCCGAAAAGTGTCCACTAAACCGTGGCACAGTAATTTTAGCACCGCCAACAAAAAATTGCAACTTGACAACGCGCACCACAAAAATGTACTCCACTATTAATTGTTCATGTCTCAACAGCGTCAAATCACGTATCAAAATAATTTACGAGCATGTAAAATACAATTACCAAAAAAATGACAAGCATTAATATTAACAGTTTTATATAATCATGACACTTAAGAGCTCTGATATTGTTCCGATATTCATATCTACTTTCACCCACAAATAATTAAAAATGTTCGAAAAATATTAGATCTGCACTTTGTTCAATAAAAAAAATCTTCTCTCGACTGAACATTTGGGCAAAAAAAAATGACAAGCATTAATATCAATAGTTTTATATAATCATGACACTTAAGAGCTCTGATATTGTTCCGATATTCACATCTACTTTCACCCACAATTCAAAATGTTCGAAAAAATGTTAGATCTGCACTTTGTTCAATAAAAAAAAATCTCTTTCTCGCGTAAACACTTGGGCAAAAAATATATATGTCACGAAACTTACCTTGACGTTCGTGGAGCGTGGGATTCCCGTGGATGACAGTCACGTCTTGAGGGTCCACGTGAGTCGGTAAGCCGGGTGGATGGAGTGAGTTCGACTGGCTCGCATCGCGCTGAAGTCGGGGCGCATGCCGGTGGCACCCCCGACCGATGATACTCACGCGGACGCCCTCCGCGGCGACCGCGTGAGCGCACGCGCGCCTACCTGGTCGCTGACTAACGCAACTCGCTCGGTGTTGGAAGTACCATACGCCGGCTTCCCCCTCTCCGAGCCGAACCCCCCACCACCGGCCTCGTGGGCAGTGCTCGTTCCCCTTCGGGTGCGCGCGCATCGCGAGGGGTTCTCGCTACCTGCGATTGGACGACCCCCACGCGCGCTCCTCGCGGTCTCTCTTTGTTACGGGAGACCCGCGGCGTCGACGCGTCGCGCGAGCCTGCGTGAAACGGCACGTGGCAATGATGCGCGTTCGCAGGTAACGCAGGGGGATATCCTCGCGAGAATCGCGAGGGTAGAACGCTAGAGGGGGTCCCCCGTCTAACGCTTTAGTCACCGTGCAGGGGAGAAACTTGCCCTGGTCCGAGTGAATTAGGAAGCCGAGGACGTAAGTATTTTGTTAACTCGTCTTAGCTGGACCAAAAAATGGTCCATGTATTGTCATCGCATTTAGGAATAAGATCTGTTGCTCCTCTCGGTAAATAGAAACCAGAGCGACTGCATAGTACTGGGGTTGTATTCATTTCGAAGTAACAGTGTAATTGAATCTGCCAAGAAATATTCATCTGCTGAAGAAATAAGATTTCACATTTATGAAGAATCACATTTAGGAAGAAGATCTACTGCTCCTCTCGGTAAATAGAAACCAGAGCGACTGCATAGTACTGGGGTTGTATTCATTTCGAAGTAACAGTGTAATTGAGTCAGACAAGAAATATTCATCTGCTGAAGAAATAAGATTTGACAAAATATCGATTTTGTGCAGGTAAAGACGAGAGGGGGTCCCCCGTGTAACGCTTTAGTCACCGCGCAGGGGAGAAACTCGCCCTGGTCCGAGTGAATTCGGAAGCCGAGGACGCAAGTATGTTGTTAACTTGTCTTACCTGAACCAAAAACTGGTCCATGTATTGTCATCGCATTTAGGAATAAGATCTGTTGCTCCTCTTGGTAAATAGAAACCAGAGCGACTGCATAGTACTGGGGTTGTATTCATTTCGAAGTAACAGTGTAATTGAGTCTGCCAAGAAATGTTCATCTGCTGAAGAAATAAGATTTGAGAAAATATCGATTTTGTGCAGGTAAAGACGAGAGGGGGTCCCCCGTTTAACGCTTTAGTCACCGCGCAGGGGAGAAACTCGCCCTGGTCCGCGTGAATTAGGAAGCCGAGGAAGCGAGTATTATGTTAACTCGTCTTACCTGGACCAAAAAATGGTCCATGTATTGTCATCGCATTTGGGAATAAGATCTGTTGCTCCTCTCGGTAAATAGAAACCAGAGCGACTGCATAGTGCTGCGGTTGTATTCATTTCGAAGTAACAGTGTAATTGAGTCTGCCAAGAAATGTTCATCTGCTGAAGAAATAAGATTTGACAAAATATCGATTTTGCGCAGGTAAAGACGAGAGGGGGTCCCCCGTCTAACGCTTTAGTCACCGCGCAGGGGAGAAACTCACCCTGGTCCGCGTGAATTAGGAAGCCGAGGAAGCGAGTATTTTGTTAACTCGTCTTACCTGGACCAAAAAATGGTCCATGTATTGTCATCGCATTTAGGAATAAGATCTATTGCTCCTCTCGGTAAATAGAAACCAGAGCGACTGCATAGTGCTGGGGTTGTATTACTTTCGAAGTAACAGTGTAATTGAGTCTGCCAAGAAATATTCATCTGCTGAAGAAATAAGATTTCACATTTAGGAAGAATCACATTTAGGAAGAAGATCTACTGCTCCTCTCGGTAAATAGAAACCAGAGCGACTGCATAGTGCTGCGGTTGTATTCATTTCGAAGTAACAGTGTAATTGAGTCTGCCAAGAAATGTTCATCTGCTGAAGAAATAAGATTTGACAAAATATCGATTTTGCGCAGGTAAAGACGAGAGGGGGTCCCCCGTCTAACGCTTTAGTCACCGCGCAGGGGAGAAACTCACCCTGGTCCGCGTGAATTAGGAAGCCGAGGAAGCGAGTATTTTGTTAACTCGTCTTACCTGGACCAAAAAATGGTCCATGTATTGTCATCGCATTTAGGAATAAGATCTATTGCTCCTCTCGGTAAATAGAAACCAGAGCGACTGCATAGTGCTGGGGTTGTATTACTTTCGAAGTAACAGTGTAATTGAGTCTGCCAAGAAATATTCATCTGCTGAAGAAATAAGATTTCACATTTAGGAAGAATCACATTTAGGAAGAAGATCTACTGCTCCTCTCGGTAAATAGAAACCAGAGCGACTGCATAGTACTGGGATTGTATTCATTTCGAAGTAACAGTGTAATTGAGTCTGCCAAGAAATGTTCATCTGCTGAAGAAATAAGATTTGACAAAATATCGATTTTGTGCAGGTAAAGACGAGAGGGGGTCCCCCGTTTAACGCTTTAGTCACCGCGCAGGGGAGAAACTCGCCCTGGTCCGAGTGAATTAGGAAGCCGAGGACGTAAGTATTTTGTTAACTCGTCTTACCTGGACCAAAAACTGGTCCATGTATTGTCATCACATTTAGGAATAAGATCTGTTGCTCCTCTCGGTAAATAGAAACCAGTGCGACTGCATAGTACTGGGGTTGTATTCATTTCGAAGTAACAGTGTAATTGAGTCTGCCAAGAAATATTTATCTGCTGAAGAAATAAGATTTGACGAAATATCGATTCTGTGCAGGTAAAGACGACCAGTTATTTTATACTATTGAATACGATTTCATAAAGATAACGCTTATCATTTTTCAAAGAATTTAATTATCATTCAACAAAAGAAGTTAATTGTCATTTTTTAAAGAAAACATCCAGGTTATTCATGCGTTATGATAAAAAAAAAACGCGTTGATGCGTTATTGAAAATAATTCGGTCGATGTATCCTTGGTCCGCGCAAAACCGGGCAAACCTATGTAACTGCTGCCACATTAGCATGCTCGAATGATAAGATCGTCGTAATCGTGAAGTATGAGTTGATAATCGCAACATACCTGTGTCAAATGAGTCACCGGAGAACCTTGACGAACGGTCGCCAAGCATTGGCGCTACTGCACATCGAGGTGATGGCTCCATCACATCGCGGAAC
This sequence comes from Itoplectis maculator, assembly GCA_964034905.1. Lineage (NCBI taxonomy): Eukaryota > Metazoa > Arthropoda > Insecta > Hymenoptera > Ichneumonidae > Itoplectis > Itoplectis maculator. Next base: position 8,672,935 of record OZ035860.1, read on the forward strand.
ACAGAATGCGGGCTCGACGATTGAGGCATTCACGGTCAAACGAGGATCCGTCCAAGGTCCGTGTACAATGTCGAGCCCCCGTTTCATCCAGCAATAAATCTCAAGCTTTTCTTTCAAAAGAATTACGTGAAAAAAGTAAAGAAAACAAGAATGCTAAATATTAATCCAAACAACTAAACAATCTATTTTCACGATTCAATCATTTAGAACATTTTTTTTTAATGTGACATGATTTCAGAATTGCAGAATTTTGTCTTTGATGTGATAGGGTTGAATTTTTGTATTAACCAGTTATCGGTTATTTGTTGATAGTTTTTGATTAGTGAAGATAATTGGAATTCGGTTTATTTATTACTATACGTATGAATGTTTAATACTAAGATAAGCAGAGGAAATAAATACCCACATTTACAATAAATTTCTGAAGTGATCTTTTAAAGTCATTTCTCATGATCATTCTGACATGAGATGACTGTAATGAAGACCGAAATTTCTGAAGAACAAACTACGTGCACGGTCCGCGGCGATGCGGGTAAAGGCCGATCCCACATACAGATAGTATTGCTCAAAAGCATTCCATCCTCTTGTGAAACGAAGAGAAGTAGGTTATAAATACGACATGTTATTTCGACCAAGTCCTTTTTTATCTGGGTTCTAAATTGTCGTAACATATAGGTTCAAAAGATGCTCGATTTCGGCCTCAGGATCAAGGGTGCTTCAAATTCCAAGGATTCTTTACATTCCGCACCGAATTGACGTCGCTTCGACCCTCGAACCCTTCGATTTTTTCCTCAATCTTTCATATTGTTGTTGTAACACCAAAAGTTTTGGTTATTTATTGTCTAATATTACTAAAAAAATATTAGTGACCATACATAAGAAAACTAGTCACTGTACCGACAAAAATAATCACCTTCTGCTTGTCAATTTATCAGTTACGAGTTACCAATGTCATCATTTTTCGCAGTGCGTTTCCTAATTCATGTGAGCTTCTTTTCCAGTTTTCATGTGGGTCATATTAAGCCCTGACAGCTCCTGACTTGGGTGATGAGTACCCTGCTTAAAGTATCCCATTCATCCCTACTGAAACTGATAGAATCCGATTGACCTTGAATCGGAATGAATATGTATCAATAAGAGATAAGTTTTCTCTCCAATTGAAAGTGAATAAGAAGTAATGTGATTGAATAGGCAACTCAATTAATAGGATTGTATTGTTATCGCCCAATTAAAAAATGAATGCAATCGGTATCGTCGCATTAAGTAATCAATAAATTTGAATCGGTTTTTTGTACAAGACATTTCCAATTCAACAACGGTTTTTCTATACAAAAATATGTATTAGTTTTACTTGGCAAATTCTTACTTGAGGATTCCATTAACTTTTATCGGAAGATTCCATTTACATGGCAAGCCATTCAATCGATACTAGCGGAACGAATTGGAGCGATTCTGGCGGTTTGCCTATCTATCTATCGGAATCGCTTCTGTAAATCGGAAATTCCTTGGACAAAAACACATATCATTTCCATTGCTTTATTTTTATCGGTTTTAATAAGATTTTCTAAGCAGGGTAACGTTAAAAACTGTATACAACCATAATGCACGGATTTATGAGACATTTCCCATGAACAGGTGGCAATCGTGAACAAAAAAACAGTATGGACACTGGAAGTGTGTGATGCGCTTTGTATTGCCGTAACGTATGAATCGTCGTGGGTTCTATTATGCGCGGCGCTCGCTCTGTGCAAGGGTACGACGTGAGCTCGAGTGCGGCGTCGATAGGTGCAGCCATCTATTGAGGTGAGATAAGGGTTGTCGCGAACGATACGATCTTCAACATGTGCATCACAAGTGCGCACTACAGTAAAGACCAAACTGGAGTGCGTTCATTGTCGTCTTTGTGCGAAGAGGCGCAATTATCGGTGCGCCCTGTGCTTCAATCTAGTTTCCGTTCGATCAACCGACCGATAAAAAAAATGTATGAAACGTTCCGTGAGAAAATTTGCCTGTCATGTGTGGCGCAAGTTCTTTTGAGCTGCTTTACTCCTTAAACGGACAGCAGCAACTTTCAAACATCAGACTAAATTTTACAGTGACGCATCGGATTAATTTGCGCTTTGATGTTAAACTCCTTTCGTAACTAATGAGGCATTGAAATACTTTGCGCATCTTGTATTGATAATTGTACGTAGAATGTCTATGAATAGAAGAGTCAGTTGTAATTATTCTAATTCTTGGACAAGAATGAATAATTGATATTTGATAAGAATAAATAAAGACCTAAAAAAATGCCTTGGTAAAATTTGATATCTGGAAGTCTGTATATGTTACTTGTTCACTAATTAAAGCTAAATACATATTAACCAGTATCGTAAAATAACCATTATGTCAAGGAATAAACAAACTGAGTTGGAAAGTGACAGAAGGGTCGTAATTCTGTCGGAAACTAAACTGAACAGTAAACGAGGCGAGTCGATCATCGTAAAACTGAGACTCAAAGCTAGGTAAATCATTTATTCTTCTGGATACATACCGCAACAGGTGGGCTCTTAAGACGATGTAAGACTTGTACGAGTGTGAGAGAGAGGGAGAGATAGAACTAATGGCGCTCACGTCCGAGTGGGGAGAAGAAATAGAATTGTTTTTCACATTAGCTTTTAAGTCTTGAACATTACTTCTGTGCATAGTAAGTGATTGTGGTATGAATGCCTCAATTTATTTTATGATAACTATACAGGGTGATTCAGAATGTTTTTTCCACCCATGGGCATTTGGTGGATAATCGTCTCCTGAGCAAAGTTACTTAGGCGTTTTTCGAAATTCGCAATATTTATTTATAAACAAGCATCAACGAGTTTGAATAACTGGACCAATCGGAGCAGTAGAATTTGGCGCGCTCGAGTGTTTGGTATCAATTGATATTGTTTTACGGAGATTCGGCAAATTCAGTCGATATCGAACATTCGTGCGCGCCAAATTCTGTTGCTCCGATTGGTCCAGTTATTCAAACTTGTTAATGCTTGTTTATAAATAAATATTGCGAATTTCGAAAAACGCCTAAGTAACTTTGCTCAGGAGACGATTATCTACCAAATACCCATGGGTGGAAAAAACATTCTGAATCACCCTGTAGAACATACATAAATAGTGCAAATCCGTACTCTCAATGCTATTTTCGTGTATAAATCATTATCAAATTCCTGAAATTTGAATACCTACAATTTACATGTACAATTTACATTTTATCTTCTTATAAAAAGTGCGTAATTCACGCCAACGTGACCATTGTTCGATATAACTCGGCCTCTGATTGGTTTTTGGTAAACAACAGCAGTTCCATGTTTAATATCGCGAAATTTGCCAGTTTGTCAGAAAAAAATATAGTTTTTTGCGTTTTTCTCCACAAATTTTGGATTTTTCGGACCAACACCTGTGATTTTTGGAATCAGCGGACAATTTCCCATCGGATAGGATATTTAAAGTTCGCGAAATCGAACATTTTTTTCGCGAGAAAAACGCAAAGGGTACCCTTTTTAAAAATTTTCGATTTTCGAGGGTCAACTTTTAAATTCTGTGAAAATTCGAAAAATCGAGATATCGTTGAAGTGTCTTCTTTCGAATGCAAAAATAAAATCCAGATTCCATTGATCCAAAAAAAAAAATAACATCGATTCTAGTTCAATAAAAAAAACCATGTCTTTGCGTTTTCGGGCTTACGAAAGTGGTCACGATACGTAGACGTCGGCGTGCGGACGGACACCGGGTGTGCTCACAAGAGCGAAACGATAATTGCAATACAATAGAAACACGGAGCGGACTTTATAGAGGTACAATAAAAGAGCGTGTAAAACAGTGACATATGCGAGCAAATCGACATGCTAGAAACGTACACTTGTGTCGTATTGCTAACATGCGTGAAAATTGCAAGGTTCACCAACATGCAAAGCCAAGCAAGTGTATTTCTATATTGCACAAGGGCGAATGCAGTTATAATTCCCAGTTGAAGTACAAGCTGCTTTGCAGGGGGGCCCCTCTTCAAACACTGTTATTCTGTTACACGACGCAATCTGTAAATAGGATACGTGGGAATTTCAGGTAAGGCTTCGGGGGATCCGCCCTCTCATCCGGGCTATTTTATACCAAAGAGGAAACGAAACGGACACTACTGGCAGTTCGCAACGTCCGAATTGATACACCGTTGGACATCCGACTGTGGGAAGTTTCGTCAACGTTTTCCTAAAGTAAATTTATTTTGCAAGGTTGCTAATTTTTTATGTTAGGGAAATATTGATGTTTAACAATAACTTTCTTGAAGTTTTGGAACCTAACTTGGAGCGAGTAAGAATATAATGAATTTATGGACAGACCACAATGGTTGGTTATCATTTTTTCGGAATTTCTTACGATCGTAAATGGCTCTCATGGCTCAGTTTTTCCGCAAAAAGTTTTGATACGTTTTTATGGTCATCATAATTTTTGGAATTTCTTACAACCAAATAGCTCTCGTGGCCCAGTTTTTCCGTCGGAAGTTGTGATATACGTCACTGGACCTCGCGCGCGAACCAAACTTTTTCCCGAGTATCGGCCGATGTATCGCTGAGAAAACTTCGGTTACGCCGCTGAAATATCGAGGGCACACGCCCCCGCTCATTCTCGTTCGCTTATGAACACATGAAAGCGCGTGGCGTGCTAGCATCCCATAATATGAACTAAGGACCGCGAACTTTGAGAGTTACCGATACGCGAAAAAAAAGCGCAATAAACAACGATATGTTGCATGCAATTAACTCCGTGGCGTGCTATTTTCCGCCAATTATTTGTCCCCGGTTGACTGCGGTGTAACCATTAAAGGTTGATTTCATCAAGCGCCAAGATTGAGGCGCGCATGTCGGGCCGTAGTATCGGAAATTCGTAGCATTACTCATACCTTCGTGGTGGCAATGTATGTGGTTTGGTTCTTGGGCTTAAAATTTATCCCGTCGTACTTGACCGACCCTATGGCACGTCCGACAATATAGCACTTCCGAAAACTGTTGCGTTTAATGCTCAACATATCAATCAGATAGATGGATGTTCACTGTTAATTTAAGGTAATCCTCCCACCTTTTCTGATGCCGCATAACTTCGAGGGAGAATTAGACAGAATTTTCGGAAAATTCTCGATAAGATGAAAATCTGAAGAAAATCAAGCATATGGGAGGTGCTAAAAAGATTATTCTGGCACAATAATAATTGAAAAAAGTTAATAATAAATTACTTAAATTAATAATAGTGCAAGAAATTACCCGGTAACTTAATTTTCTGTCTAATTCTCTTCGAACTTATGCGGCATCAGACAAGGCGGGAGGACTTCCAATTTTTTCAATAAATTGCAGGTATTATGAAAAAATGTGTTGCATGGAAACCGAAGTGGTCCATTCGTGCAACTGCAACAAGCAATACAGGCAAATGTTAAAAAACAAAATACCCAACTGCAATTAGGATTATTCCAATTATATTTATCTCAACAGTATCAGTCGTAGGATCTTCATTCCTTTGGATTTAATTAGGAACAAGTATTTTGTAGACTCTATGTCCAAGCGGCGCATTTCTGTGGAGAAAAAACAGAGTCTTAGATTACATGTGACGTTGTTCAGAACGGAGTCATCGGTGTAAGTAATTGACGACAGGCAATCTCGGCGATTGCACCTACAGCATTACGATGTCAAAGCATCCCCCTCTACGTGTCATTCAAGTGTCACATGAGGGCGGCGGTTCTCGTTCGCGCCGGGCAACCCTGTCTGTACCTTCAATCTCGACGCAATGTGCGTCAACCAGCGCGGAACCGAGTCACGACCCGAGTCTCGCCTATAACCTTTACGTACTACTCTTTGCGACGTGTATACAACTCGCAGGCCATCCGGAGCTGATCTCGTCGAATCTTTTGTCCGAATCCACGAGTTGGAACAAAGCTTGTTAAAAGGAGACCATGGAAATGTCTCGTATCGTCACGACTGTTGTGCCAGTTAGACTAACGTACTTTAAGCCTCGAGCTTTGCATGAAACATGCGGATCTGATTATTAGAAATCAGGATGGGGTTCAAAATAGTGAATGACCATAATAGTGAATACCTAAAATAGCGAATTGAATGCTATTTTAGCCTTTTTAAGAAATGTCTGAATCTAGAATAGCTATCATTATGAAATTTGCTATTTTAGCCATGCGCTATTTTGATCATTTGCTATTTTAACTGCATTTTAATAAAATGGGGGGGTCAAAATAGTGAATGATTAAAATAACGAATGGCTTAAATAGTGAATTCCGTAATGATGACCATTCTAGATTCAGACGTTCATTATTTTTTATTTCGCTATTTTAGCCATTTACTATTTTGCTCATTCGCTATTTTGACTCCCACCCAGAAATCGGTCTGCAAAGTGATCACTGATCGATTAAGTGAGAAACAACTTTTCGATGCGCATAGAAAAGGAAACCCAGCAGACTGGAATTTACGATTGGTGACTTCTCCGCATGCCACGAAGATTTTTAATCACTATTAAACATTAATACACTCGCGTTGAACTGGACTTGACGGCGGAAGCGGTGCAATTATCCGAGATGGCCTTCGTGCCTCGTGACGATTTCAGTCCATCCAAACGACGCTCGGTCGCTTCATTTCTTATCCCTTTATGGAAGGCTAATACATGTAGAAACGATTTAGGAAATATCGTAACGTTTTATTGCTTGCATTGAATAGCTTAATTTATTAAACGTTGGGTATCCATGGAACACTAAAAGTAACACAACTACATCTGAGATATTATTTTACTAAGAAAATATTGACTTGTAAATATATAGCAGCAGCTTCATTGCTTAATACGATACATTTTTCAAAATGTATTCGTAATATCATCGTAAGGCTTCATTTTTAGTTCAGGATTTAGGAAATATCGTAACGTTTTATTGCTTGCATTGAATAGCTTAATTTATTAAACGTTGGGTATCGATGGAACACTAAAAGTAACACAATCACATCTGAGGTATTATTTTACTAAGAAAATATTTACTCGTTATAAACATATAGCAGCAGCTTAATTGCTTAATACGATAAATTTTTCAAAATGTATTCGTAATATCATCGTAAGGCTTCATTCTTAGTTCAGGATAGAAAATATCGTTCAGTTTGATCGAGAGACAGTTCGCTTTCAATCGAGCTCACATGGAGCCCAACTGGCGTTGCAGGAGTTTGAACATAAAAGAAAACGAGGTAGCTGAATATTAGAGGCCCCGCGCGAACGCTCGTTTGGCACGTGCCGAGTGGCGGAAGCCTTGGCGCATGTCTCGAGTAACGCGATAGCTTGCGTTATACTTCACGGTATAAAATTATGTAGCCGCTCGGTGGTCGCGTGATATACGAGTATACACGCTCGGGTAAAGGATCTTTCGTGGCACGAGCCAGGATGCGAGCGAGACACTCTACCGTCCATAAGGTAGAATAAGTGTGCCCCGTATCTTGTGTCTCCTCTGGCACTTGATAGTCCACACCGTGAACCACTCGCCTTCTGGAGGAATTTTTTTCGTCCTCTCTGGGCAATTTAACGTTTTCGAACTCGTTCTTGTGTAAGACTCCAAATGTCTTCGGAGCTGCATTATTTTTCGAATTAATGATCTTTCGATAAATTATTGGGATAATAAACTCGACTAGGACCGTGGGCCATTTGGATATTCGCACATGCAACATTTTCTAGCATGAATGAAATTCATTTATTAATAATTCCGCGGTATTATTATAGTTTTTACACATTTTTGTAATGCCTCAAAAACAGAGTTGTAAATTCCCAAATATTCATGAGATATGGTCAACAGCACAATTCTTTTTGTTATGATGATTTCATAATAATAATAACTAGAGATAATGAAATAGAGTGTCAACATTTGAATAGCTGAAAAAATACTGATTTTCGCTTTAATATTGGAAGAAATGATGGAAAAAATGGAAAAAAAATTAATTGCATTCAGAAAGTAATGCATTAATGATTTCTTCTAATATTATAGCGAAAATTAGTATTTTTTTCTGCTATTCAAATGTCTAGACTCTATTTTATAATCACTATACATTATTATTATGAAATCATCATTACAACAAAAAATGTACTGTATACTATATCTCATGAATTTTTGGGGATTTACAACTCTGCTTCAAAAACGAATTCTAACCGAATTCAAATCTTGGTTGCATCCTTCATATCAATTTTCCTGACCTTGGCCGGGGAGAAATAACGGATGGTCGCATCCAACCTACCGAATAAAATACGGCGCATTATTTACCAGCGTCGCACCGAATCCAAACACCAAGTATAGTCGCGACGCCGCGAGAACTATAGCGTCGGTATAGTGTAAGGTGCACATAAATACACGAGCGAGGTCATAAGTACCCGGGTGGTATATAATATACTCGTCCAGGCGTCGGGGCCGGCGTTACGTTGGTATGCACCGTTTTTTTTTCCTTCGTAAGTGACGATATTAGTGTTGACGGGGTTTTACATGTGCGTGTGGCAAATTGGAGCGTGCCGTAAGGAAGGCGGTAAGACACAGGTCCTATCGCTTATTCCCTTTGTGGATGGGCTCTGTGTGGTGTCATAATGCCGCGCGAGAACGCGAGAGAGTGTCGGACCTTTTCCCCCCGTAGGAGTTACAAAGAGATAGCAAACATAAAAAAAAAACCTATCTTCCTTTCATTCTGTTTCTCTATTCGTCAACCCTCCGGCGGACTCGGTGAACGCGGAGGTCGATGACATTGGGTTCACACTGAGTCTTCGAGTGGATAGTTATGTTTGTCGAGCAGTCAAATGTTATTGTCGTCTGGCTAAGTATCCAAGTTACTTGAAGTGTAAAAAAAAATAAAGTGCTAAATTGACGGACGATTTATTTTATTTCAGAAAAGTTTTATTGTATTCGTGTGTAAGAAGAATGCTGTGTGTGGAAGAATACAGTCAACATTCTCGTCGAAGTATAAAAAACAGAGTGTAAAAAAAGTACAGTGCTAAATTGACGGACGATTTATTTTATTTCAAGAAAAGTTTTATTGTATTCGTGTGTAAGAAGAATGATGGATGTGGAAGAATACAGTCAACATTCTCGTCGGATTCATTGTCGAATTCATGGCTAAATCTCAGCATCGACGCTATCTACATTGATTGATCTTTATAGGCTGTAACGATACTGCATGATTGCATTGGATGTTATAGTTGGACCTTTTGACCTCTGGGACGCCTTGAAATCGATAAAACTTTGCGGGCGGCGGACTTTCTTGTTTCCCTTCTTGCGGTATCGCTGGCCCTCGTCGACCGCAGCGAGATCCGCTCCTTGCGCTAAATTCGTACGAGCTCCTGAGCATTTGCGAGGTTTCGCCTGAACACCCTTCATCCCGGATGAGGCGTTTACGTGGCACCAATTCCGTGACTGCCCGCGAGGACCCCGAGCGTTTATGTTAATCATCAAGTTCGAGAAACCTTCTATCTGCTGCTACGAAATGCTTTTCAAACGGACAACCCCCTCGGATCTGACAAAATTCGTTGGGACACCGACGCGTTTTCTTCGAAACCAACATTTTTTTATTTTGTAAGTGTCAGACTCCAGGTCTGAAAATAAACGGATGTCCAGTTATGCACCAATGACGTTTCGAAATCTTCCTTTGCGCCTTGACTTAAATTATTTTGTACTCTAAACCAGAGATGTCAGTTGGTCGTTACTTTTAAACACACACTTTGCTTTATTTATCCTATAATTTGCTTATTATTAAAAGTTTCGCAAAGGTGGCTTACACGTTGTCTAACTCAATGTTTTAACTTCACATAAAATCGTTAGAACACATTTTTGGCCTTGAATTTAATGAAAAAAATATGTAAAAAGTAAATGTAACGAGTAACGAGTAGCGATAAAAGTAGCGATCGTTACTTTTGCTCGTTACATATACTTTTCAATATTTTTTTCATGAAATTTATTGTCAAATATGTCTCTTAAAGATTTTCTGTAAAGTAAAATCATTGAGTTATATAACGTATATGCCACCTTTACTAAACTTTTAATAATAAACAAATCATAGGATCAATTTCAAAAAGTATGTTTTTAGAAGTAACGAACAGCTGACATCTCTGCTCTAAACTCGGTCTTCGATGTTATTCGAGCGGTTTCGGTCTGACGTCAGTAGAATAAACACGCACCAGATGACTTCACAAAATTCTTTTAGTCTTTTTTCCTCATCTTTTTTCTTTCCTTTCATCGCCTGTAGTGTCATGAGGGGATCGATGTCGCTGCAACAGGGACGAACTATTGTGAAGGCTGGTGAACTGCTCCTGATCTTAGGCTGCGCACGCGTGTTAATTAGGCATCTCGGGAAACCTTGCATTGCACTGGAGACGAACTCGCAGCTTAGGGATATGAAAAGAAGGTGAAGGGCCTTTTCGAAGTGTATGTAAGGTTTCGGAATACCTTTATAAGCCCTGGAGAGCAGCTGGTCTTTCCATATTCAAGAATGACGAAAAAATTATTACTTCTCGAAATAGTCAGATCTTGACATTGAAACTTCGAACAATAACATTGACGGCTCTTTCTGTGATAAAACGAGACAGACGAGATATCATTCGTAATAGCAACAATAAAAAGTGTAAATTTTTCTGTTTCCATGAAAACCATAGTGTAACACTATGGTTTTCCACACACGTGACAACTGCGTTTACAACACCGTACAACGAAGAAGGGCGATGTCAGCTACGTGAAGTTTAACACGAAATCATCAGTAAACACAGGGGATTCCCTTCATTCCCACGCATTTGTGAGGGTGCGGATCCGGCCCAATTGCACATAGCGGAGGGAAAGCGCGTACGAACGATTCACCGACGGTGGTCGCGTCCCTCTAAAACTATCGTACAGGTGGGCCACGGTAATTGTAGCGTGGCCGCTCTCAGTAGCCATGGAAGCGTTTAGCGCAAGTCTGGGTTTCGCTGTCGCTCTACCGATTATCCTGTCATTGGCGTATTATTATTATTATTCCACCCTCTGGACGGAAATATAATGGTTTACAGCCGCGTATCCCGAAAAGCTCGCAACATTGGGAAATTTGAAATAACTTTTAATAAGATAATCTAGTAATACAGCAAAAATATTTGTATCAAGGCTGAACTACTTTTAAAAAACCATGGATACACTTTCGAAAAATCATGTACAACGAAAATTTGTAAACGTATTGCCAATAAAACTCTTTTATTACTACTACTACAAAACTTTCACAATTGTTTTTCACGATCTTATGACGAGTGAGGATTATACATTAATTCTTTATTTCATGCAACGAACAATAATTATTGAAGAACAAAAAAGTGATTGTAAAATGATTTTGGAAAAATGACCAATACTTCGACTGGTTAAAAATACTGTAGACTCTGCGACCGGTGAATTACCGGTTGCTTACCTTGTGTAAATCTTTTTTACGTTAGCCCGATGGGGAATATGTCATCTGACTTTTTGTTGGTGACCATTACAACCCGCTAGATGAGTCTGGTGAAATAGACAAGCACAATACCAGGTAAGTATTGACCTATCGGCATTGTAACCGAGCATAATTCAAGGGTGGCGCAGACAGGACGCAGGAAGGAAGTATCGCGGTCGCTCTTCCGGGCAGCTGCTCCCGGTGTAGCGAGCTATAGATACTATGGGTAAAGCAATCCAGTATAGGATATCGTATAAGTGCCACTACCATCGACGACACCAAGGGCTTCATTTAATACCCACCAGTTCCATAATTACAAATCCGAGATGTATTTTTAATCATTATGTATGAGAAGACGTCTTTACGCATTTGTGACTTCAATGTGTCTTACATTTTTTAAAGAAATGGTGTAAAGACACGCAATATGAACATTATTACATATTATGGAAGCTGCCACTCGGTAACCTAAACATAATCGAGCGCTATTTTCATATTTGGCACTAAATTTTCAATATGTGTTTTGCAAAATATCTATTGTGTAAAAAGTTTGACAATAAAAAGAGAAGAACAAACTAATGAACAAAACAGCAAAATATAAATAGATGACCCGGGAAAAACTGTCGACGTTGCAGTCTCCGGGCGACATGAAAAGTCCTACAGTCGCCGATGAAAATATAATCATGAGCCGCGGGTAACAGACAGGTACATTAATAAACCCTCGACCAAAAGTTCATCACAGACGAGAATTCAAATAGCAATCAAGGTGGTATGTCCGTTAGCATCCTAATTACTATTCTCGGATACTTAAGGGGGTAGCGGAAGGTGGTGAAGTGAACGGGCCGGGGCCGGGCGTTGCTGGAAAAGGGAAGAGAGAATAGGGAACCCGAGCGTAACTTTCTCCCGTGATTCGCAGTTAATCGGAGCCGGCTATTCGTTATATACTTTATGACGTTACACTCGAGGGACTTTATGAGCCCCCGACGTTGCAATAGTCGATTGAACTTTCAATTTTCACGCAACGAGAACGTAATTTTTAATACTCCTCTCGACTACGCCAGACAGAATTACTCCCGACAGTTAATAATGGCGTTTTCCTTCCGTCCTTCGCGGACCACCCCTCACATTTTCTCGTGGTGTAATGAATTGGCGAAAATTACTCGTTCCATTCTTCAGAATCTCGTGAATCACCTTCACCAGGACGCAGACGCATAGCAAATAAGTAACGGCCAAACTATTTGCTGTGTATAACAAACTGCGAGGCGGGAAACGTCATACTTTAAATTGTGTTAGGGTTGAAGTACCGTTTTTGGCCATCTTAGTACCCTTTGTGGCCATGAACTTGTTCGATTTGTGGCCATACTTATTCCAGTAAACACAGGATAACAATTACGTCGCAGTTATATTACAATTTCCGACTCAGCTATGTGATTGTTACATAACAAGGGTTTTATAAAACCGTTACATTGCTGAGTAGGAAATTGTAATGAAACTGCAACGTAATTCTTACTGTGTGTTTACTGGGATTGCACGTAAATGACGGTGATGGCCACAAATGGCGCAAAGTGCTTTGAACATCATTTATCAAACGATTATGTATTTTAAGCGCCTCAAATTCAATACAAACTTTGCTTCAAATTGTGCAAAATAATCCAATTTATTAATTTGAATAGATTGATAGTATGATGAATTAATATATACATTTTTTATGTGGCCACTAATGGTACAGTGGCCACAAATGGCGCGTCTATCCTACCTTTTGGAAGCGAAGGTTTTGTGTTCATAAGTTACACAGGTTTCTACTCCTGGAGAGACTCTTGGCTCTTATGACGCAGAGTCTCACCCACTTTTTTTGTCACGTCCAAGTGACTCAGCCCGCACACACGACGAGTCATTGGGGCATTCCCATGTAACTCTGCGTTTTTTCGATGTCCGTTTTACCCGTATCTCTTACCTTCGCAACCCTTGAACACCTAATATATATGGGCACGATTGAGGTACAAAATACAATAAGCCGAATTTGTACGATCGTATGACGATTGTGTTTCACTGGAATCTTGCAGCCAAAAAGACGAGGTCCTCGGGCCCCTATCACTTGGACGGCTCGCAGTGTTATTTAATAGTGGAATTTACGGTTACGATGGCTGAGGTAAGACCCTCCAGGCAACGTCTTTCCCATTATCATTCTAAAGTAGCTACCACTAGGGGGGTAAACGGGCTTGATCCTTCTGAATGCGGTGTTCGACTTGTTGGTTGAATTTCATTGGGTCCCATCCGTGAAACCGTCATACAGTCTGCGGGTCGAATAAAGTAAAAACGCTGTTCGAATCGGAGGTATTCAATTTCAAATTAATTGTTCACTCATTCAGTGAATGATTTTTCATTTTTTTCCTGTAGGGTTAAGATTCTTTTTATCATTTTTCACACATATTATAACAAATATATAATTGAAACTTGGTTTAGTGCAAAAAACAGTATCCAAATCTTCGTGTATTATATCGACATCGATTTTCGTTGCGGTAGACGCAAAAGCATTTGTTGCCCGGTCCTTTGGAAAGATTAAATGCGCGTATTCGTATCTAGGATATGCGGCTTGTAGTGAGTGTTGCGTGGCGTATTTACTAAGGGTCGATGTTGAACAGATGCGTAAGTGCTCCCTCCCCCTTTTCTTCCTCCCGGCCCTCCACACGCGAAGCCCTTCACTAAAAGCGATCGAACGAATACCCGTAGGGACACAGCGAGCGCAAAGCTCAGATCATCCAAACCACGTTTCTCATAGTACATATACACGTCTAGTTGAGATTCGTGATTGAGCCAATCCGCTTTGCCTGCCACATCGCTTCGCCTTTGACATTCGATATATCGAGTAATGCTGCATGAAAGTACAAATCTTTATCCTTGCATTCGGTAATCTTATTTCTACCTTTGCCAATTGATGCATTGAGATACTGTAATCATGCAAACGGACGATAATTAAAATAGAAATGATTAAGGTGGCGAAATTTGGGCAGCATTGTACAGAAAATCACTTAACGTAATTTTAACAAATATTTGATGAAGTGCATGAAAAGATAATACAAATATCAAATGTTGCCATTACTCGCAATGAAAACGGAATTTTTTAATGCAAATGTAAAAATATGAGATATCCCTGCCTCTTTTTTATACAAATATCATAATGTTGCCATTACTTGCAATGAAAACAGCATTTTTTTATGCAAATGTAAAAATATAAGACAGCCTCTTTTTTAATCGGGATATCATTTAGTGATTTCAGGCCTAACAAAATCTGCTGCTCGAAGCTAAGCCTAGAAACATAAGAGAAAGGAAGATCCGAACACGCTTCCTAATCGCACATCTGAGTAACCATGACGTAGTCACCACTTTCGAGCGAAATCAACTATGCACAGAGCTTAGCTCTATCAGGCATGATGATGCTAATGATTATCGCAACTGGGAGACTCTTCGTACCTGCTGAAGCGTGCGCACTTAAAACCTCAAGCGAAGCAGTGCAAACCAGCAGACGGACAATACACCACGCGGTTCGGGCACTTGAGTGGGATCATGCTACGTCGAAAAGCAATCGAAACACGGCGAGGATTTCTTTTTGTGTTGCCGGGCTTTGTACAAACGCATACCCGCATCATCCATTGGCCTACGTGCACAGATGTGTACATTCTCTGGATTTGGGTGCGATCAGAAAACTTATAAGTGGATCGTTTTTTTCTTTTGACTACAACTTTGTTCCGCTTGCTTAGTATATAAAAGATTTGCTAATGTTATGAAATTAAATATGCAGTAGAAATGCAAAAATGAAAATAAAAAAAAAACATAGAACTGACTTATCGACGCATCATCTATTGGCCTACGTGCACAGATGTGTACATTCTCTGGATTTGGGCGCGATCAGAAAACTTATAAGTGGATCGTTTTTTTCTTTCGACTACAACTTCGTTCCGCTTGCTTAGTGTATAAAAGATTCGCTAATATTATGAAATTAAATACGCAGTAGAAATGCAAAAATGAAAATAAAAAAAACATAGAACTGACTTATCTACGCATCATCTATTGGCCTACGCGCACAGATGTGTACATTCTCTGGATTAGGTGCGATCAGAAAACTTATAAGTGGATCGTTTTTTCATTCGACTACAACTTTGTTCCGCTTGCTTAGTGTAGAAAAGATTTGCTAATGTTATGAAATTAAATATACAGTAGAAATGCAAAAATGAAAATAGAAAAAAAACATACAACTGACTTATCGACGCATCATCTATTGGCCTACGCGCACAGATGTGTACATTCTCTGGATTGGGTGCGATCAGAAAACTTATAAGTGGATTGTTTTTTCTTTTGACTACAACTTTGTTCCGCTTGCTTAGTGTATACAAGATTTGCTAATATTATGAAATTAATTATGCAATAGAAATGTAAAAATGAAAATAGAAAAAACCATACAACTGACTTATCGACGCATCATCTATTGGCCTACGTGCACAGATGTGTACATTCTCCGGATTTGGGTGCGATCAGAAAACTTATAAGTGGATCGTTTTTTTCTTTCGACTACAACTTTGGTCCGCTTGCTTAGTGTATAAAAGATTTGCTAATATTATGAAATTAAATACGCAGTAGAAATGCAAAAATGAAAATAGAAAAAACCATACAACTGACTTATCGACGCATCATCTATTGGCCTACGTGCACAGATGTGTACATTCTCTGGATTTGGGTGCGATCAGAAAACTTATAAGTGGATTGTATTTTCATTCGACTAAAACTTTGTTCCGCTTGCTTAGTGTATAAAAGATTTGCATATATTATGAAATTAAATATGCAGTAGAAATGCAAAAATTAAAATAGAAAAAAAACCATACAACTGACTTATCAAGGAAACACAAAACACACTGACCCAACTGGAGTCAGGCTGCACAGTTGGCAAACGAGTTTGAAACTTTCATGTATTCTCTTGACTATTAATAACAAGCGGAAAATAAATACTGATACTCGAAGCGGAACCTAAGTCAAGATACCGAACACGACTAATTAAATAAGGTTTCGCTTCACGCTTTCGTGGAGAAAGATAACATACCGGGTACGCCTGAATTTCGGGGGACACGCGCGCGTCGGAGATGCCCCTTTACGATTTTGTCTACGGAAAATCCATATATGGAAATGGGTACAAAAGCGTATCGGAAGCGTGCCACTGGCCTCTAGGGGCTGCCGGCCTTCTGGCGGGGCAGCCTATTTAGGAAATTTGAGTAGAACTGCAGCGGCACGTGGCTATGATTCTGCACGTATTTTATTTGCAGGACTATACCTAGGATATTTTCAAACAGAGTCCCGTTACGTTCCTTTTCCCTTTCAAGCTCATACAGCAAAATGGTTACCAACAAAAATAACATTGTTTAAAAATATATGAGTGTGGTTTCCAAAGTTTTTCATATTTAAGACCTAACTAAATAAAAAAAAATGGAAATTGCTTTCCTTCTACCAAAACAAATTTTTCTTTCTAAAAAAAACAACAAAAAAAACACACAGTTCCCTCAAACAGGTCAATGAACCGAACCCTCTATCCTCAAAAGTGTTGGATCAAATTAATGGATCGACGAGGAGCTCATTGGCACCATGAATTTTCTCCAAGGCTAACCTAAGCATAAAGGTTTCTAAAGTTTTTCATATTTAAGACTTAACTAAATAAAAAAATATAAATTCTTTTCCTTCTACCAAAATAAATGTTTCATCCTCAAAAAAAAAAACAGTTCTCTCAAACAGGTCAATGAACCGAACCCTCCATCCTCAAAAGTGTTGGATCAAATTAATGGATCCACGAGGAGCTCATTGGCACCATGAACTTTCTCCAAGGCTAACCTAAGCATATCTTAAAAAAAAATGATGCTGATGAGAAGTAGGATATAGCTTCCCTTCATCGAGTTACGGGTTGCCCCTCGGTTGCCTACAGGCATCCATACGTAAAAACGCATAGCCGTGTGCGCGCACGCGTCCGCATCCACATGACAAAAAGGGAACGTGCGCCGCTCGGCTCTCGGGGGGTGCGACGGGCGCATAGTATAGGAGCGCGACGCCAGAGCATACGACGCATTCTACACATGCGCGCTTAATTTATACGCGTGTGCGTAGTCGTATGGGTTCGTGAAGAGCAGGAGAGAAAGAGAGAGAGAGAGATAGGGGGGCCCGGTGTGCGGATTATGCGTCGATCGGACGTAGGGAGGTAAGGAGAGGAGGAAAGGTCGCGTGTTGGGGCCCCGACGCACACACGTTCAGGTTGGCCAGGTGGTGTGACGTGGCTCTCTATGAGGGGCACGCATGGGGGTCTCCGCCGTGGCAGCTGCCTCGCTACCGACAATACTCGGATAAAGCCAGGGGAACGGGCAGGGGGGGGGGGGGGGGCAGGGGGATACAGCGGGCACTCTTTCTCCACGGTTTTACATCGACACTATGATTATAGGGGAACCCCTAGGCCCTGTACCTACAACTTCGTGCGCTCTCGGGGGGTGAACGCACAATTCCAATGGGGTCCGGGATTTTAATGGGCGTGATTTCTCCCTGCCTGGTCACCTCGCCACTTCTGTCTGCGCGGTAGCATCATTACTTCAGTTTTTCGGTCGCGTGCCACGACTGCCAAGCGTCGATTTATCAACGTTATTTTTCGCAATGTTAAAACTGTTGTACGAGTTTTTTGAGCGAATTGTTATTAAAATGTTGTCTAGCTGAGCTACCAACAGATTGCAATAAGATGGTGGAAATCAGTGAAATATCTTTTGGTTTAATATTGCTTACATTTTTTTCCGAATCGCGATTAAGATGATTAGAATAATTAAAGTTAGGGAAAAGAAATAAAAATCATTGTCCATTTAAGCGGATGAATAGCCCAAAGTAACTGGAAAGTTCAATATTTAAAAAGGGCATTTTTCATTTTTTATTTTAAGATCTGTCAAAATGATGTAATAATTGTTGCTCGTGTATCAAAAAAATCTATCATAAAAAAGTCTATCAAAAAAATGTATCTGTAATCTTGCTAGGTATATTCCAAGGTCCAGGCCTAAATCGTGTAATGATTGCACAAAAAAATAATAGCTAGGGCGAAGATTGTGACGTCATGAGGCACGACGTCACAGTGGCCTAACAGGTTGATACGATATGCGTGGAGAACCGAGACTTGACGTATGGTACAGAAGGCGGCAAGAGGGCCGCGCCTCTAAACCGGGTCAGGCCGCAAGAACACTCAGGCGCGTCACGACTTTGAAAGCATTTACGCTTATTTTATGCCCACGAGCTCCGGTTGAGACACCTTGCAAGAGGGGCTCCTTCAAAGGCTCCGAGGCCCCCGTAGACGACTGTGCTCGGGCACACAGACGCACACGACCAAAGACGACCCTGCCGCGGTTCGTGACCCCAGTCGCCGGGTCCTCGGCAGGAAATGCAAGAAAGGAAGTGCAAGGTGATTCGATTGTAAGACACCCTCCAAAGAACCTGGTCCCTTATATCGCGTCGTAAATGCCTCCGGGTATTGTGAACGAAGAAAATCAGATAATCGTCTGGTACATTGGGTAATGTTGTTTGGTAACCCACCAGCTTCCGGAAGTCAACAGGTCTAATTTTCAAAACCGACAAATTTGATCAGGTATCCGTGTCATAAGAAAATCAGGCAAATTAATTCGTCCTGTCAATTGTCGGACATTTGCAAAATTAAAAAAAATACCGCTGGAGAAGCATAAAAAGTTAAATATTTTTAAGAGGATTTTTTTAAGTCGTAAGAGGGGATGCTTCCTGTTTAAAACGCATTTGGAAATCCGGGGCGTTAGTGATAATACGGATAATACGACAAATTTGATCAGGTATTTGGGGATCCGTGTCATATGAAAATCAGGCAAATTAATTCATCCTGGCAATTGTCGGAAATTTGCGAAACATTTATAAAACACTTGCGATTAAAAAAAAAATCCGCTGGAGAAGCACAAAAAGTAAAACATTTTAAAGAGGATTTTTTTAAGTTATAAGAGGGGATGATTCTTCCTGTTTAAAACGCATTTGGAAATTCAGGGCGTTAGTGATAATACGGTAAAATAATCGTCGCATACAGTTTAGATATTATATCGCGCTTTGTATATTTACTGATAAGACTCGTTGGATTATTGTATCGTTCCGGCACCCGTCACTCGATAACACAATTGCGTTTCCGCAATAAAAAGTTGAGAAGAAAAAAAAAGAGAGAGAACATATCTCACCTGCTCGGGTTCTATGAAATTAAGTTGAGGGTTTCAGACGTTTATATCGTGAAGCACGAAGGTATGAAAAAGTTGGACTAGCGGCAGGGAAGAACGGTGGACAATAAGTGAGACGAGAACCGTCGCGTGACTCGGATGGCATTTGGGTATTTGTTTCGCGAAATACATTCGGTAATTGTGTAATTCGTGCTACACGTTATTACCTCGAGATATTCAGGTATTTAAGAAAATATACCCATATCGCAACATCTCTGTACTTGGAACAACATAATTACGCGAATTCACAAACACTTATGAGCCTATTTCTTGCGTTGCTAGTTTATATTCCTTTAATTTCAATTTTCTCTGGACACTGACGGATGTAATAATTGTCTGTAATAATTGCACCACGTTACAAACGTCCCTGAAAAATAAAGGATGGAATTTCATTTCTCGTTTAGTTTATTAAGGGATCGTCACAGTGTGACCCTCCGAAAAATCAATGATTTTCGCGAATTTTTTTTGTTAAGTTGTAATAAACTAATTGGTCTGGTTTTTTTTTTTATAAATAGATACATTCATGAATAATACAAAATGATTTTTTTATGTGCATTTATTTAGTTTGTAATAATGAAAATAATTGTTCAAATAGCTCGTGCAAAAAAAAAATGCTGCATCATGTCCACGATTGCGGCCGCAATTTTTGTCTGAACCAAAAATTTCAAAAAGATTATTAATCTGTAGGAAATTCGTTATCGCGCTATGAGAGCTTTTTTTTTTTTTTTTAATTTGACAAAATGGCGGCGGTTTGAACAAAAAGTATCGAATTTAGCCCTCTTTTTCGACAGTTTTTCGTAAAAAAAAATAGGAAGATTTCAAAAAAAGAAAAAAAGCTCTCATAGCGCTATAGAGAATGACGTTAAAAATGTTCTCTCCAAATTTCAAATCGATATCGTCAAAACTCTTCCTTTAACACTGGACATCATTTTGAAAAACACCATTCCGAGATAAACGCGTTTAAAGTTTGCACACGCCACTGTCACGCTGCAATCCCTTTCTCTAAGAAATGCTGTAGCGACCGAAATAATTCGAATGTCGTTAAAAAAATTTAACAGAATGTTTATAACCGTGTATACTATCCGATAATGAAAAAAAAGAAAATCGATTTTTTTTTTATTTCACACTGTGACGATCCCTTAATAAGGGTAACTGATAAGTAGATGGTGTCGTCGACTGGCAATCGTCAAATATGATTACTGAATCGCCATATGGCACCGGTTACGAGTTGGCCGCGTATCACAACGCGAAAAAAAAACGTGACCAACACAACAGCCATGCATTAATTAGAGAAACACTAATTATATGCAGATCAAAGGGCATCTATCGTAGATTATCGCCGTCACGTTGAAAAAAAACGTCCATATGGGTCTCCTCCTAGTCACGCGCCCGTACTATTTGGTCGCCGCGGTTATCTCCGCTGTCAATGAAGCCGATGGCGATAGTTACTCATGCTGTGTTGGACAAACATGAGTCAAAAGATACGACCCGATAAAAACGCAATGTGCAATTATCTCGCACGCGCATTTGCTCGGAGAGTCACCGAAATAGTTTCAGAGAAACTTATGAATCACTTATTTACGCGCGTAAATAACTTTTCACGCGCGTGAATCGTCTTATTTGTGTTGTGGCATGCAGAGGATTTGCAAATGAAAATCTTTGTACTTCTACAAATAAGACTGAAAAACAAAATTGTTATAAAAAAAATTGAAACGAATCATTTTAATGGATCGTTTCGACTTTCGACCAGCTGCACGTTCCATGAATACTGACCAAAAAATCGTTTAAACTGTCATTACTATTTCATTTTGATCCGCAGAGAAATTAAGAATTAAACTCAATTATAGGGTGGGGGTCAAAACAGTAAATGACAAAAGTGTGATTGCTAAAATAGTCAATTTAAAAATAGTGAACGTCTGAATCTACATAGTATAGTCATCATTACGGAATTCGCTATTCAAGCCATACGTTATTTGGATCATTCGCTATTTTGACCCCCCATTTTATTAAAATGCAGTCAAAATTGAGAACGATTCAAATAGCGAATGGCTAAAATAGTGAATTTCATAATGATGGCTATTCTAGATTCAGACGTTCATTATTTCTAAATTCGCTATTTTGGTCATTCACTATTTTGACCCCCACCCCAATTATACGTACGAGAAAAAATTCGAAAAATCGGGATCGCCAGATAATCGCCGGTACATTGACGTTTGCGATAAATGCAGGATGAGAATCCTGCCGAAAGCGAAGTGCACGACGCTAGTTCCGCAAGAGCGGATCGACAGAGAGCGAGAGCGTGAGGAGGGGAGGGTGAAGCGTGAATCAGGGGGTGGTAGGATCAGTAGGCAGTGGGCTAGCGGTATGCGAGGTATACTATATATGCGAGGTCTGGCGCGTGCTACGCGCCGAGCAGGACAAACAATGGCTGAAATCAGGCATTGTGGTGGGGCATTGTGAGGCAAAAGCTGTGACATCGAGTTCGGGGCAGCTGTACTTTCCGCCCTCGGTGGGGCCCCGCGCGCGCGCGCGCGCCACAATCGAAAGGAGAGGACTATAGAAGCGCGACGAGAGAGCGAGCGAGGGGTGCGCCCCGACGGCACTCGCCAAACTCGGACAGAACTTGATTTGAAGAATCTCGCTGCCGCCGCCGCCGCCGCTGCCGTCGCGTACCATATGAGCTTAGGTATCTGCTGCCGGGTACGTAACGCTTTGGTACATTTATTCGGGAAGGGCCCGTGTGGCTGCTGGCGCGTGCCCCACGCCGGAAGAACGCAACCCTGACTAAATCATTTTCATCCATGCCAATGCGTCCCCCCTCCCTCTCCACCCCCTCGCGCGTGGCCTTCGGTACAATACTTTTTTTTTCCTCCCCCCGCGTCGATTCGCCGCCACTCTGCGCAATGTGCGACGACGCGTCGTAATTTTTGCCACACCGTTGAATGTTTATTATTTTTAACAATGATATGTTATTACCATTGCCGTTTTCTACACGTTATTACCTCGAGATATCCAGGTATTTAAGGATTTTATACAGCTCTACACTAGTAAAATGAGTGTTGACATTTAAAAATAATTTATGCATAGTTTTAAGTATCTGTTGTTTATTTTGAATGGTTTTTTGGATTGCCGGGTATGTTCATAACATGGGAAAAATTTAATTGCAACGGATTTGCATAAATATTAACCGATTTACGCAAACTTTTGAAAAGGTAATTTTCATTCAGTTTTTTTTAAAGAATAAACCGTATTTTTTGATCGATTTGGATGTTTCACGGCTCATTGTCTTTCTTGAAAGATGCTTTATGAATTTGCCTCACAAATAATTGATAACATCCTCCGTTTAAAAATGACAACCTTTTGTTTACCCATTTACAAAAATCTTTTCTAAACAACCAGCCGTAATTTTTCAACAGAAAATGTTACAAATTATTTATGAGGCAAATTCGTAAAGCATCTTCTAAGGAAGACAATGAGCCGTGAAATATCCACATCGAGCAATAAACACGGTTTATTCTTAAAAAAAAATGGAACGAAAAACCTTTTCGAAAGTTTGCGAAAACCGGTTAATATTTTTGCAAATCAATTGCAATTAAATTTTTCCCGGGTCAAAAACGTACCGGACGAGAGATGTGCCCCGAGGCACTAGCCAAACTCGGACAGAACTTGATTTGAAGAATTTCGCTGCCGCCGCCGCCGTCGTCGCGTACCATATTATGAGCTTAGGTATCTGCTGCCGCGTACGCAACGCTTTGGTACATTTATTCGGGAAGGGCCCGCGTGGCTGCTGGCGCGTGCCCCACGCCGGAAGAACGCAACCCTGACTAAATCATTTTCATCCATGCCAATGCGCCCCCCTCCCTCTCCACCCCCTCGCGCGTGGCCCTTGGTACAATACTTTTTTTTTCCTCCCCTCCGCGTCGATTCGCCGCCACTCCGCGCAATGTGTAACGACGCGTCGTAATTTTTGCCACACTGCGGAATGTTTATTATTCTTAACAATGATATGTTATTACCATTGGCGTTTTCAATAAATTACAGTAAATCGTGCAATCAGTAAAATTGTGATAATTTTTGTGCGAAAAGCATTGCAGTATTAAAATATGACCGAAGTCCTGCGACAATTCTGACCAGTATTATTGCATTTTAGTGGTAATGTGTTGATAAAACCCATCACGATCAATACCTATAGAACATAATGGAAACACAGCGATGAACGCATTATTGTTACAAATAAATTTATATAGAATTGTTTTATTGCTGGTTGGTAAGTGCTTCGAGTAATTTTATTTTTATGCTGCTACGTGAATATTTTTTTACGTTCATTTGGTTAACCGAATTCCCCTCCCCTTGCCACTTTACTATATTTGTCAACATTTTTGAACATTGAGTAAATGCACAATTCTCGAATATTCAAAGCCGCGTTAAAAATCATTTCCGACTCCATTTACTATTACGTTTATTTGGTTAACTAAATTAACGTAAAAAAATATTCAAGGTTCAATTGAAAATGGAGTCGGAAATGATATTTAACGGGGCTTTGAATATTCGGGAATTGTGCATTTAATCAATGTTCAAAAATGCTGACAAATATGGTAAAGCGGCAGGAACACTGTAAGGAATCCGGCGGGTGTCTCGAACAGCTGACCCGATGCCGGCTGCACGCGGTACGCCAAAAGGATTCTGGAACGCTGGCACGCGATCGTCAGATGGAAAACAACTTCCACTTTCCGCACCTTTAGCCCGCAACAAGTCCGTACTGGGCTATGTATATCGATCCCGTGCCTTTTGGAATAACCTCCGAAGCGTTTCGGTCTTTAATGCCTATGCATGAAATCTCTGCAGCTGAAACCTTTCGATTTTATTCCCCGGACTATTTGCATGCACATTCACTCCAGGTGGCGTTCGAACCGGTGAAAGGGTTCAATTCGAACCCTTCACCATTTCGAGCATTGATGATCGAACGCCTCGAGCTGTCAAATCCTTCACGCTTATGTTCACTATAACCGCGGCGAATACGCGACAGGAAAAATGTGCATTCGTATACATTATTGTAAAATTCATTGCATGATTTTTTAAATATTTTTTACCGTCCCAATTCGGTGACTCAAGGATCACTGCTCTAAAATAATCGCGTCTTTCTAATGTTTTACACTGTTAAAAATATTTCGCATACGCTTCCACTACTGGTAAAGGAAGTTTATTTACATAAACTGGTATATTAAATTTGACGCGTAAATATAATGCAAAATTACAGAATTTTCTATCGAATCCTATGAAAATCTGGAAATGTAATATAAACGATAAGAAACTGATTATAAAAATTAGAAATTTTACTACACACGCGTATTAAATTTAATCTATCAGCTGATGAATCAAATTTTCAGTAACGTAAATTCAAAAACATGTTTAACAGTGTAGACATCGCAATCAACCTGAATATACAGTATCAATTTTGTATTTTTTGGCACCTAATTAAAAAATATATTCAAATACACGTAAGTTTTTTCGTCAATTGAAAATGTTAAAAAAAAGTGTGATTCAATTGAAAATGTAAAAAAAGTGTGAGTGTCACTACTCAGGTAGCAAGTTGCAGTGGCGTCGATGTCGCAGCGATAGTGATGAATGGAACAAGTCACAGGCGAATCGTCGTGACGAGTCGATGCACGACTATGGATTCTTGGCACGGGTCACATTACACGATCTTCGACTCGTGCACGTTCATTCACGAGCGCCGGCACCCCTAAGGAGCGATGAAGCCACAATACCCCCCCAAGACCTACCCTCTTCTTATGCCAGTCTGCCTACCTTCTTTCATTCAGTTTTCAAGGGTAAACGCCTCGCTACCCGAGGCGCCCGGTGTACGCGATACCGCCGCGTGCGCCTTATTTCCGAGTCGCCGGTGTCGTTGAACACCACCGGAGCCTCTCGACCCTTCTCGTACTCGAGGGGCGTATCCTAAGACGAAAACTTGAATGAATGGAAGATTGCGACGCCATGGAGGGTGCGCCGTGCATTCGGACCCGAATTTACCATTCAAAGACTCCGGAATTACAGCAAGGTGCATCCTCCCCACGTGCCTTGAGACAAGTCTCACTGTTACAGCCACTGCGCAAGTGTAATAAAAAATACACCTTATTGCACTGTTAAAAATCAACGGTGTCAAACGCTGCTGGTGTGGACTTTTTCCTAGTGTTACTTATTACAGTGTTAATAGTAACACTTTTTACGGTGTAGAATTAACACCAGCTGTTTCGTTAAATTTTTCCTGTGTTATCGACGAAACATTGTAATACTTTTCGCTTTAAAGGCATGAATGCACGTATCATGTGCGATTTTTTATTATCTCGTGAATGAATTAGTCGCTTTTCTCGGTTTTTATCGAAAAAGTGAAGAAAAAAATCGATTTTTTCATTACAGATTCCTCTACCGGATAATTGATCTGTAATTTTTTTTTTTCGAAAATCAAAATTTTGACTAATTCAAACGATACTCACATTACTAGCGTCTGTATTTCAATTTTCGCTTCGATCCGTTGATAATTCGCGAAAAACTTCTGACTTTTTGAGGTGAAATTCGGTATTTCAGACTCCCTTAACACCGCTCATTATCACCGTGATTGGTGTGGACCTATATAGACACTGTCTTGGTGTTGTTTTTAACACCGGGCTTTTAACAGTGTACGTGGTTACATCAATTGCGAGATTGATGTGGCCCGTCATTTGTAAAACTCGAAGTAATTTTATTTTCCACTAAAATTTCGTTTAGTCCAATTTCCGCAACTTCCACGAAATAATTACGCAAACGACCCAACTTTGCTGCCTCATTATTCCTCATTTTTCGCGCCAGCTTCCTCTCTGCGGTATTCCAAATAGGCCAACATACTCGACGCGCATAACTCTGTGAAGAATGAGAGATGCAGACGGGAACAGCGTGTAAATTCCTTCTTTGTCTCATAGCTTTATGGCACTTTTTTTAGCTTGCAGTTTATTTATTTTCGTGAAGATATTTCATTATATCCTCTTTCAATGTTGCATATTATGTGTGCTACACATTCTGTCTCACGAGTCGCCATCTAAGCATTGCCCTACGACCTCGATAAAAGTGTGCGATATACGTAACGTTGTAAGGGAAATACATGCAGGGTTTTATTTATTTATATTGTGCACAATTTGGCAATCGTTAAGCTTCGCAAAAGGCAACTTGGATAATTCAGTAAGTCGTACTTACACGTAGCATCAAGATGCCACCTCGTCTCTTGATCATTTTCGAGCCAGTGCAGTAAACACATCTGGCTAATTGGGATCTTTGCGAGGTTTCTGTAGTCGAAATGCTTCCCGATAATTGATAGCGATGTAGTAATGCATATCTCAATCGGTCAATGCACAGCGAAAACATGATATCTATGCTTCGTGCAGAAATAGCTCGTTCGCGATTCCACGACCAGTCGACTATCGGGAATTGCAATGTTGTTTGTTAATAAATATTGCTTTGCATTCACGTGGTCATACATTTTGGTTGAAGCCAGCTAGTCTTATTTTTATTTTCTTTAAAACTCTGATCAATATTCAATAAGAATTATTTTATACCATCCTGTCATAATTAATCGCAATACGACTAATTGTCGTATTGGAATTAATTAATAAAAACCATCCAGTACAAAGTTTTTTAACTTTCAATGTTGAAGAACAGATGATGTACTTTACGTTAAATAAGCAGATGTTCGTATGGTCGAACGGTGCGTGAGGGTCTCGAGGTGGATGAATGGAAGACCTGCAATTCTTGTGTAGCACCTTAGGACTTAGTGACGTGTTCTTAAGAATGAAGTCTCATCCCACCGCTGTTCGCCCTCGTGTGCTTAGAGCAAACCACATACTTTATTAAACCCTTATGTGGTGTTTCCACCCACCTCACAAAAAATCACGTTGTCTTCCACCAGTCGACCGTCGGGAATTGCAATGTCGTTTGTTAGTAAATATTGCTTTGCATTCACGTGGTTATACATTTTGGTTGAAGCCAGCTATTCTTATTTTTTATTTTCTTTAAAACTCTGATCAATATTCAATGTAAATGAGAATTATTGTTATACGATCCTGTCATAATTAATTGCAATACGACTAATTGTCGTATTGGAATTAATTAATAAAAACCATCCAGTGCAAAGTTTTTTAACTTTCAATGTTGAAGAACAGACGATGTACTTTACGTTAAATAAGCAGATGTTCGTATGGTCGAACGGTTCGTGAGGGTTTCGAGGTGGATGAATGGAAGACCTGCAATTCTTGTGTAGCACCTTAGGACTTAGTGACGTGTTCTTAAGAATGAAGTCTCATCCCACCTGTTCGCCCTCGTGTGCTTAGAGCAAACCACATACTTTTTTAAACCTTTATGTGGTGTTGCAACCCACCTCACAAAAAAATCACATTGTCTTCAACTGAGAATGTCAAAACAATAAAGACACGACTTAACTTTGGATTGGTTTGTATACAAAACGATAATTGCGTGTCAACAACGGTGAAAAATTCAAGCTTTTTTAACAATAAAAATATATACTATGTTTTGTAAAATAAACAGATTATATTTCATCGATATTAAATCTCCAAACTCGAAAAAACCGATTTGTTGAAACGGACGAAAAATCAATCGTCTATATTTGATGTATTCTCTTCGGATGCATTAAAATCGTATAACAGAGTAGGATCAGAATTCAGTGGAAGTATCGATAAAACGGAAGGTAATCGATATCCCAGCGTCCACGAGCGGTGGCGCGACTGAATAAAAAAAAGCGGGTCTCCCCTCTCTCTGAAAGCGGGGAACCCCTATAAGCCTACGAGGAAGAAAGAGCTCAACATAAGGCCGGGTGTCCGTCCGTGGTTCCTTGACATTAACCATCACCGTGTCTCCCCTTTTTATGTCTCGACCAAACGTAGAGGGGGGGAGGTAAGGGGGGTTATTCCGGTATCGTATAAATCACATCCTCGCTCCCTACGAGCATATCCTGTCCATCCGGCATCGTGGTATTTGCTTGTTGTACCCCTCCCCCCCCCCCTTTCCCCCTTTCAGTTCACCCCTCCTCTTTCGAACCCTCGATTTTCGTGTCCCGTAATTTCTGCGAGCAAAAAATTCTTGTCAATGCATCTACGTATAAATTGGTGCAAGTTCGAGATTCATAAAAAAAAAGCTATCGATATCAGGGACACCGATAAGCCGGAAAAAAATGTCCTGAAAATACATTGACGAATCACGTTATATTGTGGTCAATCGGGCTGCAAATTTTATAAGACAAAAACAAACCAAAATTTGTGTTACCTTTCCGAATTTGGAAAGGTAACACTTTTGGAATTTTATTCTCCCTGGAGAATAAAATTCCAAAATTTTCCAAGGTATTTTTTTCCAGGGATTTTTTTTTCTTCCCTGGATCAGGGAAAGAAAGGAAAAAGCTCGTAGAAAGCTCGAGAAAAAAATTCCACAGATATAGTATTTGACGCAGGGTATAAAAATAATAAGAAAGCCAAATTGAGATCGATCTGTGCGTTGTGAGTGGCATGGAGAGAGAGAGAGGGAGATGGAGGTAGTCACAAGCAAATGCGTTAAAATTACGCAACACACGAGGAACGACGACCCCCTTGGTTTGCGGCGTAAGGATGACTCATCACCTGGCTCGTGACACAGGGCTGCACAGGGAGGGGGGTAACCCTAGGGGAGACGCTGCGCGAGCAGTGAGTTACCTGGCGCGCGCGGAGGGAGAAAGCTGGAAAGGAATACGAGAGAACGACGGAGCGATGGTCACTGGGCCGCTAGGCAGGTGGGAACGCGTGGAGCGAGCGGGCCGACACGAGGGGCCAATGACGGGAGACAATGCAGCTCCACGTATGAGGCTGCATGCTCCATTTTCACGATAATTCGATTAATAATTGCGGATAAACGCTAATCGATGCACTTCGTCTGCTAAAAATGGTCTCAACAAATATAACCACGTTTACAGAAAATTCGATAAAAAAATATAATGAATTTAAATAACGCTGACCAGGAACACAAAAATGTCAAAGTCACGCGCACCCGACATTTTTTTGTTAGGAATGAAAAATATTTTGTAAATTAATCATCACAGACTGCCATTCAATCTCATAAATTATTTTATTAAATTAAGAAAGCGATGGAAAGAGGGAAATGACTTGGGATCCTGGCGATAAACGCTAATCAATGCACTTCGACTGCTAAAAATGGTCCCAACACATCTCAATCTGAGGTGTCAAAGTCCCAACACATCTCAATACCCAAAGAACTCCACATGCAAAATAATAAACCAAATATAACCACGTTTATAGAAAATTCTATAAAAAAATATAATGAATCAAATAACAGTTTAAAAAAAAGAGACACAACCGAATTTAAATAACGCTGACCAGGAACACAGAAATGTCAAAGTCACGCACAGCCGACATTTTTTTTTAGGAATGAAAAATTTTTTGAAAATTAATCATCACAGACGGCAATTCAATCTCATAAATTATTGTATTAAATTAAGAAAGCGATGGAAAGAGGGAAATGACTTGGGGTCCTGGCGAGCCAGATGGGGGGCCCCCGCCAGGGCAACGCCAGGACAGCAACGCCGCGGCCGAAGAAACGCGGGGTTGCGTCGCCGGGACGCTGAGGGGCAGGTGAGAACCGACGCAACGCTGGCACGAGCTACGAGCGAATAAGGTGGTATGGGGCGACCGGGGGCCGGGGTTGTTTCTCCATAGACAAAAGTACACGAGGGGAGACTCAAGGTGTGCCGTCAAAGGTGAGCGTGTCTATGGCTGTGCGTGCTCGAGTGTGCGTCCCTTATGCGTGTCTGCAGCTATCCCTTCCTCCTCCCCTCAAGGTAAGTATCACCTTTCATTAACATTACCCAACAATACTTACGGTCCCACCGATCGATACTGTTTGATACTGCAACCAATTAATGCCCGGAATTCGCCCCTCCAAGTTTGCTTATTCCTTCTTAGAATTTTGCAGCGGGCTTTGGAATCCAGGTTTTTGCGCGGAAATATTTAATACCAAATTCTGTAATAAAACTAATGGAAGGCTTTAGTGCAGAACATAATTAATTGATATTTTAGTCGTATGTTTAGGAATACATTTTTATAATAAGAATAAATTTAGTATATCTTGTAATCCACTGCGTCTACATATTAATACAATCATTAATAATTCAATGTTGAAATCAGTTATTAAATAAATTGCTGAGCTCGATCGTTTTCGTACTTGACAATCGAGTAACGAAACGCAGAAGAGAATTCTCCTCGTGACTCAAGATTTTTAAGCTGCTTATGACTATTTTATGGCCAATATGAAAAAATAAATCACAAAACCACTCGGATTTTTATCTTAAAAAGTTGCACCCAAATTTGTTGTCACCGAAAAATCAAGTGATACTATTTTAACTCAAACATAGAACTCCCTACCACTAAAGTTTTTTGTTTTTACGTTATAATTGACGTTCTACCTGAACATGTTAATGAACATCATGCGCACACCGGTTGATCGTCGTTACTGCAGCCGTTTATGTCATTAAATCCATTTTCTCGGTTGGCGCAGATAACGTTGGTTTATTAAATCGCGTAATTCCGTGAATCGACGAGCAAGATTAATGACAGTAACGCAGCGAAGATCGCCCGAGCTTCACGGTCTGAGGCATCGATCCCCCGGGGCTTTATTCCCGACGATCACTGGACTTCTATTTTTACACCCATCTATCGGCAGTAATATCCTCGCGCAGACATGAGCATAGTACTTCGGTGTGTAAAGCTCGACGCGGCCACCCACGAGCTGAACGTCTCAATTAAATCGATCCATCCCCGACGAGCGAAGCGACCATATTTTCCAACTGGTAAATGCAATTCGTGCTTCACCGACGTCCACTTCGACGGTCACCGTTGCGAGAAATAAAAAACAAATTTTACAGAAAATTTCAGTGTGACCCTCGTCAAAGGGCATTCAACTGTGACGATTATTTTGAATCGTCGGAGCTCGCGAACGCAGAGACTTGTGGCCTTGGTGAAGATTTTGTGGTATTGTAAATTCGTAGGTGATCTGAAATTAACATTTATTCGTAAACAATGATGGAACTCGTCTTATTGGAATTGAGATAGAATTCTTATCATCCCTTTTTAGCCACTTAGCTCACCGCTGCATTATGGGATTGGACTTTTACGTCATAATAAGTCCTTAAGTGATCTGGAATTAATATTTTTCTCAAACAACCGATCGAACTCGCCTTATAGGAATTGAGAATGAACGCCTACGAATTGAAACCATTAATTTGTGGAACGTGATCACTGTGTCTACCTCTGTGGAGGATGTATTTGGGACCTTGGGATATAATAAATCCTTAAACGAGCTGAAATTAATATTTTTCGTAAACAACGATCGAACTTGTCTTATTGGAATTTAGAATGAACCCATACAAATTATAACCACTCGTTCGTGGCACGTGCGATCACCGCGGCTACCTCTGTGGGGTAACATCTTGGTGTATCTATAAAAAAGCGTAGTCGGAGCTCGCGAGCGCAGAGTCTTGTGGCCTTGGTGAAGATTTTGTGATGTAATAAATTCGTAGGTGACCTGCAATTAACATTTATTCGTAAACAATGATGGAACTTGTCTTATTGGAATTGAGATAGAATTCTTATCATCCGTTTTTAGCCACTTAGCTCACCTTTGGATTATGGGGTTGGACTTTTACGACATAATAAATCCTTAAGTGATCTAGAATTAATATTTTTCTCAAACAATCGATCGAACTCGGCTTATAGGAATTGAGAATGAACGCCTACGAATTGTAACCATTCGTTTGTGGCACGTGATCACTGTGTCTATCTCTGTGGAGGATGTATTTGGGACCTTGGGATATAATAAATCCTAAAACGAGCTGAAATTAATATTTTTCGTAAACAACGATCGAACTTGTATTATTGGAATTTAGAACGAACCCATACGAATTATAACCACTCGTTCGTGGCACGTGCGATCAACGCGGCTACCTCTGTGGGGTAACATCGTGGTGTAAAATTCTCCGGTTGGGTTCACAAACCATACGGCGCTCAGCAGCTGTAACGCACGGCTATGATTTATCGGTAACACCCCGACGCGCTTATGGACGCCACCATGAAATACAATCATTACGAAGAGTTCTCATTAGACACCGAACACTTTATATCTGCCGCCATATAATTTCAACTTCGGAACTTATGGTCTCTCATAATTACACTCATCCAGTTTTGAAAAACGTTTCGCACCGATATCGTTAACGTAAACGGTTGCGCGTTGGACATTCAATTTTGAGCGATTTGTTCCGCACCACTTGGAACTATCAGTGCAATAAATCCGCACGTTTTTGTGCATTGAACAAAAGATGGTTCGATTTGGTGTGAATTAATAATTGTTACTATACTATGTTGATACCCTGATAACACCGGAAGGTCATCGGGGTATCAACATAGTTACCATATGGGACTCTAAAACTACCCTTTTCAATGATCAGTCTTACTTTTACAGGCGTAATGCTAAGATTAGCATTCAATAATGATTGCTTTTTTGGACATCAAAAGTGTAAAAATGGAAACCCCAGTAGGGGACTTTAGTGCACTAAATGGTCACAAATGGACCCTTTGGTGTTGTCAGGGATATAAGTGAACAGTTAGGTCGATGAGCAATAATCGAACTGTTTTCAAGTGCAACTTGGTTTGTTTCGGAATATTTGTATAAGGCAATAAAGACTGTTGTATTGATGAGATTTTGGTATAATCTCGACATTTTCTGAACAATAGAATCACGTAATGCGATTGAGATTACGCAATAGTAGAATAACGAGGTATAGTCGAGATTTTACCATACAGATACATAGATGGATATAGACTGAGGTACAAAAATCTAAGATTAGGTTGATGCTCACTGTGATACGAAAAGAAAGTTCAGACAGCACCATTCTCGAACCTACACTCGTAAAAGTCACGGATTAGGTAGTTTTGCAGTTCGACGAACCTGGAACGAACCCCGAACAAAAAGGTTTGGAACATCGATTTGCACAGGAGCGAGTGAAAGTTTAAGTCACCGGCAGTGAAACCGCGCACAGTTTATTGGTCACCGATGCATAGTGCATGACGCGGGAACTAACAATCAAATAACGACCGGACAACCGGGCGTATCGGTGACATTTCGTGTATTACGCAACCGCAACGAATCGTCATATAGATTTGGAGATGACGAGCAGGCGATGCAATTAATACTCCAAGCCCCAAGTTCTGTCGTTATTTCTATCGACTGTAGCGTTAGAGATAAAAGGAATAGAAAAAAGATAATAAAAATTGTTGGTCACTTTGATAAAAAAAAAAAAAAAAATCGAAAAAATCCCAAAATTGAATTTCGACTGATAATGAAAAATCCATAATATAAGTATAGGGGAGGGGGGGGGGGGGGGGGGGGGAGACCCCTAACTTATTCATAGATAAATAGCATAGAAAAAAGATAATAAAATCTGTTGGTTACTTTGATAAAAAATCGAAAAAATCCGAAAATTGAATTTCGACTGATGATGAAACATCCATAATTTTGTCTAAATCTGCTTTTGAAAAAAATGTAGTTTTTAATGTGTAATGGCAGCCACGTTGCTTCACATCCCGGCGAGAAGTTGCTATTCCCCGAAGATACCTCGATATACGCCGTCATTATTATTGTCCGTGAATGGTATAGTCCCTAATGGAGTCGTCGTTCCCTCGCGCCGGTCGTATTACACCAGTTACGCACATCGGCGGGAACTTTATGTATACTCGCGAAACGGTAAACCCTGTTCTGCTGAGTCCACGTCACGTGCGACCGAAGTTCGCAAAACCGTAATTGATGCAGAATTATTACTGCTCAAACTTGTTCGCGATTTCGAGGCCGGACTTATCGTTGAGCAGCAATTTCGTAATTGTCAGATTACCGCTGGAAATAACTCTCCCGACCCCGCTGCTCGACCCATCCACGACTCTCGATTCGTTTGTCTATATGCATGGAAGTATTTTCCAGATTTTTCAGTGACATCGCCAACGGTGCGGAGAGATTTTACGCGGTTCAGAATTCGTCGAATCAGCTCATAGAAATTTTCTCAGTCTCAGTCATACCTTTTTTTTTTGTTATTTAACATTAAGATGAGAGTCAAGTAACTTCTAATACAATTATTTAAGATACTAGGCTAATCACGCGCGCTGGCGCGCATGCCCGTGATGCTTTTGCGCTGCTGCGCTCTTATAAAGCTTCAAAAGGGTAAATCCCAACTAAAAACCCTTGTTTAGTTGATTTAAAAAAAAAAAAAAAGTTGTCGTTTTGCTTGTCAGAAATCCTGGATCCGGCCGCCGGGCCAAAAACCGCCCAAATCGGCGTCACGAAATTTTGTTTTCAAAATATCGACTTTTAACCTATACCATCGTTCTCAAGTCGCATATTCTACCCCTGAAAACACTGGTTACAACCGCTTTATAGTTGATTTTGAAAAAAAAATTTTGTCGGACAGTTTCTGAGAAATCGCAGATCTGGCCGCCGGGCCGAAAACCGCGCAAATCGGGGTCACCGTAAACTGTCAAATCTCGCGCTGTTAAACAAAAAAATGTCAGTCGTCGCGGCCCTCGGCTGAGTTATAACGACAACAATGGTTGCTCACGCACTTTTTAATAGAGGTCTAGGCCACCACGCGCGCTGACGCGCGCAAGCGGATGTTAGTTAGCGCTGCAGCGCTCCGACCAATCAGGAGGCGAATAGTTTGCTAACAATAGACTTCGATATCAAAACTCGAAAATCGATAATCTTGCCACCAGCTTTTTACTAGAGGATAAAAACCCATGGGACGAAATACTGACACGACGAAAAGATTCTTGCGGAATTGACGTAAGATTGATTGTAATACATTTCAATTTGCTGTTTTACTGGTTAACCTTGTAAATGGGCAATCAACTCGAAAAATCGTACAGCACAAAATCATCGTTCATATATTACGTTATAAAATACATTAAAGTGCTTCAAGCGCCTTTTTGAATATGTATTCCAGCCGCCCATCTCGGAGAATGACATAAACGTCAATACGGCAGCGAGCGCACCAAAGTGACAAGAGCAGCGCAACAACGAAACGATGAATATCGAGTGATTTAATATTCAATTTGTTGTAAACTTTCCTCACAATCTGCTCGACTCGGGCGGCGACGAGAAATCTCGGGGAGAAAACCTCCGAACCGTTCAAGAGCCACTTTCGATGCAAATTCATTGTACCCTCGACATGTACCACAACCCTAATCTTACCTACCGACTCTCGAGTCTCTATCCAATTTATTCTCACGTACGAGCAGAAAATTGATATAAAAGCTGCGGCCATTCACTATCGCGATATTGAATTCTGAGCATCGTCCCCACCGCCGACACCTCGTTCCACGGTTCATCCCTCACTTCAAGGGGAATTCGCTCATGGTGAAACGTTTAAACACCCTGAATCTCTGCGTTGTTCGGATTGGAATTCAAGTGTTTTTAGCTATATCGTAACTAAAAAATACGATCGGTTCCGGTACGAAATATTTCGCAGGCCAGACAAATTCTTGTCGATTGCCTCGTGCATCGCTAAACATGATTAATTCTCATATTACACTGTTAAAAATGTTAGTGAATTCACATTACTAGAAATTTGATTCATCGTCTGATATATTAAATTTAATACACGTGTGTAGTAAAATTCTAAATGTTTCTATTCAATTTATTAACTTTCATATTAAATTTTCTAATTTTTTTGGAATTCTGTAGAAAATAGTGTAACTTTACATTACATTTGCATGTTAAATTTAATACGCTTCTTTATGTTAATGGTTTTCCTGTACTTGTAATGGAAGCTTATACGAAATATTTTTAACAGTGTAATTTTTCTAGTATTACTTTCCAAAATTGCACTTTGCTTTGCGGCCCTTTAATATATCTGCATAAATTCAGAACGAATTTTTTCAAAACACACTATGACACTTTTTCGAAATATCCAATTATTTTCTGCTCACTGAATTGTAAAATATATTCCTGCTCAACATCCGCACGCTCGAAGCGTCCAATCCGACAAAATCGTGTCTGACCTGCATCGGCTGAAAAGCCTAACACCTAAATGCGCGACATCGGAGAATGCGCAACATGCGGGAGCAAAGAATAAATTTGCTCGGGAAGTGTAACCGAATTTGTGAGTGTCGAGGAGATCAGTCGGCAGTATAGGGGAGGGGGGGAGTGGGGGGGAGGGCGAGACCCCTAACTTATTCATGGACCTGTTGAGGCGTTCGAGATACTGTTAGTGAAGGGTCGCGCCGTCCGTCCCGTCGCCAGTAGATATAAGGGTAGTTAGCGCCGTTCCCTACGCTATTTAGGGGATGAAATCACTACAGAGGCTAAGGACTCGTGAAATAGCTCTCTTAAAATACAGCATGCCGGTCCTGCCTGCGTTCCTTATGCGAACATCCACTTGGATGTCAGCGATACTCGTGCTCTGCAATGACAGATGTTAAATCCGATCGCGCGGGTCTTTCAGGGACAGTTGAATTCCGTTTATAATCGCTCGGCATTGAATCCACCGTATTCTATGCATTAAATAAACTTCGCAGTTGTTTGCAGCCCTCAAAAAAAGACAGATATGCGGCATAAAAAGCGTAAGACTTGCGCAGATGTGTGTTAGTTGTTACCTACCCTTATAAGAATGATAAGCTGATTCTCGCTAGGTAGGCCCTGATCAGGGCTGTATTACCCAGGTCAGGAGCGGATTAGAGCCTGGACCGGGTTCAATGCTAATAAGTAATACATTTCTACCAGGGAAGCCATGTTACCAGACAATTCTGAGGGCTGCAGATTGATTATTAGGGTAGATGTACCATTAGTGGCTACTGTACCTATTGTGGCCATTTATATTATTTTATTCTTCAAATTATTTTAATCCTATTACTGTGTATTAATATTTCAAATAAATTCACATAAATTCACCGATTGACTTACCCGATGTTTTTTTTATGCCATTAAATGTGTTGTTTTATGCCTTTGATTTGAATGTGATGACCACATTCGGCCCCAAGATGGCCAAAAACGGTACGTCTACCCTACCGCCTATGACGATCCCCTACGATGACGTCTACCCTACTGCCTATGACGATTGGTCTAGACTTTGACATAAGTTCATAGATGCCACGCAGGATGCTCTTAAAAAAACATGGACATAGCTATTTCCATGCCATTGTATACGAATTTTATTTCCTTTTGTTCTCGCCCATGGTTTCCTATTTGGTACCCATTTGGTCGGCGTGACTGCACTCCGACTGTTTATCATTGTTTTGCACATAACGTATCTTATCGGAGCCACTTCCCTCATGGGGTTGCAGCCGCTTTCCTATCACATCGCGTTCGCCTCTATGGGCAGCGGATAGTTGCAGGAAACTTGTGCTACTGCAACCAGTCTCGGGTTCCCTCAGAGTCACGGAACTGTTGTGCGTTTCGCCAAGGGTAAGCATATATCGGTTATGCAGTAGCACACGCCGCAAGCGAAAGAGATCTTTTCGCTATTTAAGCCTGCCATGTATATTCGATTTTTGTACAGAGATGTCGGTTGGTCGTTACTTTTAAACACAAACTTTTTTATTTATCCTATAATTTGCTTATTATTAAAAGTTTAACAAAGGTGGCCTACGCGTTATGTAACTCAATGTTTTAACTTCACATAAAATGCTTAAAACACATTTTTGTCAATAAATTTCATGGAAAAAATAATAAAAAGTAAATGTAACGAGTAACGAGTAACGACGAAAATAGCGATCGTTACTTTTGCTCGATACATATACTTTTCATTATTTTTTCATGGAATTCATAGATAAAAACGTCTCTTAAGGTTTTTCTATAAAGTAAAAACATTGGCGGCATTGGTAGCATATAACGCATATGCCACCTTTATTAAACTTTTAATAATAAGCTAATTATAGGATCAATTTTTTGAAGTATGTTTTTAGAAGTAACGGACAGCTGATATTTCTGTTTTTGTAAACGGCTCGCCTGAGTTTTAGCGTACGACGAGACCGTTAATTTATTTTTCAACGCAACTTTAACAATTACGTCCCTAACTGCCGCACTTAAGGCTCGGCAAACTTGAAGGGTGCCTGCTAACGGTTTCCTTACTCCATGCGTCGCCGTTAAAAATCCAAAATTGCCAATTTGCGTTATGGTATAAAGTATCGACGGTGGTAGAATCGTTTTCAGCGCAGACCAAGTAATGGTGTCTGTGTCTGTATGTGTGCGAATCGCTGTAATTACCATCGACGCAAGGGCGTGTCCTTACTCGTCGAAATAATCGCAACGATGCGCGTACGCGCCGAGGGGTTGGTTGCCACCACCGCCGCCAGCATCGCCGCCGCCGCCGCACGCGTCGCAGGTAGCTATATCCGATATGATTCACCTGGCGTCCATGCACTCTCAACGGTCACGGACAAGGGACCACGAATTGTTGCGGTGGCGGCGTCGAACCCCCCTGCGAATACTTGTTACTGCGAGCGCGCGCGCGTGCCTCGAGAACCCACTTTCCACTTCGATAGTGACGCAAACGTGCATTTTCAGATTTCAACTGTTTATATTTATCGCGATAACGCTTCGGCGCACTGCTTGTTATCATTATAATTATTATTATTAGTATTATGAATATGATTAGACAGATAAAATATTATAAGCTCTTATGGGAAAAAAAAAACAATAAACAACATAGCACCTATAATCGGCAACAAGAATGATTCGTATAACCTTACACGGAAAAAAAAGTTTGGTCGTGCGAACTAATTGTTCACGTTGCTGTATCTCAGTTTTACGTGAATAGCTGCGGTATCTATTGCATTAGTTGTCACGACCAATCGAATGGTTGAGGCTACTATTCGCATCCTTGGAGAGTTTCCTCTCTTGCCGGCATTACCTCACTTTTTCCATAACTTTGCAGTGGTGTACCGTTCGAGGTGCGAATCAGGTTTGTACGTAACCTAAAAATCGTACGATTAAAACTGTAGTAATGCCATTTACGCTAATGTGTAATATTCATTGTACAAGTAGAGCCATTTATGTCGAAAATAAATGACGCGGTTTGAACAGTCAAGGAATCGGATACTTGAGCTGCTTACTCGAATAGTTGTGTCAACCATTCGGTTGGGTGCCGTAACTAACACGCCGCTTACCAACGGAACTTGGTTCGTGCAACCAATTCCTTTTGCTTGACACAAATAAGGCGAGATGTAGAAGAATCAGAATAATCGGTTGGTTGTGTCAACTCATTTCTTGGTTGTAGCAACTCATTATTTTTTTCCGTGTATAAAATTAAACATTTATTATTATTGTGGACTGATAAAGGATATGCACATATGGACATATTGACCGATTAATTTGATTAATTTTTTGGCATTCGAAATGTTTGACTAATGGTTCAAGTTACGAACGTCTTACGAGAAAATTTAAGAAATCAATTTTTACTTGTGATTCTCATCGGAAAACCTATGCGTTACGAATTATCACTTAAAAATCGTATTACAACCAGAGTTGTAAATCCCAAAAATTTCATGTGATATAGTCTACAGCACATTTTTTTTGTCATGATAATTTCAATGAAAATAATGAAAAAAATATTAATTTTCGGTTTAATATAAGAAAAAATAGTGGAAATCGTTAATGTATTACTTTCTTAATGCAATTCATTTTTTTCCATTTTTTTTCTATCATTTCCTCCCAATGCTAAAGCGAAAATCAGTATTTTTTACAGCTATTTAAATGTTTACACTCTATTTCATTATCCCTACATATTATTATTATGAAATCATCATTACAAAAAAAATGGCACTGTTAACCGTATGTCATGAATTTTTGGGGATTTACAACTCTGATTACAGCATAACGCGTGTACTTTTGACGGGGGCACAATTGAACGTACAAAGTTTTCCGTCAATTACTCATTATTTTAACGCACAGCGCTTAGAATACATTTTTAACGCTGGCCATCCATAAATCAAGCGTAAAGGTCGCGCGCGGCGATTTTTAGCCGACGCGAGAACCAGTAGTCGGGCCGTTTTACGAGGCGCGACAGGCGAGACTGCGACGAGCAAATCAGTGGATGACAAGGCCTCGCGGTGGCGTCTAGACGCCGACGTCGTTGCACTGACTCAGTCGACGCCACGCGCTCGCCGCCGTCGCCGCCGCCGCCCGTCGTCCGGAGGGGTTCGGCTAAATATTGCGTGCACGGAATGACGTACCGCACGACCCTTCGAAATAGTTCCACTCGTCGCTCGACGCACGTTGCAGTCATGGTACGGGCTTGTAACGCCGTAACCATCGATTCCGACCACTGTTATAACTTTCCGAGTTCGCATATACGGACAATGCCTTTTTTTATTCCAATACTATTCGAATAAACTAGACTAGACGCTAATAATCCTTATCCGGTCTAGTTATCGTACTATCTCTAGTATATCGCCAAAGCGGAATTAAATTACTTCAGACATTGGGGCTGAAAATAGAGAACAGAAAACATAGGACACGAAAAAAAAATCTTAGAAGGTTCCGAGTCACCCAAACATAAAATCTTCGTAATATAAATTGTTATGCAAATACGAAAAATACACATTTTTAACCAAACATTCTGCTCCTTGCAACAATAATATATTGTGCAACAAGTGCGTAAAGTAAGTTATTTTCGCACGAGTTGCACATACTATTTTTTTGCAATAGCGGTGCGTAAACGAGATTTTTTCGGGGCGATTTCGCGTGCGCAAAGTACTCGTTTTCCGGCACGAGCGCGTAAAGTAAACGAGAGTGCGTAAAGTGAAACTTTACGCACGATTTTTATTTCAATAGTATTCGAATAAACTAGACTAGACGCTAATAATCCTTATCTGGTCTAGTTATCGTACTATCTCTAGTATATCGCCGAAACGGAATTAAATTACTTCAGACATTGAGGCTGAAAATAGAGAACACAAAACAT
Source organism: Itoplectis maculator (assembly GCA_964034905.1). Lineage (NCBI taxonomy): Eukaryota > Metazoa > Arthropoda > Insecta > Hymenoptera > Ichneumonidae > Itoplectis > Itoplectis maculator. The sequence goes on from OZ035860.1 coordinate 8,714,715, forward strand.
AGGACACGAAAAAAAAATCTTAGAAGTTTCCGAGTCACTCAAACATAAAATCTTCGTAATATAAATTGCTATGCAAATACGAAAAATCAACATTTTTAACCCAAACATTCTGCTCCTTGCAACAATAATATATTGTGCAACAAGTGCGTAAAGTAAATTATTTTCGCACGAGTTGCACATACTATTTTTTTGCAATAGCGGTGCGTAAACGAGATTTCTTCGGGGCGATTTCGCGTGCGTAAAGTACTCGTTTTCCGGCACGAGCGCGTAAAGTAAACGAGAGTGCGTAAAGTGAAACTTTACGCACGATCGTCTACTTTACGCGCGCTATTGCAAAAAATTAAATTTTAATTAAAAAATAAAAAATTTAATTTAATTAAAAAAATCTTACTTATATTATTCCCGTTCGGATAAAGATCGGGTTTTATCTCATTTGCGAATACGAAGTTTTCATCGATATAAATAGGAGCGTCTGCACCGTCGTGTGTAAGTAAGGTGGCCTCTGGTGAGGAGGGGCGGAGGGGGTGCTTCGGTATCGAAAAGTTCGCACCACGTCGTGAGGCACAAAGTGAAATAGGGGAAACTCCCGGATTGTGTCTAGATGAAGATCGCGTGGGCTTCCGCGGCGGCGTGCCGACGCGGGAGCGTCGTCAGTGCCGCGGCGTTTCGCCGTCGCGACACTCGGCCAGGCGCCGCCGTCCTCGTGACACGTCGTCCCGCCGCCGCAACTACACTCCCGTATTTTTGTATGGAGTCATAGCTAAACACGTCATATAGTCATAGCTTACACGATTGCCGGGAGCCAAAAATAGAGCATCCATACTGATCTCTTTGCGGACTCGATCGCGCACGTGCGGCTGCCGGAAAGATTTAGCGCGAAACACGATACGATCTCGATCTATACGTAATTGGAAAACCCCGCAGACATAGATAAGATCCGATCAATTGGGCTATAAACGGTGGGCAACTAACCCGGCAAAACTCTTACTCGATGCTTCCTGCTGCTGAAATAACACGGAGAACGTCGAACGAGAAAAAAAAAGGTTTATCAAAATAGTACTTTGCGATACTAGTTCGTAAAATCGGACTTTCGGCGAAAGTTTGAAAGTGGCTGCACGAGTCGGATCGAGCGCTACGACGGCACGAGGCGCAGCCGAGTGCTGTTTGTAGCGCGAGAGAAAACGAGTGCGGACACTTTACAACCGCCGCCGGCAGTCCGCTTTTACGTACAAGTATCGCATACTACTTTTTGTGACGAATGCATGGAAGGTGCCAGGTTATGTTGCTGGCCGGGCGCGACAATAAATGAATAACACAAACGGATGTGCGCATGCGTGCACAGTATTTTCAACACGGTTTTGAGTATTTTCGATACGCTTCCTGTATTTTCGACACGCTTCCAGTATTTTCGATACGCCTTCTCGAAAAGCGCGCCTTTATATCGCGGCCGGCCCGCACATAACCTGGCACTTTACATGCATGAGTCACAAAAATAAATTGTTGCATTAGCGTGCGTAAAACTCGACGTTTCGCGACGGTTTCGCGGGCGTAAAGTGCTCGGTTTCCGCACCCGTGCGCAAAGTAAACGCTCGTGCGTAAAGTTTCACCTTACGCACTCTCGTTTACTTTACGCACTCGTGCCGGAAAAAGAGTACTTTACGCACGCGAAATCGCCCCGAAAAAATCTCGTTTACGCACCGCTATTACAAAAAAAGAGGATGTGTAACTCGTGCAAAAATAACCTACTTTACGCACTTGTGATAAGCGACAAATTTGATTGATTTTGTGAATATCGATATTTTATACCAGAAGTTTTAACAAATCATATGACAATACAATACAAAAATGATTATTTCTGAAAATCAGAAAACTGTTGAATTAAGGAATGTTGAGTTAAGAACAGTTCGTGTGGAGAAATATTAAATACATACCCCAATCCGAATGTCTGAGTTCACAAAGAGGGAAAGTACAACAGTTGAAATTTTCGGGACACGCGAGGGCCTTTACATTGAGTGCAATCGCGGAATACACCGAAAGTTTATTTTCGTTCGACCTGCCGAAATTGTTTACGAGTCCGCGCGTACGCGGTGGACTATACACTCGACGCATCACCGCCCGAAACTTGTTGTGATTTCCATTCTCCCGCGACGCAACGAACGTGATATACAACTCATATAAGCGTCGATCAATACAGCCGATATTAAAGCCGAATGATCCACCATAGCAAACGCAACGCATTCGACGACCCGAAAACTTTGTAAATTCGCGTAATCAAATCTCTATTTCCAAACTATCAGACTATTACATCGTGTATTCGCGATTACACATAATTTTCGCGCAATTTCAATGCGAAATATTCGGCCGAATATTTCGGATGGATTTCGCCTGGTTTCGTGCAATTTCATTTGGAATTTCGCAGCAGAAACTTCAACGTATTCAACATCAAACCAATCAAACGCGTCAACAATTCATATTTTCCTCCAAAATCCAACAGCCAGAATTTCCCTCATTTCCAAACGTGGGAACCAATGACCATAACGACTGGGTCACAACATCATCACAAACACCCCACAAATCCAATGGACGCTGACAGCCGTTCCCCCAAAAAAGAAACGTTGAGAAACAATCGTCAGGCTGGGACTATTTCAGCGTGGAAAACCTGTCGAAAAACATATTGATCGAAAAAAACATCCCCTTCTAAAAAGTTGGTGACTGCACTCAGAGAAAATGTATGGTCATTTTTGCTATAGGACATATTTGCTGAGAGGACAACAGTGCTTTTATGGTTTTCGCGACGATAATTAATGTCACGGAAAATATATTATGGCAACTGTCACCTATTTGTATAGTAAAATTCGCTATATTTGGTATTGTTGTCCCATGGATTTTTCTCAGTGTGTCCAGCTATGTTCATGTGAAGCCGCTTTATTCGTGCTCTGATTGGCCCTCGCTGCGCGCGAACACAGAACAAATAAGACCAAGTTCGTCTATTTTCAAAATAAAAAATGCCATTTTTTTCTGTCAAGAGAAGGAAGAGGAGAAGCAAGAAGAATTTAGTAAAAGAGCGCTGCAGCCCCCTTCAAAAAGTAGTGACGCGCACACTGAGAAAAAAAATGGCTAAATCCAACAAAACGTGTGATTGCAGGCGGCGAAATAAATATTTTGCAAATTAGACAAAATATTTAATTGATCAACGCAACTAGTGATAGAAGTTAAAAAATCTCGATTAGCATTGCCGAATATTGTGTCCAATCAGCAAAACATTTATTTCGCCGCCTGCAACCACATGTTTTGTTGGATTTAGCAATTTTTTGTCTCAGTGCAGCAGCGCGTCCGGTTTGTCCAGTTCCCTCAAAAAAGAAACGTTGAGAAACAATCGCCAGGCTGGGCCACAATTCCAGCGTGGAAAACCTGCCGAAAAACATATTGATCGAAAAAAAAAAACACTCCACAGATCGACGAGAGCAAATACAATGACCACAGCGGAATATCGCGTAATTGAGTATTTACAGAAATACCAGCTGCGACTGTGACCGAGGAATGCGCGTGCGAGTGGGAAATTACGATGATGCTCGGAATTCCTCGAGAGATTCCCACGTTGCAAAGCATCCCGCGAGGGGGGGTGGACGAACCGTGCGGGGGGTTGTATAGTTCGCTGGGGGTCGGGGGTTCGGTCTCGTTCAGGCCGTGTGTGTCTGGTCTATGCCGAAGAGAGTGCCGGCGCCCTTACAACGTGCGCGTTGCGCTCCTCGCCGACGCATTATCGGGGGCGCGATCGGTTTAATGTGCGCGCGTGAATGCCCCGTACCTTCCGCATGGGAGAATTATGGTCGTTTAATTGCCCCCCTTCCCCCCCCCCCCCCCCTTCCCGGAGCCGACGTGCCACCGTCCGCCACTGTCGGGCGCTTCGAAAACCGTCGGTTGATTGGTGATTCATCGGGCAACTAGAATACTGGTCCCTGGTCTAAGTGCCCCCTACGCAACGAGCCCCACCCCCCTCCCTCCCGACCCCCTCGCGTCCCCCGCGACGCCCACCCGCTCGATTCGTGTCTCCGATGTCAAGTGCAGGTGCATTCCTGGCGCATAGCAACGCCTTGTTTGATGTTCAGTGTCCTCCTGTCTTAGGGTGCATTATTGCACATGCACTTGCGTGGGGAGGGGAGGCGGGTGGCGGTGCCCTGCTTAGCAAATTTTATTGAAACCGATAAAAAAAACGCAATGGGAATGATATGTGTTTTTTGTCCAAGGAATTTCCGATTCACAGAAGCGATTTTGATAGATAGGCAAACCGCTAGAATCGTTCTAATTCGTTCCGCTAGTATCGATTGAATGGTTCGCCATGTAAATGGAATTATCCGATAAAACTTAATAGAGTCCTCAAGTAAGAATTTACGGATTAAAACTAATATATATTTTGGATAGGAAAACCGTTGTTGGATTGGACGTTTCTTGGGCAAAAAATCGATTCAAATTTATTAATTACTTAATGCGACAATACCGATTGAATTCATTTTTTAATTGAGCGATAACAATACAATCCTATTAAGTTGAATTGCCTATTCAATCACGTTATTTCTTATTCGCTTTCGATTAGAGAGAAAACGTGTCTCTTATTAAGCATATTCATTCCGATTCAAGGTCAATCGGATTCCTATCAGTTTCTGTAGGCATGGATGGGATACTTTAAGCAGGGTGTAGCTGATCATGACGAGCGAGAAGTATGCGGGAATATATTAGAGTATAGAAAATACTTTTGCGAGATTGGGAGATGAATTGAGATGATAATTTGTTTAATTTTATAGAAGAGACGTTGCTTAACTATTTCTCTATGAGATAACGAAGCGCTGTCACCTTTCATAAATGACCGTTAATGCACTTTTCGTTCAACTCACTGTCGTGCTATTTTTTTACCCTGCGCATACTTTGCAGATATATATCAACTGCGGGCACGTATACTTATCAAGCTGGTCACCCATCAATCGATCAAGCTGAACGCAACTAATTGTCTCGCACGCGCAGTCCGATGGTAATTACGGTCTGCCGATTAGCGAAACCGTTGGGGGTTCGAGGAAAATCTATATAACGGTCGATTTTCGATTACCATCCAGATGGGACGATGATCGTTGGTTGATGGGCAATGAACAACGGTTTATATCGTGTTATCGATACCACACAAGGGTGCGTTTAAACCCGCAGCGTCCATGTTTAAATCTGCACTGAGATCCAACGTTTTTTAAGCCAAAATACTTCTAATTGCCAAGTGAAGCAAAAAGTTGTCAAGTAATAAATTAACAGTATCGGTTTTTTCCCTGATTCACAGATCTGTGGAAACTGCCGATTAGCAAAACCGTTAGGGGGTTCGAGAAAAATCTATATAACGGTCGATTTTCGATTACCATCCAGATGGGACGATGATAGTTGGGCAATGAACAACGGTTTATATCGTGTTATCGACACCACAGAAGGGTGCGTTTAAAGAAGGGTCCCGCAGCGTCCATGTTTAAATCTGCACTGAGATCCAACGTTTTTTAAGCCAAAATACTTCTAATTGCCAAGTGAAGCAAAAAGTTGTCAAGTAATAAATTAACAGTGTCGGGTTTCCCCCTGATTCACAGATCTGTGGAAACTGCCGATTAGCAAAACCGTTAGGGGGTTCGAGGAAAATCTATATAACGGTCGATTTTCGATTACCATCCAGATGGGACGATGATAGTTGGTTGATGGGCAATGAACAACGGTTTATATCGTGTTATCGATACCACAGAAGGGTCCGTTTAAACCCGCAGCGTCCATGTTTAAATCTGCACTAAGATCCGACTTTTTTAAGCCAAAATACTTCTAATTGCCAAGTGAAGCAAAAAGTTGTGAAGTAATAAATTAATAGTATCGGTTTTCCCCTGATTCACAGATTTGTGGAAAATGATTTTTTTTTTTTTTTTTTTTTTCACGACTGTCTTAGGGTTTTGGACAGGCGAAAATACAACAGAGCGCTCAGACTATGTTTAGCAAGTAACACATAATGCTTATGTACCACATAACACTGTCACTGACACGCGCTCATTAGAGACCGGTTGGTTTGGTTGGCGTTATTGTGCCCCCCGCCCCCCCCCCCCCCCTTCTCGTGCGTCAATGGAAATTCAAAGAAAATAAAATAATGAAGAAGCGGCTCGTCAGTCAGCTACGCCGTCGTGAATGGGCAATCCTTGCTGTGCATTCTCGACCGAAACGTAGCCCGTAATGGGCTGCAATTCCCCGGGGGACTCGGTGCGATCGCGGCAAAGCTACAATGGGACAGGAGACGTACATTTCCGCGCCCTCAGCCTCTCGTTATAATCAAGAGACGCTGCAGCTTTTCGAGACAAGTATATTCACCTGCCTACACTCACATTTTTCAGATTGAGACTTGGGTCTCCGTATCGTATTGTTATATCTATTGCATTTCTATCTGTATATCGAAAATACACATTTTCAGAAATTAAGGTAGTCCTTATGCCTGGTGTCGAGTTCGCATAAGTTTTCGAAAATTAAGAGTGAATTGCAACCACTTCTCGATAATATAAAAATTTGAACACATTTTTTCTGAATACGCATGAATTTTTTCAAATTTCTGAATACACTTTGAATTTTGCTTTTTTTATATGGGGAAAATCACGAAATTCAAAGTGAACTCAAAATTTTGAAAAAATGCATACATATTCAGAAACATCCCGCGCAAAAAAGAAAGTATGAAGATAGTAAAAAAAAAGTATTAATATGGTATGCAAAGGAAGTATTCGAAGTATGTCGTATTGGACAAAATAATACTAAATGCAATACTATTAGAGTAGCGCGAATAATACGAAGTATTAATGAAGGTATTCAATATCACGGTATTAAGTATGATGCAAATATTAAATAGATTATCGGGAGTATTAAGCAGTATAAGAATCAAATATAAGTATTAGTATTAAATAGACTATCGGAGTATTATACCTGGCCGCCTAGCCAAAAACAGCCCAAATCGGAGTCACGAAATTTATATTTTCAAAATATCGACTTCTAACCTATACCATCGTACTCAAGTCGCATATTCTACTCCTGAAAACACTGGTTACAACCCTTTTTTAGTTGGTTTTGAAAAAAAAATTTGGTCGAACAGTTTGTCAGAAATCGTAGATCTGGGCGCCTGGCCAAAAACAGCCTAAATCGGGGTCACGAAATTTATATTTTCAAAATATCGACTTCTAACCTATACCATCGTACTCAAGTCGCATATTCTACCCCTGAAAACACTGGTTACAACCCTTTTTTAGTTGATTTTGAAAAAAAAAATTTTGGTCGAACAGTTTGTCAGAAATCGTAGATCTGGCCGCCTGGCCAAAAACAGCCCAAATCGGGGTCACGAAATTTATATTTTCAAAATATCGACTTCTAACCTATACCATCATTCTCAAGTCGCATATTCTACCCCTGAAAACACTGGTTACAACCCTTTTTTAGTTGATTTTGAACAAAAAAAATGTTGGTCAAACAGTTGGTCAGAAAAGTTGCGCATCGATTGAACTCCGGCGAAAGTTGCGCATCGATTCAACTCGGCCAAAAATTACGCTAGTAGGACGAGCCAAAGCTTAATCAATTTTGCACAAGATTCTGCAACTTAATTCAAATGCGAATCCCGATCGAACGATCGTGGCTTATTTGCTCCAGCGATCAAAAGTTGCCTATCGTTGTAACTCCGGCGAAAGTTGCGCATAGATTCAACTCGGCCAAAAATTGCGCTAGTCGGATGAGCCAAATCTTGATCGATTCTGAACAAGATCCTGCAACTTAATTCAAATGCGAAGCCCGATCGAACGACCGTGGCTTATTTGCTCCAGCGATCAAAAGTTGCCCATCGATTGAACTCCGGCGAAAGTTGCGCATCGATTCAACTCGGCCAAAAATGGCGCTAGTCGGATGAGCCAAATCTTGATCGATTCTGAACAAGATTCTGCAACTTAATTCAAATGCGAAGCCCGATCGAACGATCGTGGCTTATTTGCTCCAGCGACCAAAAGTTGCCCATCGATTGAACTCCGGCGAAAGTTGCGCATCGATTCAACTCGGCCAAAAATGGCGCTAGTCGGATGAGCCAAATCTTGATCGATTCTGAACAAGATTCTGCAACTTAATTCAAATGCGAAGCCCGATCGAACGATCGTGGCTTATTTGCTCCAGCGATCAAAAGTTGCCCATCGATTGAACTCCGGCGAAAGTTGCGCATCGATTCAACTCGGCCAAAAATTGCGCTAGTCGGACGAGCCAAATCTTGATCGATTCTGTACAAGATTCTGCAACTTAATTCACATGCGAAGCCCGATCGAACGATCGTGGCTTATTTGCTCCAGCGATCAAAAGTTGCCCATCGATTGAACTCCGGCGAAAGTTGCGCATCGATTCAACTCGGCCAAAAATTGCGCTAGTCGGACGAGCCAAAGCTTAATCGATTCTGCACAAGATACTGCAACTTAATTCAAATGCGAACCCTGATCAAACGATTGTGGCTTATTCGCTCCAGCGATCAAAAGTTGCGCATCGATTCAACTCGGCCAAAAATTGCGCTAGACGGACGAGCCAAAGCTTAATCGATTCTGCACAAGATACTGCAACTTAACTCAAATGCGAAGCACGATCGTACGATCGTGGCTTATTTGTTCCAGCGATCAAAAGTTGCCCATCGATTGAACTCCGGCGAAAGTTGCGCATCGATTCAACTCGGCCAAAAAAAAGTATTAAAATGGTATGCAAAGGAAGTATTCGAAGTATGTCGTATTGGACAAAATAATACTAAATGCTATAATGTTGAGAGTTGCGCGAATAAAACAAAGTATTAATTAAGGTATAATTAATACTCCGATAGTCTATTTAATACTCATACTAATATTTATATTTGATTCTTATACTGCTGAATACTCTCGGTAATCTATTTAATATTTGCTTCATACTTAATACCGTGATATTTAATACCTTCATTAATACTTCGTATTATTCGCGCTACTCTAATAGTATTGCATTTAGTATTATTTTGTCCAATACGATATACTTCGAATACTTCCTTTGCATAACATATTAATACTTTTTTTTTACTATCTTCATACTTTCTTTTTTGCGCGGGATGAACGAACCATTTTCATTGAAACAAAAGAAAATTGGTTGTCGAAAGATTTGTTGAACAATTTATTTTTCATCAATTTGTCAATAACATTTTGGAATTTTGACTATGCGAAATTCATCTTTTCAACGCCTTTAATATGCATTATTTTTTCAGATTTTTATATTATCGAGAAATGTTTGCAATTCCCTCTCAATTTTCGAAAACTTATGCGAACTCGACACCAGACGCAAGGACTACCTTAAAAGCCTATAACATATTTAAAAGTAACATATTCAGTGACAGATACAACACGATGCACAAATTTAATTCATCTTATTGTCTATCTTCCGTCGTTATTTAATTGTCCATTCAGTCACGACGCAAAGATAAAAAAAAAAGTACGACCGTCGACGCCTATGAGAGTATTTTCGATTGGCGGACAAATGCGAACGGCGCATCTGCAGGGAGCGGGATTTTTCTTTCGGTCGCAGGCGTCGAACTTGCAGCGCGAGCCGCGCGCGCCGCGCTTTAAACGAATTAGCCCGGAGTATTAGCTTCGCTATTCAGACGCGCGCCGGGCCATAACCCTTTCGCTCTCGTCATGAATACAGTAATTAACGGATACACCTCGAATTACGTATGGGCTCCTCGAGAGCGAGGTTCGAGAGGTCTCCGAGCGCGAATGGAAGGAAGTGGCGTAAAGCCGGAGAGCCCAGAGGCCGCGCTTAGGGGTGCGAAACGCGCCGAGCGAGACAGAGCGAGAGACGTTCTCGCGCGCTGAAAGCGGCTACGGCGGCGGCGGCGCAACCGAGCGTCGGGCTTTAGCACTGGAAATAAGCATCGTAAACACCTAACAGGGTTAACAGACGCTGCGCTCGCCCGCTACCGGAGATAACGAAGTTATTCGAAGTAACTGGAAACGCCTCTTTCGCGCGCGGTGCGCAGGTACGAAGGACCGACTGTGTCAACGCTTTCGAATTTCTCGCTAATCTATAATAGGAAGTAATTAAGCGAAAATTGCGAATTACCGAATGCACGACTCTGCGCTGCAAACGACGCACAATGCGAATCAAAATCACAGCCCAAAATAAAAGTCAACGGACAAATTGCAAAAGGTCGGACATTTTTTTGTATAAATAAACGAAAAATAAATGTATCAAAATTTCCACAAAATTATCAACATTTTTTGTTCTAGGAATAAAATCAGAGTTGTAACTCCCCAAAAATTTCGATGAGTTTACAGTACAATTTTTTTTTGTAATGATGATTTCATAATAATAATGTGTAGTGATTATAAAATGGAGTGTAAACATTTAAATAGCAGAAAAAATACTAATTTTCGCTTTAATATTAGAAGAAATAGTTGAAAAAATGGAAGAAATCATTGATGCATTACTTTCTGAATGCAATTACCTTTCTCTTCCATTTTTTCCATTATTTCTTCCAATATTAAAGCAAAAACCAGTATTTTTTCAGCTATTCAAATAAAACTCTATTTCATTATCCCTAGTTATTATTATTATGAAATCATAATTACAACAAAATTGTACTGTTGACCATATCTCATGAATATTTGGGGATTTACAACTCTGAATAAAATACGATAAGCTTCGATGCTGGTAGGAATTCGAGACATGAGAAATCTTGTACTTAATTATGTTTGTCAACGGAAAGAAGGAGAAATACCAATTCACTCACTTGGTCTGCTGTCAATCGCGCCGCGGGGAGTGAGGAGTCAGGAGGGTGGAGAGGGGGAGGGGGGGGGGGGGGTGGATCAATCGGATCCACTGTATTCTCATTTTCTTCATCTCGCGACGAGGTCATACGTCCGATTCATCCGACTTTTCTCGCTCTCTCTCTCTCTTTCCCCGTAAATAATAGAAGGGACAAGGATGACACGGGACCTCGACCCTCCCGGCGACTGGCGTTGACACGTTGGGTTTTTGACCGACCCCCGTGGCCTCTCCGCTCTTATACTCAAGAATCTCCGCGCCCGGCGCGCCCTTCCTCGGCCCTGCCACCCGCTCGAACGCCCTGAGTAATTGCGGGCGTGTTTCGTGGATTTGCCCGGGTCACCCCGGCCTGCCCGCGCGCGTACAATACACCCGGCAAAATGCAGCTTGTTGCCTAACAACTTCGGTAGTTCGGTCGGTCGGACCGAACGTCGCTGCGTATACACACGCGAAACGCCCACAAACTCGACCTGCTGGGCCGGAACGGCAGTCACGTGTCATCGGTAATGACTCTTGGATCTGATTCTTAATACAACTTTTCTCTCTGTGTGTTGGATCTTTTTTTTTTTCTCTTTCTGTAATGACAAACTGCGCGAGTCCTTTGCAGTTGGAAATAATACAGAGAGACCAAGACAAGGTCGAAAAACGCGTGCGTTTTTATTTTTTTGGAAAAATAAAGAATAAAATCTCACCGAACAGAATTTCTCTTATGGTAATGACTCATGGATCTGATTCTTAATACAACTTTCCTATTTGTGTGTCGGATCTTTTTTTTTTCTCTTTCTGTAATGACAAACTGCGGGGGTCCTTTGCAGTTGGAAATAATACAGAGAGACCAAGACAAGGTCGAAAAACGCGTGCGTTTTTATTTTTTTGGAAAAATAAAAAATAAAATCTCACTGAATAGGATTTCCCCAAACAAAATCTACCGGGACAGAATCTCGATCGAAATTCCTGGTCAAGACTCTTGACGTTCAAGAAATATTTCTTGTCCTGTCTTGAGAATTAATTTTTCTTGTCTTGCGGGCGTGTTTCGTGGATTTGCCCGGATCACCCCGGCCTGCGCGCGCGCGTACAATACACCCGGCAAAATGCAGCTTGTTGCCTAACAACTTCGGTAATTCGGTCGGTCGGACCGAACGTCGCTGCGTATACACACGCGAAACGCCCACAAACTCGACCTGCTGGGCCGGAACGGCAGCCACGTGTCATCGGTAATGGCTCTTGGATCTGATTCTTAATACAACTTTTCTCTCTGTGTGTCGGATCTTTTTTTTCTCTTTCTGTAATGACAAACTGTGCCAGTCCTTTGCAGTTGGAAATAATACAGAGAGACCAAGACAAGCTCGAAAAACGCGTGCGTTTTATTTTTTTGGTCAAATAAAAAATAAAATCTCACTGAACAGGATTTCCCCAAACAAAATCGTCCGGGACAGAAACTCGATCAAAATTACTGGTCAAGACTCTTGACGTTCAAGAAATATTTCTTGTCCTGTCTTGAGACTTAATTTTTCTTGTCTTGCCAAGAAATGTCTTAAAGTCTTTATTATTAACGGCATCGTTAAATAGTAATTGACTGGGCGAGTCCTTTGCAGTTGCTTGCGCCACCATTTTTTTTTTTTTTTTTAGTAAAATTGTAATTTAGTGTTAACCAGAAGCTTCGACGGTCTCACCACTTCGTCAGTCTTTGAGCGCACCGGGCTTTGGGGGGTTGGGTCATTACACTGACAAACAAGTCGGCTATTTGATCGATACCGGTCCCCTCGACGAAACGTTGCAAAACCCCCCTGCAACGTTGGTTAAAAAAATCAACGGTGAGTCATAGGTGAGGTGGTGAAACTAAGCAGGTTGGTATGTGCAGCGCTGGTTATGGTTTCGTCGGGTCTTATCTACCCTTCGGGGAGACGCCACCGCGATCGCGGCGATGCGTTATCGCCACGCGTGTCTATTATTTTGATATAGTTGTCATTTTTGTAACGGTGAGTCGTGTGTCCGGTGGTGTTTGTCATTCGCAGCAGTCACTGGTGCTGCGATTCTATTAAACAATGTTATCAAATGTAGAATTTTTTAAATAATGTTTTCATTAATTATCTGCCGATTTTTCGTCAAGTTCGATAAGAGAAATCCCTTCGGTCTCCTGTGTCGACGTCGTCATGACATTTATAAGCGCAAAGGGAACACGGAGAGAAGGATCTGATAATTTTTATCATATATCTAGTAAAAAGTACCATTATTTCCTGATACAGGGGAGCCACGAAGTCAACTATCAAGAACTTTGAGAATTTTTACTACGAAATGTGGAAAAAATATAGTAGAAATTCTCATAGTTCTCGTACTTAACGTTAGGTGGCGGCTATGGCGTCCAAATACCAGGCGCAATGGTATAATTTTTACTACCGCGTTTGGTAAATTTTATCAGATACCTCTCTCCGTGAATAACTATGGAGGAGAAACCGAACGGTCCAATTCATAGTCCGTCCATCCTCTGGACATGGACGAACGAAGCCAGAGGTCCGTTTTTAATTAACCCGATGCACACGTCTGACCAGTTGGACGCGGAGTCAATTTGATCAAACACGAAGCTTAGTAATAGATAGTAAAAACATCGGGACTGCTCGAGTCCCTCTTCCCTAAAGCATAATCTCTTTACGGCTGTGTTTGCATTTTCGGACGCTTCGCGATCCTGCTGACACGTCCAAAGCTCCACGACGTGCATAGCGCGGGAACATTTCCTTGCTGAATTAAGTACTTTGATACAGTACACCACTTTTTCGACTTAGGTTTATACGAACTATATTGTTAAAAATGTTTCTGAATTTACTTTCCTAAAAATTTGATTCATCAGCTGATATATTAAATTTAATACGCGTGTGTGGTAAAATTTCAAATTTTTATATTCAGTTTCTTATCGTTTATATTGAATTTCCAAATTTTTGTAGGATTTAGTAAAAAATACTGTAATTTTGCATTCCATTTACGTATCAAATTTGATATACCAGTTTATGTAAACAGGCTTCCTTTACCAGTAATGGAAGTTTATGCGAAATATTTGTAACAGTGTACATATATTTATTCCTCTGACATGAGATCATCGTATTCTCGAGGTTTTGGGCCATTTCGAGTTTTTACTGGCAGCAACTCCGTAGCATTCAGCCCAATTTAGAAACTGGTAATGCCTTGATCAGGACCTGACCAAGGCCTAAATTGCGCTGGATATGACGACACTGATTTTCTTGCAGAAATTCTGACGTAAAAAACTCACATGTGATTGGGATGATACTATAAGGGGAAAGGAGAAAAAAACACATGAAGACATTATGGTACACCTTACTATAATGATCGCTGGTCACTGATATTTACTTTTGCGCACAGGACCGTAAACCGTTTTTCGCCGGTTGAGTCGCAGGGTGCCAGTGTGTATATAGACGTTGAACGCGATCACCACGTGCTGTCCGCGATTCGTAGGACTATTTCCTTTGATGTACCCTGTTGGTTTAACCGCGCGCGACTCCGTCCTGCGAAAGCTCGCTCTTTCGGATGACTACGTCGCGCGGTGATGTCATAAGGTTTAAAACGTTAACCAGGAGTCCAAAGGCCGCCTGCCCGGCATCAAACAAAATCATTCCTCGGAGTGTCACAATCCTGGACTCCGCACAAATAAAATGTATTACACTGTTAAAAATCCGGTTTTAAAAACAACTCCAAGACGGTGTCTATATAGGTCCACACCAATCACGGTGATAATGAGCGGTGTTAACGAAGTCTGAAATACTGACTTTCACCTTAAAAGGTCAGAAGTGCCGTTTTTCGCGAATTATTAACAGATCGAAGTGAAAATTGAAATACAGAAGCTAGTAATGTGAATCTCGTTAATGAATTAGTCAGAATTTTGATTTTCGAAAAAAAAAAAAATTACAGATCAATTACCTGGTCGAGGAATCTGTAATGGAAACATCGATTTTTTTCTTCAATTTTTCGATAAAAACTGAGGAAAGCGACTAATTCATTCACGAGATAATAAAAAATCGCACATGATACGTGCATTCATGCCTTTAAAGCGAAAAGTATTACAGTGTTTCGTCGGTAATACAGGAAAAATTTAACGAAACGGCTGGTGTTAATTTTACACCGTAAAAAGTGTTACTATTAACACTGTAATAAGTAACACTAGGAAAAAGTCCACACCAGCAGCGTTTGACACCGTAGATTTTTAACAGTGTACATGATCCAAATCTATCGCAACCATTTGGTACTAAATTCAAAAGGATTTTCCATAAATTATCTATATTTCGATTCGTTGACTCGTTAACTCGTTTGAAGATATATTAAACAGCCTTGCGTCCCTCGGGTCCGTCCACCACCCAAATTTTGGTTCAGTTTCCCAACATGCGGTACGTCGATTGGTACTCCAAATCTGCGATGATACATGCAGGGTCATAGTGCACCGATGGTTATAGACATGACTCGATGAAGTTCATCGACGTGCGGCAAACATTGTGGAAGACGCGTCGCGAGCAACGCGATCGGGTCGGGCAATCGGTGTGTGTTCGGGGATGTGTTGGTTAGGTAAAAGCGACGCGTGTCGGCCACGTGGCCGGTCGCAAATTTCAAAGACCCCCTCCTAGGCGCATTGTGTACCTGGTAATCCGCCGACCATGTATACCGTTCCCATGCTAGGCGGCACGGAGCGCTGGGGCCGGCCGCGCATTCGTGTCGCGCGTCGGACTCGCTATGGTAAATATAATGCGTGCGCAGTCCGTATCCGAGCCGCGTCCCAAGAGAAAATAATGCCACGATCGGGAGCCTCGGCGATAATGGAGCACGAGCAACGACGACGAAGCAATCCCACGACCTGAAAACCAGGCCCTAGGGACAACCCTACGCAGTCTTTTCAGAAGGGTTGCGTATATATATGGCTCGAGGGTGGCACCGATATGTGCGACATTTGCGTGGTACTCAACCTGCAGAATTTTGACTTTCTCGTTTCATATTTGGGACTTTGTGGGTTACTTTGTGCTTCTCCGTCCTCTGCCGGCAAAATTGGAGACGACACCTAATTCTTGTCAAGATGTTGGAATCAATTTCTTTATTTTTTATTTTGTGACAGTTGAGGGAAGGATCCAATAAGGCTTATTCTGGTCTGGTAGAACAATCGAGTCGAGAAATATCAACTGTTATGAATTTAAAAAATGCTGATGGGACAGTGTTGCTAAACTTTGCTAAAACTTTGGTTACTTTTTTATGGCTTCATCCTGGATGACTCTCTTCCGTTGATTGTTTTACATAACATGTTTTTACTAGTATCACAAACCTAGAGGGTGGCACCGATATGTGCGACATTTGCGTGGTACTCAACCTACAGAATTTTGACTTTCTTGCTTCATATTTGGGATTTAATGGGTTGCTTTGTGCTTCTCCGTCCTCTGCCGGCAAAATTGGAGAAGACACCCAATTCTTGCCAAGATGTTGGAATCATTTTGCTTTTTTTTTTAATTTTGTGACAGTTGAGGGAAAGATACAATAAGGCTTATTCTTGTCTGGTAGAACAATTGTGTCGAGAAATATCAACTGTTATGAATTTAAAAAATGTCGATGGGAAAGTGTTGCTGAACTTTGCTAAAACTTTGGTTACTTTTTCATGGCTTCATCCTGGATGATCCTCTTCCGTTGATCTCTTTTAAATAACATGTTTTTACTAGTATCACAAACCTAGTTTAGCAAAAGACCAATAAAACTGATACAAGTGGTATAGTGACGTAATCCCCACAAACGAAACCATTGCAATGATGCTTGAACATACCATAACCGACCATAACAGGGTGCGGCACAACGGCTGATCCGCGCGGAATTGACAAAGTGTGAAGTCGTCATTCAATTCATCCTGGATGATCCTCTTCCGTTGATTTCTTTTAAATAACATGTTTTTACTAGTATCACAAACCTAGTTTAGCAAAAGACCAATAAAACTGATACAAGTGGTATAGTGACGTAATCTCCACAAACGAAACCATTGCA
Organism: Itoplectis maculator; assembly: GCA_964034905.1. Lineage (NCBI taxonomy): Eukaryota > Metazoa > Arthropoda > Insecta > Hymenoptera > Ichneumonidae > Itoplectis > Itoplectis maculator. The sequence continues at coordinate 8,731,575 of OZ035860.1, forward strand.
ATGATGCTTGAACATACCATAACCGACCATAACAGGGTGCGGCACAGCGGCTGATCCGCGCGGAATTGACAAAGTGTGAAGTCGTCATTCAATTCATCCTGGATGATCCTCTTCCGTTGATTTCTTTTAAATAACATGTTTTTACTAGTATCACAAACCCAGTTTAGCAAAAGACCAATAAAACTGATACAAGTGGTATAGTGACGTAATCTCCACAAACGAAACCATTGCAATGATGCTTGAACATACCATAACCGACCATAACAGGGTGCGGCACAACGGCTGATCCGCGCGGAATTGACAAAGTGTGAAGTCGTCATTCAATTTTACCACGGACCGCAAAGTTTCATTTATATTTAATGCCTCGTCTACACCCCCCAACACGGGTTTGTGCTTTACGACACCGAGCCGCAAAAGCGAGGAGGATGGGGCGCAACGCCGCCGACTCGTGAGAACAACGGGAGTGGGAGCCGCAGAGTTAAAGGATGGAAAATGAGGAAGCTGCTCGAAGCACTAACCCTCGCCATGTAAACCAATTTGCACGCCATGAAGCCCCGATGACGATCTGTTGTACAGCACACAGTTATTTCCCATAGGAATTGGGGGTTGGGCCGCGCGCTCGTGCGCCGCTCTCTTTCGATATTGTATGTACGGGGATGCGCCTAGGATTCCCATAGGAGCGTCAAAACTATGGGAACTCACTGGGCAAGGATATAGAATGTCCACAGAAATTGGTCCGCAGAACAAAGACGGGACCGTGCAATTAAAAACGTCTAACGTCGTTTTTTTTTCGCTTGGTTCTCGTTGATCCAAGGACCCGTCACGGTCTAAGATTTAGATTAAGGGGAGAAACATCTTTAGAATTTTCAAAAAATCGATTTTTTTACATATTTCGAAAGTATGATACCCAAAGAATATACGGACCAAAGGAAAACTTGCAATATTGAATAATTATCGCATATAGGTCTAGAGCGCGTGGACACTGAAACACAGGGGCGCGTTGAATCTTTAAACGCGATTATCTCGAAACTAATTTTTCAAAAACTGCTCGTGCTGTAGCTAAAAAAGTTATTGAGCGATTTGGATGCAATTTTGGGAGGTTACTCTCAGTAATATTATCGGAAGGATATACCTACATTCTGAAAGGTAGCGCGTAAATAAATAATTTTTTGCGGTCACATATGTCGAAAAAATGGTCGAAAATTCGACCTTTGGAGTAAGAACGCTCCCAAATTTTTAATTTTGAACTTTTTGATCATTTTTTAGGTACATCCTTCCCCTTTATATGTCAGTAAACGAATGACACTTATTAAATCGTTTTGGAATCAACAGAAAAAGAGTGACAACTGCAGCACTTTTCGATGTCGCGGTAAACAGGTGTCCGAAGACCCTAAATAACGCCGCCATTTTGTTAGTCATCAAAAAATCTTTTTTAAACTTGACAGTTATGAGTAACTCATGTGCAAATTTGAAAATAATCGGATTATTTTATCCCCTCCAAAAAAATTCCTGAAAAATGCCTATTTTTCACGCTCCTAAAGGTTTCTCCCCTTAACAAATTTCTCCATTTCTGCCCAAAAAGTAAAACTGAAAATATATTATCGTAAAAAATGTTGGAATTTGACTGATATAATTGCGATAAAATTGTGCACCATAAGACAGAAAAGAGACACAAAGTCAGCGCGACAAAGTATCGATAGAAGAAAAAAAAATGCGTCTCTCTGAGAACTCGTGAGAATATGTCGTTTGCGGTGTTCTCTCATTCGCCGGGCGAAATAAAACGGGGCGGACGTATAAGTCGGCGCCAGAAGTAAGTATTCCCGCAGTGAGAAGTGTAAGCGCGAATAATATAGTCCGCCCCTGCTCGATGCAGATTACGCGTGCGAAGGAATAGCGCAGGTATAATGCCAAACGATTACAGCTTAATAATTAGTCATTAGACGCAACGGAGATGGCGCGGGCGCAGTACAGTCGGCGGCCTTTCGTTCGAGCCACCGGAGTGTGACTTAAGTGGTGCTTAAGTGTTATATGGGCCACCGACGATTACCCCCAGGCCAGAGTTCGCTCTGCTCGCGGTAATTGATACCGGACCGCCGGATGTCTTATCTGAATTACCGTCGCGCGCACTCAAATCGTTCGGTGGCTACGAAAAAAATAAAAGTCCCGCGCTCGACGTCCTCGCTAATTATTGTTCGTTCACAGGACATTTGCCGGACCGCCTGTACCGCGGACGGTATAATAACGCCGATCTTTCATCGATTCATATATGCAGCGGCTCAACTTTCCGACTATCACGCGTTGATCGTTGCAACGTTGGATTCCACTTAGGGTGGAACGACGGCACATTTGCGCTCTAGTAGCACTGCAAAAAAAAAACTAGTGCGTTACGGGCGGCTGAATGGGATTGTTGTCTCGAGGATGAAAGCTATCTAACACTTCTCGAAGTGTTAAATCGCACGGAAGCGATTTCGTTGAGCTATTCGATCCCCACCTCGCGACATTAAACGCATTTATCATGGGAATGAGTAAACGAATATCGATCAATTCTCGGCAATCGACAGAGCAATATGGCACAAATAAGTGCCCTAAGAATTGTCAAATTTAATCCACCCGATTTCAAGTAAAACAAGTTATAGTAACTTTGAGAGTATAAAATAAACCGAATCTGAAATATTGGACACCGGCCATTTTGTCACTGTCAGTCAGTGTCAAAATGGCCGTCGTAACCCTGCTTAAAGTATCCCATTCATCCCTACTGAAACTGATGGAATCCTTGAATCGATTGACCTTGAATCGGGATGAATATTCTCAATAAGAGGCAAATTTCTCTCCAATTGAAAGCGAATAAGAAATAACGTGATCGAATAGGCAACTCAACTTAATGGGATTGTATTGTTATCGCTTAATTAAAAAATTAATTCAATTGATATCGTTGCATTAAGTAATTAATAAATTTGAATCGGTTTTCGTCCAAGAAATTTCCAATTCAACAACGGTTTTCCTATACAAAATATGTATTAGTTTCAATCGGTAAATTCTTACTTGAGGATTCTATTAAGTTTTATCGGAAGATCCCATTTACGTGGCGAACCATTCAATTGATACTAGCGGAACGAATTGGAACGATTCTGGCGGTTTGCCGATCTATCTATCGAAATCGCTTCTGTGAATCAGAAATTCCTTGGACAAAAAACACATATCATTCCCATTGTTTTATTTTTACCGGTTTCAATAAGATTTTCTAAGCAGGGAAATGGTGGTCGTAACGAAAACGCGACAATGAACACCATTTTGAATACTTAATGTTTAGCGGAATGTGCAGACCACTCTCGCTATGTATATAAATTAAGAAAAATCGCAAAGTCATTATTTTTCATCAAAATACTCGTTGACAGGTCGACCAAAGTGGGAAGCACCGTATTAATAAAATTATCGGGCTTACGACGTTACTACGCAAAATGGAATAAGTGGCACTTTTTTGTAATGAAATTGTGTCCATTGTCCGCGCGGGGTTCTCTGTCGCAACAACGCGGTACATAATAAAACCTTTGTGTAGTCACGCGTTCAAGGGCGCTCCCATAATAAAGTGGCGCGTATGCGCTTCGATTGATGCGTCGTCGTGCGGCGAGCGGTGGTCGTGAGTATTCCGCACGGCAGTTCGACTATGCCTCGAGTCATCGCCCCACGCTGAACGATCTCACCCCTCGGAAGCTCTCGAGGCTCGATGCGTGGCGCGCGCGGTCGCTCACTTCGGGATGGCATTCTCGATCAGCGCTGAATTCCCCGTCATCGACGACGCTCAAGCGTGGGAGTCTTTCCGCGTATGAGTCTCGCGTAGCGATTCATGGGAATTCGTAGCGCTGAATGTTGCATGTGGGGTGCGGATTGTCTGGTGAGTGTGGCCAGTGTCCCCACGCCTCGTGCGACGATGGTACTCGACTCGTTCGATTTGACTGGCCTAGTGCAAGTATTTTGATTACCACACCGACTCGATCGTCGCATTATTCGCACGCGGCTGCGGTTACTCTGTTTCCTTGGTTTCCACGGAACGTGTGTTTCTGTTTAAGGTTTCGCTAGGGCATGTTTTAGATAAATGTGAAAACGTTGGTTTTTCTATTAAAGTATGATGTCACATGCACACCAGATTTTTTAAGCGGCTTCTTACCGACTGTTTTCGCTAGAAGTTTAATTCCGAAAATTGCGAAATTTTGTACACTTTATATGCAATTCAGGGTAAAATTATCTCAATGTCAGTTTCAATCACATAATTTTCACTCTTTTCGATTAGGTGGCGAGGAAAAAAACATCGCTTTTTGTAGAGTAAAATCCACAGAATCCAATGGAAGCATAAGATATATACTTTATCAGCGATTTTATAGTGTATTTATACATTTTCTTCGTGGAAATGTAGTAGCTGAGCAGACACTTTTGTTGCGGGAGCGGGGTTAGTTACACTCGGCAATGATGCTGGTTAATGATTATTCTAGCAATGCGGTTTTTTTTTAGCGATTGAAGAAAGTGGTTAACAGTTCTGCATTTCGGAACTTTGTGGAATAATTAGTTGAAAAAGAAATCGAAATTGAAAATGTGAGCGAGGGTTATGAGCTCGAATGACAGCAGATCGAAAATGAGTCAAATGAAAAATATAAACGGATTGTTTTTACGATATCAAGTAACATGTTTCTTTTGCCCTTGAGAACAACACACCTAAATTAATAAAATAATTTATCAAATAGCTAAAATTCCTCCAAACATCTATCTGTGGGTCACAATGTCTAAGCATTCATTACACTAGCACGTAGCGAGGCGACTACCTTAACATGCACGCGGTGACATCTGCGATCTATTTATTGATTTTTAAAATGTAGTGCTTATCTTTTTTTTCGCTTTATTTATTTTTTATTTATTTATTTATTTATGTATGTTCGTGCACTATTGCTCGAGCCGACTTAAGATTGAGGTAGAAACACTGGCAATCGCCGCGAGTCGTATAGGAAAGCCACGGAAAACCTACGACTGTGTGTAGATCCCAGCTAGGTCGAGCTTCACGTTCTACGTCGAGCTTCAGTGTTCCTACAATGCGAACGCGAATTACGGCATCGTACATATTGTATATGCCCGACGCGATGTTGCTGCGATGACAATTGCAGCAAAAGTAACGGTGTTGTACCGTCGGAAGAATTTATAGCTATTTCTTTTAAGATTCGATAGTTTTCAAGCGTTCTAATAAGTGTGGCTGCTGATATTCACGCCTGATGCGGTATTTGGCTAATCCGATTTGACCGACGGAGTGTGATTTTTATCGAGCATTTAGATTATCAAGGCGACTTCAACAGCGCATTACTCGCACGCGGCTTCGGTCACTCAGCTTCCTTAGCACTTACAGAACGTGCGTTTTTTCCGTTCAGCATGCGAACTGACATCTGCGATGGTAATTATGTTGTAATACCCGTAGGCATGCAATGTAATGGGGAACATTGCTACGTGTAATGTATAATGACGTATAACATTTACATAATATTTTCGTGTTGCTTGATTAGATCGAGCAGAAAAGTCTGTAGCAATTTTTCGTGATATTTGAATTATAAAAATCTTCACCGATCGTTGCCAAATTTTGCACCACCATTGATCGTTACTTCACTATTTATTTTAAATCGTTTTAGGCAAAAGCTAAAAAAATGTAAGAGAAGACAACAGACAAAATTGTCCGCGTACACATTTTTTGCGGAATAAAGAAAAAAAAACTTTGAATTGCGATGATTTTCAGTATTTGAGCGAAAAATCAGGTAATTCGTATAGTAGATTGATTGACCCTAATTTGGATGATTGCATCGATTTTCTTAGAGCTCGCCCCACATGCACATATTTTCCGATTTTATTTTTTCTCAATCGTTCACCAAAAAATCACGGAGAAAAGGAAAAGGTCGAGGAAAGTCGAGTCAGCGAAGAAATAATGCTTCCATTTAATATGTAATAATTTTCAGCGTTTGGTAAAAAAAATCAGGTAATACGTAGTAAATTGATTGACCCTAATTTGGATAATTCCATCGATTTACTTAGAGCTCGCCCCACATGCACATATTTTCCGACTTTATTTTTTCTCAATCGTTCACCAAAAAATCACGGAGAAAAGGAAAAGGTCGAGGAAAGTCGAGTCAGCGAAGAAATAATGCTTCCATTTAATATGTAATAATTTTCAGCGTTTGGTAAAAAAAATCAGGTAATACGTAGTAAATTGATTGACCCTAATTTGGACAATTGCATCGATTTTCTTAGAGCTCGTCCCACATGCCCATATTTTTCAACTTTATTTTTTCTCAATCGTTGACCGAAAAATCACGGAGAAAAGGAAAAGGTCGAGGGAAGTCGAGTCAGCGAAGAAATAATGCTTCCATTTAATATGTAATAATTTTCAGCGTTTGGTAAAAATAATCAGGTAATACGTAGTAAATTGATTGACCCTAATTTGGACAATTGCATCGATTTTCTTAGAGCTCCTCCCACATGCACATATTTTCCAACTTTATATTTTCTCAATCGTTCACCGGAAAATCACGGAGAAAAGGAAAAGGTCGAGGAAAGTCGAGTCAGCGAAGAAATAATGCTTCCATTTAATATGTAATGATTTTCAGCGTTTGGTAAAAAAAATCAGGTAATACGTAGTAAATTGATTGAACCTAATTTGGACAATTGCATCGATTTTCTTAGAGCTCCTCCCACATGCACATATTTTCCAACTTTATATTTTCTCAATCGTTCACCGGGAAATCACGGAGAAAAGGAAAAGGTCGAGGAAAGTCGAGTCAGCAAAAAAATAATGCTTCCATTTAATATGTAATGATTTTCAGCGTTTGGTCGAAAAATCAGGTAATACGTATTAAATTGATTGACCCTAATTTGGATAATTGCATTGATTTTCTTAGAGCTCGCCCCACATGCACATTTTCTAACTTTATTTTTTCTCAATCGTTCACCAGAAAATCACGGAGAACGAAAGGTCGAGGAAAGCCGAGTCAGCGAAAAAATAATGCTTCCATTTAATATGTAATGATTTTCAGCGTTTGGTCGAAAAATCAGGTAATACGTATTAGATTGATTGACCCTAATTTGGATAATTGCATCGATTTTCTTAGAGCTCGCCCCACATGCACATATTTTCCAACTTTATTTTTTCTCAATCGTTCGCCAGAAAATCACGGAGAACGAAAGGTCGAGGAAAGCCGAGTCAGCGAAGAAATAATGCTTCCATTTAATATGTAATGATTTTCGCGGGAGGCTGGATCGATAGCGGTTGAGGTCAGTCGGGGAGAGAGCGAGAGCGTCGCGCGCGAGCGTCACGCATCGAAAAAGCATCATTTCCGTGCTTCGTCCCCGCGGGCAAGTCGAAGAATTCGGAATGACGTGCAGAGTCGCAGAAGGCATAATATGCAAATGACTTCTCATTAAGGAGTCGCCGGCGCGCGCGGTTAAGGGGAGAAACGCGTGCAACCTCCGCGCGAGCTTTCCGAGCGAGTAGAGAGGCCGCGCGCAGAGCGCACGCGCGTAGCAATCAGGACGCGGAAAAAGGCGGAATTTCCATGCCCGCGACTCTTCCCCAGTCGCGTTTGGCCAGTTACTCTCACCGAGTAACTGGCGAACGAAAAAAAAAAAACAACGGGAAAAGTGAAGAAAAAAAATCAGTAGTGGGAGGGTGGAAAAGGAGAAAAGGAGGAGAGGAAGAAGAAGAAAGAGTGGGATAAAAAGTCATGCGCGATAAGAAAGCATTGGAAAAAGCAATTAAAAATCTCTGTTGAACGATAGTGGCGGCGCGGGGATATACGAAGAGTAAATGCAACCCAGATTGTATGCTAATCGATAGAGATCTCGAGAGGCACAACATGCACTCCGGTATTTACGTTAATAATTTTATCACGCACACACGCGGCTTTTGTTGCCGCGTCGTCGTCGTCATCGTCGTCGTCGTCGCCGTCGTTGTCGTCGTCGTCGTCGTCGTCGTCTCTCGGTTGTTCACGTTGAACGAGCAGCGGGCTGCACTCGGTTGTTGTGCGTGTGTGACCGAGCTCGCGAGGATAATTGCCATCGACGCGCGCCGCAAAAGCCCGCAGCAGTTCCATAATACTTATCGCGGTGAACACGTTACCCGTCGGTGTATACTCTCCCTCTCTCTTTCGTTGTACTCTTATAATGTAAATAGCAGGCGCACCGAGTGCGAGTGCCGCCGTACCCGTGTCACGTGACACCCTTCGACATTTCTTTGATTCCGACCTTTCGATAAAATTCCAACCAAATTTTAAGTCAATATGTATATATATACATGTTTTTTTTTTTTCTTTGTGTTTCTGTTTAGGAAAAGGTGTTAATTGGGATCGGGATGAAATTTTCATCACGTTCGAACATTTTCTGGAGATTCAGTGGACAATTAGAGAAATGGGAAGCAGAAATGTAAATTAGGGTAGAGGTACCGTTTTCGGCCATGTTAGTACCCTTTGTGGCCATCAATTTGTTCTATTTGTGGCCATACTTATTACACGTAAATGACGTTGATGGCCACAGATCGTGCAAAGTGCTTTGATTATTATTTATTAAACAATTATGTATTTGAAGCACTGCATATTCAGTGTAAAATTTGTTTCGATTCGTATAAAATAATCTCATTTATTAATTTGAATAGATTGATATTATAATGAATTAATATATACATTTTTTATGTGGCCACTTTAGGGCCGATTGTGGCCATCACATTCAAAGGAATAAAACAGAATATTCAATCGCTTAACAAAAACATCGAATAGATCATTCAGTGGATTTATAGGAATTAGTTGAAAAAATCAACACTCAATTATGAGAAACAATTATTTTGTGGAATAACATAATAAAAATGGCCACAATTGGTACAGTGGCCACTAATGGTACATCTACCCTATTGACGATTTTATTTGTTTATTTTTCGAGTTTCAGTTTGAGGAAAGGAAAAATGTTGGAGGCGAAAAGGGAATCGAAATGATTTTTGACACTTCGTTATTTTCATTCAACGTTTATTCCAATTTATCATTCATAAATAGTGAAGAAAGAATAAAGAGTGAAGAAAGAATATTTCAGAACATTTTCGCCTTCGAATAGCGTTGGGGGTAAAGAAAAAAAATCGAAGTGATTTTCGACGCTCGGTTATCTCTGGTCTTGAGAAACGGGCCTTTTCCGTGACGGTTATTCGAGTTTATCATTTGGCCATGAAATTCGGAGGGACACGGTGATTATGTGCGGCCGAGGCATGCAACAAGTGCCAGAAATTGGAGGTATGAGGCGGGGTGTTTAACGCGAGAAAGGGCGAGTCGGCTTGACGGGGTCGCGGAGCCGCCGCGCGGGAAACAGCGACGCGAACTGTGTACACGAGACCCTTCATCATGTAGCCACACGACAGCAGCGCGCGAGCCGCCCGAGTTCGGAGCACCGCGCGACTTGCTATTATTACCGCTGCCTCGCGATTCATTCCCCAAAAAAAGACACCGTCGAATTACAACCGGAGGACTGAGATCGCCGCACAAAATACAAATAAACAAGACGTCCAGCCCGCGTAAAAAATGTAGTATGAAAACAGTATTGCCGAAGTCTTGAATTGTATTTAAATTCTAAGAATGTGAAAGCTGTCGTATTGGAAAAATACATACTTCATTATTCTTCAAAAATGTAATTCCTTAATTGTAGGGGTACTTTTTTAGGGTAAATTTGCCACTAGGAATCTAAATCTGCGGTTAAAAATTCAGCTTTTTCGAAAACATAGGATTTACAATTTATAAATCGTAGATTTAATAAATTATCGTATTATTGGCCTCACATTTAGATTCCTAGTGGAAAATTTACCCTAAAAACGTACCCATACATTTAAGGAATTGCATTTTTGAAGTATAATGAAGTCTGTATTTTTCCAATACGACAGTTTTTACATACTTACAATTTAAACACAATTTAAGACTTCGGCAATACTGTTTTCATACTTCATTTTTTGCGCGGGAGTGGAAACAACAAAAAAGTTTGCCTTTATAAGCTTATTAATTCTCGCTGAAGTTTACTTGATGCCATTTCGAAATAGGCTCTAACAGGTCTTCAAAATCAAATTCGCAGCATCGCAATTGAGTTATTATAATTTAATATTTTTGTGATATTTAATACTTTAGAATTAGTATAAGGAAGCATCGAACAACAAAATGCAAATGAAAGAGTAACATGTAAAAAATAAGGACATATTAGGGCAAAAATTGTGATGAACAACTCGAAATCAAAGTCATGCCGATCAAAGACTGAAATAGTTAGCAAGGTAAATAATTTCAAAATTTGTTTCATTATAATTGAAGATTTTTCGAGATTAAGGGAATAAGTGCAAAATAAGTTTTCCGTCAAAGTCTCGGTCAAAGTAGAAAATATCGATATGTGCACTAATAGCTTAGCTTTCGGGCTTTCGTCATTTCTCATCGACAAATTCTGTAGACCTTTGATCAAGTGTCCAATATGCGTCAGTGGTGGAATGCGGATTGCTGCCCAATCAGGAGCATCTGTAATAGGTGTAATGTTTGCGGGGTGAACGCAGACACTGCAAGCGACGCATATTACATGCCTGAGCTAACTAACTTGACTATGTGATGAAACATTCCGTTCCGCGTGAACAAACTTTTCGTCCGCTCGTATCATTCGGGACGTGTTTCATCACGACCGCCCACTATCACCTTTCGTCGTCACCACCGAAGATCCGACAATGTGCGAGCTCAAGGTGTGAAATAAGATTCGCACAGTCCTGTGCTCGAACCTCATATAATATTTATCCGTCAGTGAAATAAACTAACCATTTCGAGCAAATGTCTACATTTTTTTTTTAAACTAGGAAAACCACAATATCATGATTTTTGAATGAATTTTTCTTTTAATCGAGGTTTAAGAATTTGCCTTGGTAATGCGGCATATTTCTATATCGAAATTGAATTTTCACTCAATTCAAAAAAATGTATAATTCCGTCCTTCCACAGTTGACAGCGGCGAATTGACCATTTTTGGAGGCTTTTCAAATCTGGTGCATCATCCTTAAGGAGGATGGATACCGTCTTTGCGGGGCAGAAGACGAGAGGGGAATGCCTATACGTTTTCACGGGAACTAGTAACGCGGCTGCCAACCTCAAACAGTTCAATAATCAAGTAATCAATACTCGTAAATAAGTCGAGTTTAAGCAAACAAATAGCGGCGTATGTTAAATTAGCTATTTTTAAGTGTTTTCAGTTATTTGTCAAATAATTGAAAACCAAATACGTGATAACCAATGTTGAAATTTGGCAATCGCGCTTTACCCATCACATCTATAATCAGGAATCAGATCAAGGTGTTTTCTTTCTACAATTGCTCAATAAATATGAAGACGGTCGACTTAAAACTTCGTTCAGTTCTTCCTAAAGATGTCAAGAATTATTTGCATCTATTTTTATTCGATTCTTAATATTTTTGCTATGCTTTCAAGGGTTGTAGCCTAACTTTTGCCTGATTTCCCTATGTTACCCGTGTATAAGACCAGAACTTTAGTAATTAATTACTCGATAACCATTCAGGTGATTGAAACGAAATTTGTCATGGAAATGTAATTTTGTTCAACGAATATCCTCCAAATATTTAAGCTTATGCTTATTATTTTTAGTTGAGTATCCACCCTCCTCAAGCCATTGATTGCCATTATCATCATCAGCTCACTTTTTCAATGCATTTTTTTTGAGTCTACGGCCGTCACAAATATTCGCGAATGCGGGTCAAAGTGCAGGGTGCACGAAGCGTTTCAAGTACGACAAATGTGCGGAGGCTGAACAACAATGACGATTGTTATCGAGAAACGTAAAAGTCGCCGCGCACCGCGTTTCTCGCACCTACCCCGCGGTACCTCAGAAGTTGAACCACATCATTAAACGGACTGACCATTTCCGAGTTCATCCCGCGTCCCAACTGTGGTTTACGATTCCTTTGAGGGAGCGCGACAACCGAGGACCATTGCTCGGCTCTGGCGACGCTGCTCGCGATGTTCATCTGAGCGGAAATGCAAAACGGGCAGCGACTCGAGAAGACGGTTCTCTTGGTGGACGCAGTTCGATCGTCCACATAGGTAAAAGGCCTTGATGTAACAACCTGTATGTATTCCCGTTTGAAGAGCCCCGGCTATGCGGATGACAAAGGGTCGCCGCGGCAATCTCCAACCCCCCTCCCGTCTTCCCCGTCGTTCGACTGACTCGGCCGCGTCTTTTCGCTCGGCAAGAAATGCAGGATATGTCCGGTGGTCAAGCAGGGTAGGTGGATTCTGCGAAGAGTTCGCACTGCACATAACATTGATTCTTATATCCGTACTTGTCGAATATCCGGGAAGGGCAGGAACAACCTGGTTTTCCGAGTGTTTGAACGGAAGCGAAGCTGCAAAGACCGTTGACAAACGGTAAAATTGGGCTAAATTTTTTTTTTTTCCATTGAGGACTTTTTTAAGAAAGAAAAAAAAACGAAAAATGAATGCACTGAGAAAGTGCTGTATAATAATCTACACTGTTAAAAATATTTCGCATAAACTTCCTTTACTAGTAAAGGAAGCCTGTTTACATAAACTGGTATATTAAATTTGACACGTCCATGAAATGTCAAATTACAGTAATTTCTACCGAATCCTATAAAAAATCGGAAATTTAATATAAACAATAAGAAAATGAATATAAAATTTTGAAATTTTATCACACGCGCCTATTAAGTTTAATATATCAGCTGATGAATCAAATTTTTTATTACTCAATTTTTAAATCAATTTTGTATCACCATTCCCAATTCCTTGAGAGTGGTGATAAAAAATTGGATGTTACTGATACCTTCTCAATTGACGTAATATTTTCAAGCCCCTGATTTTCCGTCCACAAAACATACTCGCTTATTTCAAGTATTTCAGCTTTAAATTTTCAAAAGGAATTATTTTCCCAAAAAACAAAGCTTTCTCTGTACAGTTAGCAAAAATCGTGAGAACATTTTTTTTTCTTTCTCGCTTTCGAAGGAAAGAAACGCGGCAAAGCAACATAGGAACATTTTTACGGCGAATACAATAGCTTTATAGAAAAATTGGACGTCACTGATACATGGCTCAATTGACGTAATAATTTCAAGCCCCTGATTTTCCCGTCCACAAAACATACTCGCTTATTTCAAGTATTTCAGCTTTAAATTTTCAAAAGGACTTATTTTCTCAAAAAACAAAGCTTTCTCTGTACAGTTAGCAAAAATCGTGAGAACATTTTTTTTTCTTTGTCGCTTTCGAAGGAAAGAAACGCGGCAAAGCAACATAGGAACATTTTTACGGCGAATACAATAGCTTTATAGAAAAATTGGACGTCACTGATACATGGCTCAATTGACGTAATAATTTCAAGCCCCTGATTTTCCCGTCCACAAAACATACTCGCTTATTTCAAGTATTTCAGCTTTAAATTTTCAAAAGGACTTATTTTCTCAAAAAACAAAGCTTTCTCTGTACAGTTAGCAAAAATCGTGAGAACATTTTTTTTTCTTTGTCGCTTTCGAAGGAAAGAAACGCGGCAAAGCAACATAGGAACATTTTTACGGCGAATACAATAGCTTTATAGAAAAATTGGATGTCACTGATACATGGCTCAATTGACGTAATATTTTCAAGCCCCTGATTTTCCGTCCACAAAACATACTCGCTTATTTCAAGTATTTCACCTTTAAATTTTCAAAAGGACTTATTTTCTCAAAAAACAAAGCTTTCTCTGTACAGTTAGCAAAAATCGTGAGAACATTTTTTTTTCTTTCTCGCTTTCGAAGGAAAGAAACGCGGCAAAGCAACATAGGAACATTTTTAAGGCGAATACAATAGCTTTATAGAAGATCAACCACAGTGTGCTAAATCCGCTAGCCGAAGTCGAATGTGTGTGTGTGTCTGTATGTGCGACTGTCGGTGTACGCGAGCGACGTTCTTGTCAGTTGTGTGCGCATATCCCATTGCGGATCGGAGATCACCCCCAATATTTATTTCTCTCTTTGTCGATGCTGCGTATAAAGGAGCGCAATATCAAAGAACGCCCGGGGAATTAGATACCGTGCCGCGGACGTATACGAGACGCAGACTCATAAGATACTTTTCCCGGGCTGATCCCGGACTGAATGCGCGAGACCCTCGCGAATTGAAATACATTTTTCTAATTCCACGGAAGGTGAAAGTAATTATGCCTCTCTGCCGCTTCTGCGCGGCTCTCACGTGACCTCGGCGTTTATATAGGGGCCGCGTAATGAGCACAGTGAGCGGATTTAAAAGTGTTGGTAGCGCAATTTCATCGAATTTTGTCGTTTTCACCTTCGGTGCCTGCGTTAACCTTCGATTTATTCGTTCAGATATTATTGACACCAAACGTGAAGCAACAGCAAAAATTGACACGCGTATTTTCTTAACGTCAGGTAATTTTGTAAAAACAAAATTGCTTTTCGAACAAATTTACAACGAAAAATTCTGAAAAATATCATATTTATTCATATTTTATTCCTTCGCGTTTCGTAAGTGTAGCTTATGCTCTAGGGTAGACGTACCGTTTTTGGCCATGTTAGGGACAATTGTGGCCACCACATTCAAAGGAATAAATAAAAACATTTAATGAAATAAAAAAACGTCGGGTAGGTCATTCAGTAAATTAATATGCATAAAAAAAATCAACGTGCAATTGTGGGGAAGAAATAATTTTAAGAATAATATAATAAAAATGGCCACAATAGGTGCTATATGATAATAGTGATATTACTGTATTGGACGGAAAAACAGTCGACAATGAATCGTGTTGGGAAAATATATTAAGTGTCGCGCAAGTAATCATTCTCAGGCATTTTTCTATCAGCTGCGAAGCATATTTCCGACGCGATCCACATTCCTACGGTGATGTGTGCGGTATTTTGATTGAGTGGAACGAGGCGATTGAATTTCGTTGCGACGCTTACGTACGCTACACATTGGATATACCTGATATCAACGTGGATGGATATAAAAACTCTACCCATGTCATTGACGCAGCGTTATCGTCCCTGGCGGATTCCCGGCGACGATGCGTCGATTGCAATTTAAATAGGACGAACGAATTAAATAGAAATCAGGATTGAGCCTCAGAGTTGTCATTTGATCGCGGGAATAGACCGCAACTTGAGTAAGGTACAAGTACCGTTTTTGGCCATCTTAGTACCCTTTGTGACCATCAATTTTTTCCATTTGTGGCCATACTTTTTACACGTAAATGACAGTAATGACCACAAATGGTGCAAAGTGCTTTGAACATTATTTATTAAACAATTGTGTATTTTAAGCCCTGCATATTCAATGTAAAATTTGCTTCGATTCGTGCAAAATAATCTCACTTATTAATTTGAATAGATTGATAGTATAATGAATTAATGTATACATTTTTTATGTGGCCACTAATGGTACAATGGCCACAAACGGTGCGTCTACCCTACTCGAGTAGGTGTAAATGCTAAATTAGTTAAAGTGGATACAATTTACAATAAAAAAAAAATTGTCCAGACCCAAGACATCATTGTTGTTTCCTCATCGACAACATTGACTCAATTCCGGATACATCAGGTCGGATCATAAAATTTCCTAAGAGGTGTATCCAGTATTTTGCAGTTCAGGAAGTTTGCAAAGATTGCGAACAGTTTGTACACGTCCGAACGTATGAATTGTCCCGGCCGCGAGGAAAATAAATCCCGCCAAGTGAAATCCCGGATTACACTCGAGGCGAAGCGTTGAGAGCGTGAAACGTGCTTTCCCCGAAGCTTTTACAGTTATTATCCTCAAGATATTTGTCGTCGGGATTGTTCGAGTGATATTGTGGTCAGTCGACCGCCGCGTAACGCGCGAGCTTTGCGACGCAACGTGCTACTGTTTACGAACCGATAAAAGCTCCGTGTCTATTTGTTCGACCCTCGAGATACAAACGGAGAATTTCTTATCGGCTCTCGCGATTTTTTTTTACTTCTCGATTTTTCCCATTGGTTCGGTTGAGACCCTGGAGCTTTTTTCATCAGAGTTTTCTTTTTTTACGTTTCCCCAAAATATTTTCAAATCATAATGTTGATGAAAAAATAAGGCGAAGAGAAGGAAAAAGTGAAGAAAATGAGGAGTTAGAAAATTGGGGCTTATTTCGTCAGAGATTTTTTTTTTTTTTACGTTTTCCAACAATATTTTCAAATCATAATGTTGATGACAAAAATAAGGTGAAGAGAAGAAAAAAGTGAAGAAAATAAGGAGTTACGTAATCGATTACTATTTTTGGAGGTAAGTAGTGTGCGATATCTTTACCAGCGAATGTCAACGAAACGGTTAGTCGAGCTATGGCATAGGTAAGATAATGTCTTCTATTTTTGAAGACGTATAGTCGCTTAACCGGTTACAAACAGTTTGTCTAATTTTAGCTTTAACTTTCTTGCTTTGCGTTTGAAATAAAAAAATATTCTTCGGAAACAAGGTACAATAAATGTTATGGGTTCGATTTGTTTAATTCTGCTAGGGACATTCTTTCTCAATCACTTTTCTGTTTTCTCGACGTTCCTGACATGAAAATCACAACATCAACATTTCATAAAAACAAAGCTATATGAGCCAACATAAATCCAAATAAAACATATACACTTAAAAATATTTTCCTTGAGCTTCCATTACGAGTGAAGGAAACGTGTTTACACAAACTGGTATATTAAATTTAACATACAACAGTAACGTAAAAATACAATATTTTCTACTGAATCCTATAAAAATTATGAAATTTAATATGAAAGTTAAGAAATTCAGTATAAAAAATTTGAATTTTACTACACACGTGTATTACATTTAATTTCAGCTGATGAATCAAATTTGTAGTGATGTAAATTCACAAACATTTTTAATAGTGTAGATATACTTACTTGCACCACTAATCGACATTGTATTTATTTCCGCTAGATTGCAACCTGGAATATTCGTCACTTTCGGAATCCCCATGACCGTAGGAGCGGATCTTAAGAGAGAGAAAGAGAGGGTCTTCGATGATAAAGAAATCCACTTGAAGCGAAAAATTCTTTCAGGTTATTCGGCACAAAGATCGACGGGCGTCGGGTTCTCCGGCCGAGTCTCGATAAGAGGCAGACTCGAGGTTCGCGTGAGCCACTCGACGGACTAAAATTCTATTTCGTCGCCGGATAGCAAAGCGAAGATGACAAAGTCGGGGAAAATTGAGAAATTGCTTCTTGTATAGTGGCGCCGAAAGCGCGGTAGCCGTGAACGCGCGAAGGGCGGTAGTAGGCTCGGGCCGTTCGGCCCGGTTCCCGTGGGAAGCGAACGAACGTGAAACCCTCGGGACTAAGTAGATTCCCCGCGCCTTTGTGCAAGCACCGAAGTCGCGCGCAGCGCGCGCGCGCTCCGACAACGACAATCGGGCGGACGTTGCGCTCGTCGCGGATATACCAAGAGATGCACCGCCTATCAAATTCGTGTTGCTTACCCGTGGGGGACGACGCGCGAGTGATGAAGAAATTCGATACTGTAATACACCTTCTTCGCTTCGTTTGAGATTTTCCTCTTTTTTTTTTTAGTAAAATGTGTGATAGGCCACCGAGATTAAAATAAATGTGATCAAAGACCAAATACAGTGAGTTTCGCTGTACAATACTCATGACCAGAGATATCAGCTGGTCGTTACTTTTAAAAACACACTTTTCCTTATTTATCCTATAATTTGCTTATTTATTAAAAGTTTAGCAAAGGTGGCCTACGCATTAAGTTGCTCAATGTTTTAATTTCACATAAAATCCTTAAGACCTTTTTTTGGCCTTGAATTTAATGAAAAAAAATGTAAGTAGTAAATGTAACGAGTAACGATGAAAATAGCGATGGTGTCTTTTGCTCGTTACATATAGTTTTTATAATTTTTTTCATTAAATTTATTGCAAAAATGTCGCTTAAGGATTTTCTATAAAGTAAAAACATTGAGTTATATAACGTATATGCCACCTTTACTAAACTTTTAATAATAAGCAAATTATAGAACCAATTCCAAAAAGTATGTTTTGAGAAGTAACGAACAGCTGACATCTCTGCTCATGATACCTTTTTATGGGTGTTTGACATAGTTGTAATTAAGGTAACGGTAAAAAAAAAAAGTTTTCTTAGCAAAATTGATGTATGGTGAAGTGGACCGTATATTTTATCATAAACGTGTTATTTGAATGTAGTGTCGTCGTGGGTCGCTCGTGTACAAAATACGTTTCATCGCAATTCCAAAAGACAGTATTATCCCTTAAGTATATGTGACACTGCGGCGCAATTCGATTCATTCCTGACCTCGTTTCTCCGCATCCGGATCTAATCTGTGTACCCTTCAAGGGAGGCAAATGCAACGGTGGTTTTATTGAATTTTATAAACGACTTTTTTATCATTTTTGGACGTTCTTTAAAAAATGTAAATACTGAAAACAAAAAAAAAAGTAAAAAATAAAGTGCTTTTTTCACGATTTTCACGAGATCATTAGTGATATGTGTTGTCATTTACAGGTCATATTTTCTCAAAGCTTGGAAAGTCCGAGCCTGATGCGAAACACCACACGTATTACTGGCGAATAAAAATGGGAACGCGCAGATATATATATATGTACCGTGTCTTTATTCGGCGTGCACAAAGGTCCCACCAAGATTACAGGACGCCAATCCCCTACTGTATGGTTTCTATAGAGCCATTATGGCAACACGTAGCGAAGTAATATGAACGAACGATAGTATCGTCCCTTGACAATATATATATAGATATATGCTATATGCTGAATCAGATTCTTTTGAACTGCATGATTAGCCCCAAAAATTCTACTTACATGGACGTTTTCTCTGACGTTCGATCATAGGTAATCGCTACTACGTAATCTGTTTGATTACTAAAATTATTATGCTTAAAATTCTCGATGCGAACAGTTAAGTTTTTTACGGCTCTTACGCATTGGCAATAACACAGGTGTTTAACGTTGTTATATGGAAAAATGTTGATTATTTTATTTTGATGACGGATAAAAATAAATATTTTACATCATATTTAATATAGCATAAATAATAAAATTAATAAACAAAGTGCATCGACCGGTAATTGAGAAGTTACAACGGTGATCGATTTCATTCACCAAATTGCATTTTGTCTTTGGGTTATCTATGAATAAATAATGACAATACACGAAATTAAATTTAAAGGTTCGTATATTTAGAGATGTCAATAATTTATATGTACAGATATGAACAGTCATCGCTTAGTGATGTAAGTTTATAGCCAATTACAATGTTGATTATAAATTTAATGTATAATTTACAGAATACAGAGCTATCAATCTAAAGTAGTTCTTAAGGCTGCGTAGTATGATCTAAACATCTGTATGGTACATTTATACATCGAGATTTAAGCATAATGCGTTACACACCTATACGTAAATGTTGTACAGTAGAACCGCGAAATAATTATTTTAGTGCAATAATATTTATATATAATTTTTTAATATAATTCCATGACATGGCTGACGTTTTCCGCTACTTTTAGATCGTGTAATGCATTACATTTGGCCTAGAATTCGCCGTCCATCTATTAAAGAATCAATCGTACTTACAGTACTTACATTGGTATATCGATACATTTAATAAGCTCGTACCTTTAAAAAGCATTTTATGTTTTTTTCCGGGTAAAAAAGAGATTATCAAATCATCTGAATGAACTAAACTAGAATTTATACAAATACATTGTTACATACATTTGTTACAAATAAAGTTAAATTAGTGTAAAAATAATTTAATATAAAATTGCAATTTTCCCACAATATAAAAAATACATTTTAATTTACCTCTTCAAATCGCACAGCTTCATTGTTCTAAAATTAATTGACCAGAACTTTTTTCACTCTGAAAATTATTCGTAATTTTGTAGAATAAATATTCGAGATTATGAGCTATTTTATCCGTAACGTGGACTAGATTAGTATTCGACTGACTAGACAGATACGTTTGTGACACGTGTTCTTCATATTCTGTGTTGAATTTTTGACTACCCCATTTATGACAAGTGCCTAGATATTTTGAAGCGAATACATTATTGCCGTTATTTTTAGCTGTTTAACACATCATTGACGAGAATTTCTGACTAGTTTTATTCGGTTTCGATTCACTGACATCTTTTAAGGATTAAAGTTGTGACCGGCCGGTTAAGGTTAAACTATATCTAAATGATTTAAATATATTTAAATCTTGACTTATAATAAGTATTCTTTGGACTAGACAATACTCATTCGTTCTAAATTAATAGAACGAAGCAATAATCGTGAAATCATAAATAACAAGAACGAA
The DNA here is from genome assembly GCA_964034905.1 of Itoplectis maculator. Classification (NCBI taxonomy): domain Eukaryota; kingdom Metazoa; phylum Arthropoda; class Insecta; order Hymenoptera; family Ichneumonidae; genus Itoplectis; species Itoplectis maculator. The sequence goes on from OZ035860.1 coordinate 8,751,974, forward strand.
AAATGTTCAAATCGAATATAGAACAAGCTACTGACTATTGTTAAGACTAGACAATGTCTTGTCGCAACCGAACGAACAAGAAATTCGGGAGAAAGTGTAACATTTCAAATTTCACATGGAAAAGCTATTAATAAATTGCAAGAAAATCAATTAAGAAGTAGCTATTGCTCTGTTATTAATTTAATTCTTAAACCTTATTTTCATTACGAAAGCAAAGTAAAAAATTATTTCTTTTTTTTTTTTTTTCAAATGTTTATGGTGACTCGATTCACAATCTGAAGTGACTAGATTACACGTTGTATTTTGACTAGAATGGAGAAACCTAACGCTATATAATACATATTTGTGTGAATTGCGATTGTTGGACATCATTAATACTATTCAATTAATTTAAAGACTAATCGCGTGTTTGCGTTTTAACGCAATTGACTTAACTATCTTTGATGTATCAGCTGCATGAGATCGTTTCCACTTATTTTCGAATGCAGAAATCAGGTGCGAAGGTCAACACTACTAAGTTTTGAGTTGTTCTTCTTTTCAATCTACGACTATTTATATTGTATTCCGTTCAACAGTTACATTTATAGATATTCAATCATTGATTACATTCGATTACGTTAGCTTCTTATTTACAGACATAAACAAAAATGTCATTGAATACCGGTGAAATTCAATGTTTTGTCGATTCTACCAAAAACTATACAGAGGGCAAAATCTTGCTCATGATTATTACAACGAAACTAGGTCACTCGATGACGTTAAAAAGTGATCTTAATCACCGTGTATATCTTATAGTCGACATTATCATCTTCCGATATGCACATTCATTATAATGTATTTGGCATCGTCTTTCTAATAACTAACTCTAACGACATTTCGAGTTGCCCGTTGGGCTCAAAACTGGAACCCTCATTTAATGTCCGCGCTGAGAGAAAAATGAAAGCTCAGGACAATGATATTTTTGCCTTCGATCCATCATTGTGCGCTAAACTTACGACTAGATTTACCTTAAGGTTGTGTCTTTTCGGTTCAATTTAAATCTACAGACTAGACTGGACTCGACTAGATCGATCTTCATAAGATCCTTTTGATTGTGTACTCACAAAATTCGAAAGCCCTCGCGTTTTTCAAGAACGCCCATAATTTCCAATTTTTCAGGGATCAGCGGGATATCAAATTAATTCGCGAAGCAACAAAAAAAAGCCTTTTTACAAAAATATTGTCGGGAAGCCTCGAACAACCATCAAATTGCTATTCCAGTTCCAAGATCGTTTAATTCAAATTCGACAACCCTCAAAAAAATGTTCAAGTGTCATTTAAAAAAAAGATAAAAAAAACATAACATTTCTTTTTTTTTAATTCGATCTCCTTTTGATATAATTTTGAAAAAAAAAAGCATGTGTAAATAATTTAAGCCCAGAGTTGTAAATCCCCAAAAATTCATGAGATATAGTTTACAGTACAATATTTGTTTCTAATGATAATTTTATAACAATTATATGTAGTGATTATAAAATATAGTATAATAGGGTGTAGAGTGTGCATTTAAATAGCAGAAAAAATACTAATTTTCGGTTTAATATTAGAAAAAATAATGGAAAAAATGAAAGAATTCATTAATGCATTACTTTCTTAATGCAATTAATTTTTTTTCCATCTTTTCTCTTATTTCTTACAATATTAAAGCAAAAATCAGTATTTTTTCAGCTATTCAAATGTGTACACTCTATTTCATTATCCCTACATATTATTATTATAAAATCATAATTACAAAAAAAATTCTACTGTTAACCATATCTCATGAATTTTTGGGGACCTACAACTCTGTTTGAGCTAACAAAAAATGTGTCTTCGATTGCATCTAATACTTCCCATAATTCCCGACACCGAATTTCCAAAAACGTGTGGTTTGTCAAAAAATAATTTACATGAGATCAAGCCCGAATCTCCAATAAATACCGGGTCGCCTGGGCAGCGGTCTCGCCGGAAACTGGTGTCAGGGCATCTCGCTGGCAATCGCGGCGTTGACAAGGTGCATAGCGCTGGGCGCGCACTGTGTCTTACCCTCAGACGCAATGACGCCGGCGTCGTGAAACCCTGAAGCCGTCTCGCCGACTCCATTCCCAACCGCGGCGACGACATTATTGTTGTTGTTGTTATTATTATTATTACCCTCGGGATGCTGGGTAGCCAGATGCTTCCTCAGAGCCGCCGGCCGGGTGAACTTGGCGTCGCACCTGGTGCAAGCGACTTCGGTGTTGTCTCTGCCAGCGTTTGCCGACGCCACAGCAGCGACCGCGGCGCCTCCCGCTGTCTCGCTTCCCCCATTGGTCGCCGGTATCCTCGGCTTGTGCCATCGCCGATGCGACGCCAGATTCGCCGGGCACGAGAAACGCTTGTCGCACTCCGGGCAACGATACTCGACGTGGGCGATCCTGGAACACCTGTGCTGGGCCAGCTGGAACGCGTCGTCGTGTAGCTGACGGCACAGCTTGCACTGGTAGGGCCCTAGCCGGTTCTCGATCTTCGCCAGCTCGGCGCGCGCCTCCTCCGTCACCTCGACGATGTTAAAAGCCGGGTCTATGTCGCCGGTGACGACGGCCTCGTCGGGACCGAGGATCACAGTCCCGGAAACCGGACTACTAGTATCCTCGTCGAACTTCAGCCTCCTGGCGTGTTTCTTCTTGGACCTTGGCCCAGGTTTCTCTGCCAGGGCGACCGGGGTCTTGGTTATCGTACTGCTGGTCGGCGGTGTCGACGATCCAGGAGGCGTGACATCGAGTTCCTCGCGAGGTCGTCTTCGGGGACACTGCGGAGGCGACGGCGTCGACGGCGGCGTCATAGGCGCGTGGATACCCTGAAGATGATGCTGAGGAGTCAGGAGCAGTTGCTGATGGTAACCATGAACTCGATTCGCACCAGGACTCGCGAGGAGGAGCTCCTTCTGGGTGGACAGCGAGTGATAAGCCTCCGGGTCGGTCAGACACGCGGGTGACGACGGTGCCTGGACCAGAACCTTGTGGACGACCTCGCGGACCTCCAGGGCTTCCTTCTTCGTGGGGACCACGTCGTCGTAGCTGTGGTAACGATGCGGCGGCGTCCTCACGGCGACGTCTTCGTGCAGCAAGGTCACCGGGACTGAGGATCGATGATGATCTTGGAGCTCTTTGCGCGGGTTTGAATCGTCGTAGCTGTGGTAACTGTGGACCGATGGACTTCGACGGGCGTCGCACTCGGTTTCCTCGACGACGGCGCCAGGGTGATCCTCGCAGTTGGAGTAGGATCGCTTTGCTGGGAGAAATCGTCGCTGGGGGATGAGTCGACTGCGTCGATCGTCCTCGTCGTCGACCTCGAGGGTCTCGTGGTCCATCGCCGTGGTCACATTTGGTGCAGGCTTCAGGGATAGGTCCAATGGGCTTGGGCTCGGTGGACGCGCCGCTGCTGCTGCTGCAGCCTCCCAGCCCACGAGGTGGACCCGCTGATCCGGGATCCGGGCGTAAGGGTCCTCGATGCACGGCACGTAACCCGCCGCCGTGTACAGGTGAGCATCGTCGCCGTAATAACCGCCCAGGTAACTCAAGCCCGGGGGCAGGAACGCCCGGGGCAAAGTACTGTGCAGCATCCTCGAAGCTTGGAGGTCAGATCAAGGTCTTCAGGATTCAGGATTCGCGTCGCCTGAGATGATAGAACCGTCGATGATAGTCCGGATCGATGATGGTGAGAAATCGAATCGTAGGACTGTTGCAGACATCAACGAGGTTGCGGAGGTCAGGTCAGGTCTTCAGGATTCGCGTCGCCTTTTGATGATAGAAACGTCGATGATAGTCCGGATCGATGATGGTGAGAAATCGAATCGTAGGACTGTTGCAGACATCAACGAAGCCACTGGCGAAATTTTGGTTCCGCGTTGACGAAGCGACCGAGTTTGATGTTTATGAAGTGATGTCAGGATCGACGGACTCCTGTTGATGTTTTGACACTTGCACTGACGAAATTTCGTGGGACGAGTTGTAATGTTTTTTTATTTCGTGGTACGAGTTGTAATGTTTTTTTTTTAGTGAGAACTTTTTTAGTGAATTGCGAGTGAATTGGCAATTTCGAAGGGGCTTCGAGGGAACGAAGCCCGCGTTTTCGGAGCGTCGTCCGGAGACTCGAACTGCAAAAGCCCAAGCCTTGAAACCCCGGCGGTGGCCAGACGCCGTTTGTCGGGGTGCACTGAATGCGCGGTCTCGTATACCCCGAGGCTCCGCCCAGGCGTCCTGATGCCGAAGCGCCATTGGCATGACTCCCACCCGGTGAAATCGCCGAGCGTAGAGTCGTCTATGCCGCCGCGCGAGCAGCGGAGGCAGAATGCGGCGCGAGGCTCCGGGTATGTGCAGACGCTGCCTGGCAGCTGGCTGAGCTGGACAATGCGGGGAGATAGATATAAAGAGAGAGAGAGACAGAGAGAGAGGGAGAGAGGGAGAGATAGAGTGAGAGAGATAGGGGGAGGGTATTTGGATCTCGCGCTATCCCGACAGCGTCCGACGCGCGTATTCGATGCCTCGGGCTTTCGGCGCTTTTGCCATAACGAAACGTACGCGATGATATGCCATGTTTGTTGCTGCACCGAAATTCGATTTTTTCTTGACGACCTGGAACTGTGAACGAATTTTTGGTTCCCACTGTTAGAGCGATTGAGCTGTCGGAGCGATTAAGGAGGTTGGATACTCAACTAAAAATGATAAGCATAAGCTTACATTTTTGGAGGATATTCGACGACTAAAATTACAGCTCCATGACAAATTTCATTTGTATCGCCTGAATGGTTATGGAGAAATTAATTACTGAAGTTCTGCTCTTATACACGGGTAACATAGGGAAATCAGGCAAAAGTTAGGCTACGACCCTTGAAAGCATAGCAAAAATATTAAGAATCGAATAAAAATAGATGCAAATAATTCTTGACATCTTTAGGAAGAACTGAACGAAGTTTCAAATCGACCGTCTACATATTTATTGAGCAATTGTAGAAAGAAAATACCTTGATCTGATTCCTGATTATAGATGTTATGGGTAAAGCGCGATTGCCACATTTCAACATTGGTTATCATGTATTTGGCTTTCATTTAATCGGAAAATAACGGAAAACACTTAAAAATAGCTAATTTAACATACGCCGCTATTTGTTTGATTAAACTCGACTTATTGACGAGTATTTGATTACTTGATTATTCAACTGTTTGAGGTTGGCAGCCGCGTTACTAGTTCCCGTGAAAACGCATAGGCATTTCCCTCTCGCCGTCTGTCCCGCGGAGACGGTATCCATTCTCCTTAAGGGTTTGATGATTTCTGCAGGGTTTCCCAGCTCCACAGATGACGAATTTCCAGTAATTTCCAATTGTTTGGAAATTAATTCTGACACTGAAAATTATTATTGACAAGTTTGCGACGTATTAAATTTAATATTCAAGTCTTGCGTGGAATTGAATTGGTTTTGGAGTAAATTCTGAAATTTCGCTTAGTTTCGCATTATTATTTTTTTGACGTCGTCACATTTATTTATTTTTAGCGACAGATGCGTGTCGTGATTTGTTGTGGAATCAGAAAAAAATCCGTTTTGAGTATGAAAAATAAAAATTCAATATGCCGGACAATGCGCGTCGAATTCCACTAAAGTACACTAAAACCAGTCACTGCACGCAACGCCGAGTAGAGGTGCAATTATTATGTCAGCCGGGGGTCGTCGCCGAGTAATCATACGGTATTGCAATTTTACAGTTGCCATTAGACACTTCCCTTCAACGGTGCCATTTTTTTCCCGCGTTCTTCTGGCGTATGTACACGCACCGCACGCAGGGAAAAAAGCACGAAGCATTTTCCTACACGCGGCAATCCGTCCAACGCCGGAGAGGGTGAATTTTTTTCCCTCGTATGCATTTTTATTCCGCTGTACGCGCTGCACCCACCAACGTTGTGTACGCAGCGTTGTTATTGACAAGCTGCTATTACAGATTGAATTTGATGTGTCCATACAATGAGCGTATTATACTTATACCCGGTTCGAATACTCGGACGACGTTCCGACGACTGTAAAGTGAGCTGGACGGTCGTCTTGGATTGCCGCAGCGGTCAAGATTATTCGCACTGCAATGCCTGCAATTTACCTAAGTCTCCTCGAGACTGTCAGGCGAAATGTGAAAAATAGTAATCCTTATTTTAGTGATGAGGAAAATGCAGTGCAGTGCAATGCAGTGTTATTTTAGTGGTGGGGAAATGTCACCTTTAGCAAAAACAAAAAATTTTTAATTTCACAAACAAAGAAAAAAGGTCTGGAGGCTGCCACACAAAATGTGAAAAGTAGTCATATCTTAAAATTAGTGATAACGAAAAATGTCACCAAAAGAGCAAAAACATTTTTTATTTTTCATTAATTTTGTAACTTTGTGAAACCCGAATTCATCGTCATTTTCTTAGACGCGATTCTCACGAAGATCCCGGAAAAAAAGCATTTCGAAATGTTTTACTTAGACAGGTCGTTGAACCCCTGTTCAAGTCTAGGAAAAATATGAATTACACCACTTGTATAATTATTACAACAGGGCAACAGCAACGTTGAATAATCAGATGTAAAGCCTGGACCACATTAAATATTCGCCATGCTCGTCGGCTGCATTTGCAAATCGTCCTTTGACCTGATCATCATATTGCAATGTCGAACGCGCGTTCGTGTAGTCAAGGTTTAAATAATTTTGTCATGCGCGCGTCCTGGGTTACATCAATGCTTCATGCACCGTGGCGTCGACCTGGGTTCCGGCTCTCAACGCAGACGCGGATGCACGGTGCTTCGATTCCGCAGATTCTCGCAGTTAATCTTCAATCCCGTGGGGCCCCCGAAGCCCGGACAATCACGATGTAATTGGACAAGAGGCTCTTGAGATACCGTCAAGTCTCCGGACCTTTATCGACCTTAATACGAGCGACAACTCTGCAATCAATGCATTGTTTTATATCGGCACTTCTTGCGCTGCCAAAAAAGCGTCAAACTTGCAGCTTGCTATTGATTAAATACAATTGGGTTGGTTTCGAAATATTGAATAACCAAAATAGCAAATGGCTAAAACAGCGAATTTAAAAATAATGAACGTCTGAATCTAGAATAGCCATCATTATGAGATTTGCTATTTTAGACATTCGCTATTTTGATCATTCACTATTTTAATTGCATTTTAATGAAATAGGAGGTAAAAATAGCGAATGATCAAAATGACAAGTGGCTTAAATAGCGAATTCCGTAATGATAACCATTCTAGATTGAGACGTTTATTTCTTTTTAATTCACTATTTTAGACATTCGCTATTTTGACCCCAACTCATATAATTTAATGATTAATCTGAGTAACTTATCGAAATTACTTATCGTCTGATTAATTGGACTAAATTCTGGACTGAACCAAAAATTGTAAAATAAAAAGGGAAACGGTTAGTCTAATGATCTGTCAAAATTATTTGTTATCTTGTCCACCTGACTTAATTTCTGGGCTGCACCGAAAATTCTGTAAAATTCGGAGTGAGAATATCTTATACTCCAAATTTTACCGAAAAGCATAAGCCAAGCTGAAAAAATATTAATCTTGAGCTAAAAATCAAGCATAATTATATTTCAGCTTGAAGTCCATATATCACCTATTAAATCCTTTGAAAATGTTTTGTTACTGTCGATAACCAGAGTAAAATATTTGCCGTACAATGTTATGATCACGCAGGGGTCTTGGTTGTTAAAAAAAAACCGAATACGCTGAATAATCGATGAATTAATGGGTTCAGAATGAATTTGTGGAAAGCGAGAATAATAAATCAACGTGTACTTAGCCACGGCCAATACGGATTTACTATGACTATTTAATCGGCTCCCGACACGTCGTGCGTCAACCGTGCTGATGCGCTTTTTGGTGGTGCTCTCGGTGGTTTTGCGTGAACCGAATGAAGTGCCATCAAAAGAATGCGAATAAGCCCTGATAACATTGCGTATGTGTAGCTCGCTTGTGCAAATACTCATATTACGGATAATGTTCGACGAGTTTCGAGCTTCCTTCCCATTAACTTTATTTTCGCACCGGCAAAAATTATTTATTTTATCAAATAGTTACGCGGAGAAAACTGTTGACAAATGTTTTATTAAATACGTCGAAATACATGTTTATTTATTATTGCCAAAATTCAAGTTGAGCAAATAAGATTTAAATCGTCCAAATTAAATATAAATGTATTTTTTTAAAAATTGCAAAACATTATTTGATTTGATTTAAATTTGGTAAAAAATAAAATGATTAATGAATACTTTGCGATGATCGGCAAAAAAAGTAACGCTTCAAAAACTCGTTTCTCAGTACATTCAGAATACAGATTGATGGTTCGACAAATCCAGCGGTCACTGGTTGCCAAGTAAACGTTTCATCACCTCAACAATATTTTTTTCTCCCGACTCCGCTGAAATAACCTCATTTCGTGCCCGCAACGCGGGCGGAAAGTCGCTCACTTCTAACCTGTGACTCGACGCATGCGCAGTCCGGTTTCATTACCTCCCTAGGGACGCAATCGGCACATTTCTGCCCACGAGCAGTAATGTAATCCGTACTGCGCATGCATCCTCGTCACGGGTTAAAAATGAGCGACTTTTCGTCCGTGTTGCACGCACGAAATGAGGTTATTTTTCAGCGAAATCGGAAGAAAGAATAGTACGCGACATGGGAAGGAAGTGCCTGTTCACCTCGTGTGAATTTCTGCCCTCGCTTCGCTCGGGCATCAAATATCGCGCTCGGTGAAAAGTTGCACTTCCCTCCCTTGTCGCGTAATGTACTATTCTCACCTTGAAACCGTTGGTCCACTGGAATAAGAAACTGTGTTGCATATTCGACATATATTTTGAACATATTTTTAATATATGTCCTATCTTAAAAATATATGTCGCATATATTTTTAGCGTATATTTGACGTCTATGGATTTCCATACAGGTAGGGTGAATGCACAAGCAAATGAACAGTTACCAGTGAATGAACAACAGCTTTTTGTGAGTTCGTGAGCAATTATAACGATTTAGCTGAACATTAGATTCCTAATTTGTTTATATTTTAGCTATCTACAGAGATTATTTTGTCGCTGAAGTTTATTTTCGACCAAAAGTGTAGGTTAGATTGGCTCGTTCATTTACTGGTGTTTTTGGATTTTTAGCTTTTAGTATTTATTTTTACATATTTTGCGATGAAAATACAAGATTTTTCTAGCTGTTTCACATATTTTGACATTCTGGTAAACCGCTGAAATTTTCGCAAACAATTCGAAAGTACTGCTTTTTATAAAAACTGATGATAAACAAATCTTTCTGCTTAACCGTTCATTCACTGGTGAATTTACCCTAATCAAGAAGAATTCACGTTGGGTAGGGTGAAGGCACCAGTAAATGAACAGTCACCAGTGAATGAACAACAGCTTTTTCAGAGTTCGTGACCAATTATGACGACTTGGCTGAACATTAGATTCCTAATTTGTTAATTTTTTAGCTATCCACTGCTATTATTTTGTCGCTGAAGCTTATTTTCGATCAAAACCACAGGTTAGATTGGCTCGTTCATTTACTGGTGTTTTTCGATTTTTGGCTTTTGGTATTTATTTTTATATATTTTGCGATAAAAATACGAGATTTTTTTAACTGTTTCACATATTTTGACATTCTGGTCAAAGGTTAAAATTTTCGCAAACAATTTTTAAATATTGCATTTCATAAAAACTCATGATAAACAAATCTTTCTGCTTAACCGTTCATTCACTGGTGACTTTACCCTACTCAAAAGTGTAGGAAACGATATCGACCTCCACACGGTAACATCTCGCATGGAAGGTTGAGGGAGGGAGATGGGGGTGGTTGGAGACACAGCGAGGCAACGGTAGTCGAGGGCCGGGAAGAAAGAGGCGCAAGGACGAGAGAGGAAAAAGGCGAAGCGCGTCGTCGAGGCAGAAGAGGGGCAAAGCCTCGACGTAGGATAAGAGAAAATTTCTCTAGGACGGCAAATGCATCGCGGGGGAAAAATGGGAAGCGAATGAAGTGCCTCAAGAAAGGAAACGGAGGCAAAGTATAAGCTTCTGGCGTGCGCGGATGTAGCAAAGCGAGCGAGGAAGCGCAGGTCCCGCGCGGAGGCTCGTGGGCGGCTCTGCATATTTCATGCGATTTTAATGTGTCTCTGGGCTGATGCCTCGGTACCGCTCGCTCGCGCGCGCGCGCGCACCAACGTCGTCGTGCGAGCGGACGACCGTGATGCCCTAATCGGCTTACGCAACGAACCACCCTTATCCCCTGGCTCCGCAACGGCTTTCTATATCCTCTAACAGGGGCCATCCTGTAGCCAACCGGGCTACACGGCTCCGGCGGCGCTCCCGCGCGGTTCCAGCGTGGTTCCAGCTTCATCGCCACCGCCAAAGCTCCTCAACTACGCGCCCATTACTCGGCGGTGGCTCGACCACGAATTATGTATAACCTTCGGTTAAACTTCTGTCGCCTCTTTTATACACTGGAACTCGTGTTCTTTTTTTTTTTTTGCTTTCTTTTGAAATAATGTTCGTGTAGAACTGCAGCCTCGGTGGGGGTGGTGTGTTCTGGTCCGTTGCCCGTTTGCCCTGCAGTCGAGGCGCTTCATCAATTTTGCCTGTAAAAATGAACTTAACAATTTTTTTTATTATTAATTTTTTATTGTGTCGATAAATCCGGACAATTTGTGATTTTCTGGCGAAAATAGAAATGTTGAGGTAAGGGATGAAACCAGCTTCATCGCCACCGCCAAAGCTCCTCAACTACGCGCCCATTACTCGGCGGTGGCTCGACCACGAATTATGTATAACCATCGGTTAAACTTCTGTCGCCTCTTTTATACACTGGAACTCGTGTTCTTATTTTTTGCTTTCGTATTTTTGCAAATAATGTTCGTGTAGAACTGCAGCCTCGGTGGGGGTGGTTCATTCTGGTCCGTTGCCCGTTTGCCCTGCAGTCGAGGCGCTTCATCAATTTTGCCTGTAAAAATGAACTTAACCATTTTTTTTATTATTATTTTTTTATTGTGTCGATAGATCCGGACAATTTGTGATTTTCTGGCAAAAATAGAAATGTTGAGGTAAGGGATGAAACCAGCTTCATCGCCACCGCCAAAGCTCAACTACGCGCCCATTATTCGGCGGTGGCTCGACCGCGAATTATGTATAACCGTCGGTTAAACTTCTGTCGCCTCTTTTATACACTGGAACTCGTGTTCTTTTTTTTTTTTGCTTTCTTTTGAAATAATGTTCGTGTAGAACTGCAGCCTCGGTGGGGATGGTTTGTTCTGGTCTGCTACTCGTTTGACCTGCAGTCGAGGCGCTTCATCAATTTTGCCTGTAAAAATGAACTCAACCATTTTGCTTCCTCATAGAGGAAGCTTTGTTTTCGTGAAAAAATTTTTTTTCGAGATTTTGATGTCAGTAGACTCAGAATGGTCCAAAACGTCGAGAAAAGTGGTTTGTGCGAAATGTATGTATGTATGTATGTGTGTGTGTGTGTATGTGCACGTTTCGTTGTTTACACGATAACTGTCGCAATTTTCGATGAATCTTCTTCAAATTTGGCATGTGAGTGAGCTATCATGCAACACTGTTTGGGATTGTAGTTGATGCGAATCGGTTAATAAATTCAGATTTCGCAGCATTTTGAAAATTTGGCAAAAATTGTTTTTACGATGTAACTTCCGTAAATTGAGAGATATAGGGATGAAATTTTGTACGTTAATAGACCACCATCAAACCATGATCTGTACCAAATTTGGAGAAAATCGGTAAAGCAGTTCCCATGTTACTGCAATTTCAATTTTTTTCGAATCTCTGGAAGTAAATTTAGCTCCTGTAAATAATAAGACATCCGATTGCAATTTCGAACATGTCATTACGTTTATTGATTATTAATGAAGAGTTTCGTCAAGGAAACGGTCATTATATCGGTAAATTTCGATTTTGCGGCATGAGAAACTAAAAAAAACCGACACGAAAAAAAAAATGCGGAAAAAATTTTTGCAGAACTACCTCAAATTTGGTTCACATATGGACAACCATAGACTACGTTTTGAGTCGAAATTTGACGCGGATCAGTCCAGCCGTTCAAATTTTATGGCATTCTGAATATTTTGAAAAATCTCGTTCACGCGCTGGATCGTGCAAATTACGAGGTTACGGGTTCTAATTTGGTTCGCACATTGACTATCATGAACCAAGGGTTGGGTACAATTTTGAGACAAATCGGTACAGTGGTTAAAGTGGTTGAGCTCAAACAAGCCTGCAAAGTAGAACCTTGCAAATTGCTTCCTCTAAATTTTGCACTTTTAACGAAGCTTCCTCTATGAGGAAGCCAAAACCGATCAACATACTTCCTTATAGATGTAGCTTCGTTAAAAGTGCAAAATTTAGAGGAAGCAATTTGCAAGGTTCTACTATTTTTTATTGTACTAGGCTAATCACTCTCGCTGGCGCGCATGCCCGAGATACTTTTGCGCTGCTGCGCACTTATAAAGCTTTAAAAGGGTAAATCGCAACTAAAAAACCCTTGTTCAGTTACTTTTGAATAAAAAAAAATTGTCATTTTGCTTGACAGAAATTCTAGATCTGGCCGTCCGGCCAAAAACCGCCCAAATCGGGGTCACGAAACTTATTTTTTCAAAATATCGACTTCTAACCTATCATTCTCGAGTAGCGTATTCTACCCCTAAAAACAATGGTTTCAGCCCTTTTTTAGTTGATTTTGAAAAAAAAAGATTTTGGTCGAACAGTTTGTCAGAAATCGTAGATCTGACTGCAGAGCCAAAAACCGCCCAAATCGGGGTCACCATAGGTTAAACAGTGCTGCAGCGCTCATTACGACAAACTGTCACATCTCGCGCTGTTAAACAAAAACTGTCGGTCATCACGGCCCTCGACCAATAAGAGGCCGAGTTATATCGACAACAATGGTTGCTCACGCACTTTTTAATAGAGGATTTTAAAGGGGATTGCGGACAATTTGTGATTTTCTGGCGAAAACAGAAATGTTGAGGGTAAGGGATGAAAAACGTCGTTTGCAATCGTCGCGGAGTAAAAGGGCGAAATTTCGTTTGTTTGCGCCGAGACCACGAAGAACTCTCGTGAAACACAAAGTCCCGCAGAGAGTACGTTCGGGGCCCGAATACCGAACACCCGCATCGCAAAGAGAGACAATAATACTGATCTGCGCGTTTGTTTAATGTAACTCTATCCAATAATGCACATCCTGGCCTAGGGCAGTACCGCCCCGGCCTCTCGCGTAAGTTCAGCAAACACGCGTCGTCGACTCATGATGAACATCCGAGGTACAGGCATTCGCGCTGGCGAACCTTTGGGAAAATATGTATAATTGCCGGCCCGTAAAGTACCGCACTCGACTATTGACGTATATTCTCGTGTTACTGGAGTATGCAAACTCATAATCCAGGCTGAGTGCAATAACAGTCGTTATTTCGGTTACCACATTCGAAAAGCGTTATCCCAAATAAATCTCCCAAATAACTAAACTGGTAATTCCGAATTTCTGTACTGCCAATTAATTATAACCAAAGAAATTAATTAAAAATCCCTCATTACGATGAATATTTATAATGAAGATTTGTCAACATTAAGCTAATTCCGATCTCGACGATATAATTATAAATAAAGATGAAAACATACCAATTCCAAAATCGTTTGATAAAATTGTGCAAATGCGGCTGGAATTATAATTTAAAAGCTATATATTACAGAGTCATCTGCTTGTAATGAAGATTTGTTAACAATAAGCTAATCCCGAACTCGACAATATAATTATAAATAAAGATGAAATAGTACTAATTCCAAAATCGTTTGATAAAATTGTGCAAATGCGGCTGGAATTATATGGTCACAACCCTTTTTTAGTTGATTAAAAAAAAAAATTTTGGTCGAACAGTTTGTTAGAAAACGTAGATCTGGCCGCCTGGCCAAAAACGGCCCAAATCGGGGTCACGAAATTTATATTTTCAAAATATCGACTTCTAACCTATACCATCGTTCTCAAATCGCATATTCTACCCCTGAAAACACTGGTTACAACCCTTTTTTAGTTGGTTTTGAAAGAAAAAATGTTGGTCGAACAGTTTGTCAGAAAAGTTGCGCATCGATTGAACTCCGGCGAAAGTTGCGCATCGATTCAACTCGGCCAAAAATTGCGCTAGACGGACGAGCCAAATCTTAATCGATTCTGCACAAGATACTGTACCTTAATTCAAATGCGAGCCCCGATCGACCGCTCGTGGCTTATTTGCTCCAGCGATCAAAAGTTGCGCATCGATTGAACTCCGGCAAAAGTTGCGCATCGATTCAACTCGGCCAAAAATTGCGCTAGTTGGACGAGCCAGAGCTTAATCGATTCTGCACAAGATACTGTACCTTAATTCAAATGCGAGCCCCGATCGAACGCTCGTGGCTTATTTGCTCCAGCGATCAAATGTTGCCCATCGATTGAACTTCGGCAAAAGTTGCGCATCGATTCAACTCGGCCAAAAATTGCGCTAGACGGACGAGCCAAAGCTTAATCGACTCTGCACAAGATACTGAAGGTTAATTCAAAAACATTCTAAATCATCCTGTATAATATGGTACCGTTGACAAATGTTTCTAGTAAAATTCGCTACATCCCTAGCGGATTCTACGCACTATGAAACCACTACAAAACACCGTGTTCCCACCGGTTTCCCACTAGTGGAAAACTGCCGTCTTGCCCACCAACGTTTTGGTTACTATCACGATGATTTCCACCGCCGTACGGTGGGAATCACCGTGAAAATTACGAAAATAGCGGTGGGCAAGACGGCAGTTTTCCACTAGTGGGAAACTGCCGTCTTGCCCACCACCGCTTTGGTTATTTCCACGATGATTCTCACTGCCGTACAGTGGGAATCACTGCGGACATTATGAAAATAGCGGTGGGCAAGACGGCAGTTTCCCACTAGTGGGAAACCGGTGGTTTCGTTGTGTAGTAGATCCGCTAGAGATTTGGCTTTGTTATCCCATGGATTTTTCCTATAGTGAAGAGATCCGAAATGAAACAAAATAAACCTTGCAAATTGCTTCCTCAGTATTTTACACTTTTGACAAAGCTACCTCTATGAGTAAGTATGTTGATCAATTTTGGCGCCCTCATAGAGGAAGCTTTGTCCTAGCCATTTTTCGCTCCGACACACTATTTCCATGTAATAAAATCAGAGAAAAAAACAAGCAAAAATCACATTTTCCTGTAATGTCACCCCTATCAATGTTACCATAAATTTAATACATGTCAATATTTTTGTTTCAAAGAGTACTATAGCATACGTCAATTGCACAAAAATTCAAGACATTAAGGTTTTGAAATGGCCATGTTGGTGTGGAAAGCTTCATATATTACAGGGTCATAGAACTCTGTGCATTATTCGGGCTTTGTGGGTATACAACGTGTATACTCGAGTATGATGCGGCTTCCAACGAAACGTAATTTAATCGTTCGACTGGTATTCTTGGCCTTCGGGTCAATAATTAGCTAAAGGTTGTCATCTACGTCAACCCTTGGTATCGATTCAATGTCCGAGAATACCAATCGAAATTATTGTTGTGGTTGAGATAAAAACATCGGCATACGTGATTTTCTGTAAATCAGTGTAAATCATAAGCACAGAAAGGAACTTGTGAAGTCGCATTTGCTTCAGGTCCGAGATAAGATCAGAAAAGAACAATACGTGAGTCGTTATGAACAAGAATGAACAATTAAAGTTTATTGTACCAAATTATCTAATATCTTACAGGACGCTTGCTCAAATAGTCGTATTTACATCGTAAAAATAAAAATACAAAAGATATAACATACAAAACATACAATGCAATATTTCAACATCTCCGTAATATAGTAAAATCATTAGAAGAGTTTCTTTCCCGTGGAACGTGTGACCTCAATTTTAGCCTTCTTCGCTGTTCGGGGTGTTATGCCGGCCGGCGGTTTTCTTTTCTTTACCTGCAGACATCATACTTATCACATCCATACTGATTGTTCACATATTTTATATTGTATTATCTATCAGAACCTGCTGATGCTGCCTATGTGGACAACGCTCACAAGACAAGAAATCTGCAGATATTCTGAGTCGATAAAGTTGGGTTCAAGCTGGCTTCGTGTCGCCAAGCCAATCGCGAGCCCAGTCGGTATGAAAAACTATTCACCCATTTTACCAAAAAACATTTAATCGAAACATTTAATCGAATAATAAAATGGCCGGGTAGGTCATCAGTGAATTAAAATGCATTTGTTAAAAAAACCAACGTGCAATTGGGGAAAAAAAAATTTGTAGAATAAAATAATAAAAATGGCCACACTAGGTACAGTGGCCACTAACGGTACATCTACACTATTAGGTTTGCTGAATGTATAAAAAAATCGATTTTATCCAGAAATATCAACTTGTATAATAGTGCTTTAGGCTACGATCATTATATTCGCAACAGTAATTTAAATAATGTGTGTGTAGTAAAAAAGTAAAGAGTATCAATGATTCTTACTTTTGAGTTAGCCGGCGAGTTGACGTTCGTCATTGCTTCAGCTTCTTCCTCCTTGGCTGTACCGGCAACCGAGGGGCTGATATGTTGAAATACAAAATTTCCATGTTTCTTCCGATTTGTGATTACGGTCTCCGACTGCTTTATCTGTACCGCAAGTCGAGCCAGACAGGCATCACCGCGCGCGAGGAACGAACCGCGCTTTAACGCTTTCTGGAATAGAAAAAATTCAAATGTTATCTATTGTCTTAAAACGTACTTTCAAATCTTTTTCAAGCTTCCTTCCCAAAAACTTTATTTTCGCACCGGCAAAAGTTATTTACTTAATCAAATACGCGGAAAACTGTTATCATTACCAAAATTCAAGTTGATCAAATAAGATTTAAATCGTCAAAATTAAATATAAATAATTTTCTTCAACAATTGCAAAACATTATTTGAATCGATTTAAATCTGGTAAAAAATAAAATGATTAATGAATACTTTGCTATATTCGGCAAAAAAAGTAACAATTCAATGGAAATTGAAATATACAGAACATGAAATAATAATTTCCAAATACACTTACGCTCAATGTCCTCGAATTTTGTCCACTAGTAGAACCCAGTAAATCCAGAACAGTTCTCGGAACAGTTGGTTTATTTGGAACAGGTGCGTCCGGCTCCTTTTGAGAGCTATTGCTGCTTTTGTTCTTCTTCAGAGCTTTCATACCCAATTTGAAAATCTGACTACCGCTCTCCAGTTCGTCGTTCACAACGTCGGCAGAACTTTTCTGTGATGTTAAAAATAACGATAACGTGAGATGTCTTTTGGCACTAATACTCATAAATTACTCTGTCATAGAGAAGAATCGTTTCCCCTCAAAACGAATTTTTCTTCGGCTTGAGATACAATCTTGTAAGTCAAAGACGCTAATCTGTGATTTCGATAATTACTTCATCTTTAACGTACCCCAGTATTTCCAGAGCTGCCCGGAAAAAAGAGGTATGCGGATTTTAACGTTCAAAGCGATACGATTGTCAAGTTAAAATAGGAAAGAGATATTTCGAATATGGATGCATACCATTTTGTCTTCAATGAACTTTTCACGTTCCAACCTCTGCTTGCGCCACTCTAGGTCATTTTCCTCTTCTATTGCTTCTCCATTTTCATCAAACTCATCGGGGCGTGGACCAAGCTTGTCGTCTTCGCCCAAATCGTCTGAAATATAGAAATTACACGATCATCATTCAACATTTCTTTGAAAAGTCATTCATTCGATCACTTAAGGTAGCCGCTTCGCTAGGGCTTGTATTAGATAAATGTCAAAACGTTGGTTTTTCTATTAAAGTATGATGTCAGATGTACACCAGATTTTTTATGTGGCTTCTTACCGACTCTTTTCGCTAGAAGTTTAATTCCGAAAATTGCTAATTTTGTACGCTTTATATGCAATTCGGGGTGAAATCATCTCAATCGTAGTTTTCATCACATAATTTTCACACTTTTCGATTAGGTGACGAGGAAAAAACATCGCTTTTTGAAGAGTAAAATCCACAGAATCCAATGGAAGCATAAGATATATACTTTACCGGCGATTTCATCGTGAATTTATCAGTTTTTTCGGGAAAATGTAGCAGCCGAGCAGACACTTTTATTGCGGGAATGGGGTTAGTTAGATTCGGCAATGATGCTGGTTAATGACTATTCTTGCAATGCGGTTTTTTTGAGCGATTGAAGAAAGTGGTTGACAGTTCTGCATTTTGGAACTTTGTGGAATATTTAGTTGAAAAAGAAATCGAAATTGAAAATGTGAGTAAGGGTTATGAGCTCGACCGACAGCAGATCGAAAATGAGTCAAATGAAAAATATAAACGGATATTTTTTACAACACCAAGTAACATGTTTCTTTTGCCCTTGAGAACAACACACCTAAATTAATAAAATCATTTCTCGAATAGCTAAAATTCCTCCAAACATCTGTCTGTGGGTCACAATGTCTAAGCATTCATTTGACTAGCACTTAGCGAGGCGACTGCCTAAATCATTTTACAGTGTTAATGTAAATAAAAAGAATACCTATATTTTTCCATTTGAACTGTCGTTCGCGACCGCCACCCTCAGTGTGAAGATCGCCGTCGTCGAAGAGCAGTTCCTGCAGATATCGCACTTCTCTCTGATCGTCGTCCAAAACTTGCCTCGCGTGCATCTTTCCCAACTGATCTCTCATTTGATTCTCATCGATTTCCTCGTCGTCCCCAGCCTCCAATTCCAACTTGTCCAAGCCCTTTTCGTCTTCGTCCGCGGAGCCCCACTCGCTCTCGCTGAGCTCGGCTTCCTCGTCGAGAAAACCCGCGGCGACTTTCTTGATGTCCTTCTTCGGCACGATCACAACCTCATTTTCCTCAGAATCATAATCGACGTACTTATCCTCTTGATCGTCGTCCAATATATCACACTCTTCTTCCTCCTGACCCGACGACGCTGCCTCGTCCTCATCATCCGAAAATTCCAACTTCTTAACCTTCTTTTTCGTCAGTTTCTTCTTTCTCGCGATTACCTCGTCTCGATCTTCCCGCGCCTCGTTCTCTTCGTCGGACGAGGAAGCAACTTTGAATGCGGCCCACGGAGCTTTCGCTTTGACCGTCGGTTCCTCGGCAATGATCTTGTCGCACGAATCATCGTCCAACGTGAGCCTTATGTCTTGCGAATCTTCATCGACTATCGGATTCGATTGGGAAACCTTTTCGAGCGTTCCCGAATCGACTTCCTGCGACAAGAACGACGAACCCTTGGCCAACGGTTGACTATCCAGGACTTTACTGTGGGACTTGACACCATCGTCGTCGTGCTCCATGCCGGTAAATTTTCCCGAACAAAGATCCATGAGCTCGTCGTCGTTGACCGTACCAGCGGGATCTTCGAATAATTTTTTCTGAAAGCCATTTCTCTTCTCAGTATTAATTGATATCGGTGACTCCTTCGCGAGGGGCGTTTTTTCCGTCGACGACTCGACAAGTCGCAGCATCGCGGGCGTTCCTTTCGCTGAAAGAAGACCGTCTCTGGGGCTATCGGTGCAGGAATCAAAGGCCGTGAGCTGCGTTATCGGCGAGACGAATCGCAAAATATCGACAGCTGTGAGTGGCGTTTTGCACAGCTGACTGCGGCCGTCGGTCTGATCGCCTCGCGGTATTTGCGACGGTGGAAGTTCGGCTTCGGTATCGCTCCAGCCGTCGCCGCCCTCAGGTGAGAACATATCAACGTCGGTTCGAGTTCTTTCGAGCGTTTTCCCACCAACATCCGTCCCGGTTGGCTGGAGCGTTTCGGGTTGTGAATTACTATCATCCTCAAATGCTCTCAATATGCGACTTGGTTTTTTAGGCTTGTTTGCAGTCTTGACTTCGGCGTCTGAGGAAGCATCGCAAGTATCGTCGTCGTCGTCGTTGATTACTTCTTTCGTTCCCTCGTCTTCCTCTTCCTCTTCGTGTTCGTCCTCTTCCATCTCCTCGTCGTCCACGTTGTCCTCTTCGCCACTCACTTCCGCCTCTTCGTCCGCAAAATCGTGGTTCTTCCGGTTTTTCTTTTTTTCGCGCGGCATATCATCTTCCTCGGGTTCGCTTTCGCCGCTGACTTCGAATTCGTCGCGCAACGTTTGCTCATCAGCCTCTTCGTCGTCGATTTCTTCCTCTTCGATTTCTTCTTCCTCTTCGTCGGGATTTTCTTCTTTTTCCCGTTGCTCCTTGAGCCTCCATTCCTCGTTGCGTTTCTTCGCCATTTTTTCCTGTAATTCTTTTTTCAGTCGAAGATACTTCGCTCCGGGTTTGCTGAGTTCTTTGTCGTTGAAGCTTTCACCCGTGGGTAATTTGTAGGGAAGAACTTGCTCGATGATTTTGAGTCCGTCGGCAGTTTTCTCCGTGTGGAGAATCTTGAACGATGAATTTACTTCTGTGGTCTTCTGCGGCGCCGAGTGACGGATAAATCTGTCGACCAAAGATTGAACGCCTTCTCTGTTCGGTTTCACGTCGTCCGACAGGTCGATGAACGTTCCTGGAGCGCCTCGGAGTTTCGGACAGGCGGCGCTCGACATCAATTTCTTCTTTATCGTCGATATTTCTGCCGCGCGTCTGTCTTCGAGATCGAAATCGGGAGGTGGAAGGCAAAAGACGTCACTAACCGGAGTCGCCGGTTCTTTCGAATCCTGGTCCATTTCATCAGAGTCATTGCGCTGGCGTGAAGTATTTTCATTCATTTTCGCGAATTCCTTATTACTTATAAACGGAGTATCGGATATATTTGAAAATTCACCGTTTTCCTTGGCAATCGTGTCTCGCATAGTTGAATCCTGGTCTCCTGGGTTTTCATCGCTCGTCGAGGCCTCCATATTCGGTTTCAAGGCTTCATCGCTGGCGGACGGACACTCAGAGACGTTTTTTACCGGCGAATCGCGAGTTTCAGAGTTTGGGGCAATTTCATTGGATTCCGAAGCTGCGGCCAGAGCGGCCTGAGCATTTAACGATGCAATGGCTTCGTCGTAATCGCTTGTGAATAATTTTCGCGGTGCGCTGCCTTCTCTAATACCGCGTTTAGTTTCTTTCGCCTTTTTTCCCGCGTCGCCGAGTTCTGCTACTTCTTCGGTATCGATGTCCGTTTCCATTGCTTCGGCTGCCGGTAGATCTTCCGGTTCGTTGGCAAACAATTTTCTCGGTACACCCAGATCGACAGCACCTTGTTGAATAATTTCTTTCTTGTTGTGAGCATTCTGCACGTCGTTCTTGGAGACCTTTTGGGTGTCCTCAATGTTGGAATGGTCGTCGAGGTCGGCGGACAATTTTTCGATTTCTTCGGGAGGATTTACAGGCGTACAGCTGGTCGTTTCCTCATCCTCCGAATCGGACGATTTGTAGAACAATTCTGCCTCTTTTTCTTTTTCTTCCAATAGTCTTCTGCAATGCCCGGGAAAAAATGTAATTTTTAAAATCAATCTGATCAATATTTTTTTGTCCTCGTTTAAGATTATACACCTGGAAACGAAAAAAAAAGGTAATTTTCGAGAATTTTTTTCAGGGAAACTATTGGAACTATCGGATCGGAGTTTTTCCAAGTTAAAAACATACTTTTTTAATAATGTTTTCAATTTTTTTCATTTAAAAAAGTTGCAAATTGACGGAGTACTTGAGTCGTGTACGGGGCGTCGTAAGAAACCGTAACCAGTAGCGTTTCGTCAAAATTCATCTGAGACGAAAAAATCAAATAGGATATAAAAATAGATACTATTATCTAGTCTTTGTCATAGCCGTTTAAAAAATATCGATTTTTGACAAAATGGCGGCCACTTCAACTCAAAGTAGCGATTTTCGAGACAAAATTTGTTCGTATTTTGCACAAAAAAAAACTAAGAATCGCAAAAAAAATCCTATGACAAAGACTAGATCATTATGTATACAATAACCACAAAAAATTTCAAGTTAATCGGTTTAGTGATTTTCGAGATATTTTGGGTACCAGTTTATTTTACAACACTCCGTACACGACTGAAGTACTCCGTAAATTTGCAACTTGTTTAAATGCAAAAAATTGAAAACATTCTTGAAAAATATGTTTTTAACTAGAAAAAACTCCGATCCGATAGTTCCAATAGTTTCCCTGAAAAAAATTCTCGAAAATTACCTTTTTTTTCGTTTCCATGTGTATATCTCCCCTTAATTTGATTCGTCAGGTTTCCCTACCCAACGATTTCGCTGGACATCTTGACTTTTGCGGCGGTGGTCAAGCCTTCTGGAAGAGCAGGGATGAATTGCTTCCTATTGAGAAATTCCTGCAGCGTGCGTTGTTTCGGTCTGTGGTAAGGTAGCGAAACCTCAGAGGAGCGGATAAGCCTCTGCGTTTCGCTGTGAATTTGCCGCATTGCCTCGTCCTTAGCAGCTCGTACCGAACCCTAGAAAATATGCAATCGCACTTTCACATTAAACTCTGTTGATCAAGAGACACACACAAATTGGTATAAGCGTACATTTCGTTTTTTTGCCGATTTTTCCGCCTTTGCAGGGGCTCCACTTTTGTGATGCTCGTTCCGCGGTGTTTCATCGACGTTATTGCGCTGACCATCATCCTCAGAGTCCGTATCTATCAATGAGCTTATCTTAGATTTCTAAAAAGCATAATTGAGTGTTGGTTATTCCATTTTCATTCGTTTTTGATTATCTCACTTCGGCAATGATTGTGCTTTATATCCATGTTCATAAAACTCACTATTATTTTCTTGTCCGATTTTGTCTTCTTTTTGCGAACGGGTGATGGTTTTTTATTCTTCTCAGCAATTGAGTCTTTTGAAACATTTTCCTCGTCTGAAGTCGAGTCCACGATTGAACTGATCTAAATGTAAAATCCATATTCGCTGTTATTCAACACTTCTGCAATGCAAAATCGACCCACGCTTTTTCTCTTCTATTAAAAACATCGAATTTTGGCCGATAACACCGATTTTTTCATTTTATATAATTTCCTCTTTTCACATAGCTTCCTCGTCGAGAAATTCATTACAAATAAATAAAACTACCCAGTTTTCACTCACTTTTTGTTTCTTGTTCAGTTTGGCAGATGTATTTTCATCCAAACCAGCTTTTTCATAATTCTTCTGTGAGTTTTGGCTCGTCTTTGATTCAACTTCGTCCTCTGAGTCAGAATCTATCAAAGTTCGGAATCGTGCTTTCTACAAATAGAATATTTTATCGATAATTTATTACATATCTTAAAAACCAAAAATCATGATCTTTGCAGAAAATGTTGTGTAAATAAAAGATTTATCTTTCTATTTTCAATTTAGAATAATCTAATTATAAAAATCCAATATTTCATTGAATTTTATTACATAACTGCCAATTACCGTGGTTTCTTCCTTTGACTTTAACTCGCCTGTCTTTTCATCCCTACCGCCACTGTCCTCATTGCTATCTTTTGTATTTTCCACTGCAGAATCATCTCCGTCGGATTCACTGTCGATTATGCGCCTGGAGCTTTTCCCCAGCTTAGCGGAATCTGATTTTTCAATCTCTGATTTTGAAAGGCTGGTCGTCTCGTCGGCGTAACTTTTGTTCAACAGCGATGATATAAAATCATCTTCTTTCTCAGAGTCACTGTCCAATATACTTCTGTACTTGCTTTTAGCCTGATTCTTGGGAGCTTCGTGCGTCAAGTCATTTTCTTTGTTACCGTGAGTATCGTCAGTGCTTTTCAGACAAGACGACGGTTCATTTGTTATACTGCTTTGATCTTGTGACTGTTCCACCGTGTCGTCTGTTGACAACTGACTGTTCATATTTTCAGAAGATATTGTTGCTTCCAAAATTGGTTGACTAGAGTCGGAATAAGCAATGTCAAGATCATTGCTGCACGGGAGACCTGTTGATGATAAAAGTATGACGATTAATACCATTTTTTCCGTCTTTGTGTTATCACTTTCCAACACAGTCGTTATTATTACAAAGAAAAAAAATAACTGTCGGTAAGGCAAGGAAAATTATCAAGACGAACAGTCGAACGGATGACAATGGGTTGCGGGTAAACAATAGGAATACAAATCTTACCACTGGGCTCCTTAGCGGGCTCTGCGATATTTACAACCGCCGTAGCCATTACGGAATTATTAAAAGACGCGATGGAAACATCGATAACTGGCAAAATGTAATTTTACCAGCTTCGTCAATTGCACGGATTTCTTTTTTCAGCAACCGCACTGGCGACTCGTTGCCGTCTAGCCGTAAATTGCGCCAAATTGCTTGTTCTATGGCACCGCCGAATAGCGACCTGCCGACTGTCGCTTACAGAAATGCAGGAATTTCATTGTGGCGCCGCCCTGGTGGTAGATGACACGTCAAAATAACACACGACAAAATGATCCAACGTTAAAATAACACGCGACAAAATAACACTCGGAATATAATCATCCTCGACATTTTCCGCTGCAGATTAAAATCAAATAGATATTGTCCTCTGTAGTTGACAAACTTTATGGGTATTTTCAGTTGTAGTTAAAAATGTCTATGAATATTTTCCGCTGTAGATGAAAAACATGTATAGATATTTTCCGCTGTAGTTGACAAACTCAATGGTTATCTTATAGATGAAACAAACATGGATCGCTATAGATGAAACAAACATGGATATTTTCCGAAACACAAAAAAATTGAAACTAGACTAATTGTTTAATTATCAATTGTCAATTGTTATCTATTGTTAAGGGCATGTGAAACATCCACGCCGAGCCCGGTCGGTATCAAAAACTGTAATAAACGATTTTTAAGCATATTTGCATTTATAGCTAAACGAAAAATGCGTAAAAATCGTTCATTACAGTTTTTATTACCGCAGTCGGTATTTCACATGGCGCCTTTTTTCGGTCGATTTTCCGATACCATCTGTTGTTTCGATTCGGAGTTGTTTTTTTACGATTATTTTGTCGTGTTATTTTGTCGTTGTGTTATTTTGATATGGTAATCCTGGTGGTGTCGGTCGGTAAGTCGCGAGATTCGATTACTGAATAATATCGCCGCTATCGGCGTTCGATTATCGATAGGCAGTTCGATACAATCGCATGACGCGGAAACCACGCGAAGCGCCATCAACGGGTTCGGCGGATGACAGTGGAAACAACACATGCAACACGACGACGACGTAATCCATCTAAGTACCTACCGAAAGATCAATGAAATTCACGAACGAGATTACCCATTCATATCAACATGGCGTATAATGTTGTCACATCTTGAGTTCTGTTACGTTTTCGCGAAAGCAGGAGGTACGTTCGATTGGCCGTGCCACAAAAAGATATAGGTAAACCCGAAGCCCTACGGCTAAATTCATCGAAATGGACATACGAGGCATCGAAGTCACTAACCAGCTCAGGGTGAGTCTATCAAAATTGGTATTTCCGCTCTGTGAATGTTCGTCGTTAATCGTAATCATTTTGTTTATTATTTGCCGCATCGAGCATTTAACGTTTTAGTTTACGTTTTTGAGAATCGTATCGTTTCACATCGTTTTGTGCAATATAATTACTTAGTCTTGGCAGACGAGACATCGAGTTCCTGATGCACATTTTGCTTCATTTCACTGAACTTTTGGAAGACTCGTTAAGCTTTTTGGGAACGATTAGTTGGGTTTCGGTCTATTAAATTCTCAAGTTCAAGATATTTTCATACAAAAAATTCACATGCGATCCTTACAAGTTGAATTTGCAACACAACAAAAATTGATTTTGTACAGCTATGTGACACGATTATGTACAACGATGCTCGAACAAATATAACAATTTTTCTCCAATATAGATTCTTTATTTTTACAGTTATTTTTGTATGTGAACATATTAATTATTTTAGAAAGAAAGCACTATAGAATTCAGAGTAAACCTTATCAAGCTTAATTTTGGTTGATCTAAAATGTCACTATGCAGTGTATGGTCACTGTTTCTAATTTCCATTAGCATCAGATTTTCAACGCATGTAATATCGACCAACGAGATTGGTTGAACCTCTCTAAGTGATTGGTTCTTTAAACCTTGCACATCCCTATGATTAAATGCAATTGGAAGGGCTCAGCTGTTGGTAAAGTTACCTTCCGAGCTCTGCAAATGGTACTTAATATAATACAAGTCTGAGCCACACATGCCATCCTTGCTTAGAAAATCTTATTGAAACCGATAAAAATAAAGCAATGGGAATGATATGTGTTTTTGTCCAAGGAATTTCCGATTCACAGAAGCGATTTCGATAAATACATAGGCAAATCGCCAAAATTGTTCCAAATCGTTTCGCTAGTATCTATTGAATGGTTTGCCATGTGAATCGAAACTTTAAATAAAACTTAATAGAATCCTCATGTAAGAATTTACCGATTAAAGCTAATACATATTTTATACAGGAAAACAGTTATTGAATTGGAAATTTCTTGTACAAAAAACCGATTCCAATTTATTGATTACTTAATCGACGATACCGATTGAATTCATTTTTTAATTGGGCTATAACAATACAATCGTATTAAATTGAGTTACCTATTCAATCACGTTATTTCTTATTCGCTTTCAATGGGAGGGAAAACTTGTCTCTTATTGAGAATATTCATTCCGATTGAAGGTCAATCAGATTCTATCAGTTTCAGTAGGGATGAATGGAATACCTTAAGCAGGGATGTGAGCTACAAGCGTGCAGCATGCACTGTAACCATAGTATCGTATACTAGTATAGGCTGATTGTCTGACGCACTTTTAGCATCCTGGAGTTAGTTATCGTGATGCTCACATATCCCTTGGAGGCTTTCATAAACTCTTGCTTGTAGCCTATCGACATTAATTTTGCTTATTATTTTTCAGAGCGCAATTCGCGCTAAGCTCCTCGAGCTGGGTGTCCGCTACGACGAGGAGCTACCCGACTACATTCTGGTAATGGTAGTAAACAAGAAAACTCGACAGCAGATGCACGAAGATCTTCATCTCTTCCTGGAGGACAGTACGACCCCCTTCGTCGAGTGGTTGCACGATCAGGTCCTGAAAAAGTTGCAGAAAGTAACGATAGCGAAGAAAAAAGCGACCCGAGAATTCGTACCAACGGTAGTGGTGAAGCAAGAAGAGGAGCGCAAGAAGCGAAAAAACAGCGCAGCAAACGCAGCCACGGAAGATCAAAGTTCGTCGGTAACTGCCGAAAAAGTTTCGCCCGTCGTTACAAAAGAAGAGAAACCGAAAACTCCCGAAAAAATGTCGCCTTCCGAAACAAATCCTACAAATTCGCCCGATGCGTCGTCAAACCTTCGCGAAAATGATCAAATACTTCCTGCGAAGTCGATCTCGCCAGCAACCGAAGCAGTAAAGTCTGCGACAAGCGTGCGAGTTTCCCAAGTACCATCGGAAATCTCGAGTGAGCCAAAAACTGTAGAATCTCCGCCGACAATAACAGCGAAGAGGCCATTGGAGCCTGTAGAATATGATTTGGAGAGGCCGGATAAAATAGTTAAGGCCAGTTCGATTGATTCTGAGGATCTGAACAAAGAACAAGAACGAGAAGAAGAGGAAGAAGAAGCCGAGGAAGAAGAAGAAGAAGAACAAATGGAAGAAGAAAACGGAGAGAAGAGGCTTAAATCCTATGTGAACAAACCAAAAGTAACGTCCGTCGTATCCGTGAAAAACAGATTGGGCATCGTACCGACGAGAAGGAAGTTCGAGATCCACCGAGCCAGAGACTTCCCCAATCGGCACCGACAACCCGACAAGAGATTCGATAAGCCCACCTTCGAATCCAACCGTTTCGAGAAAAACTCTTTCGACTCAAATCGCTTCGAGAAAAACTCTTTCGACTCAAATCGCTTCGATAAAAACACATTCGAATCGCCGAATCGCCGAGCGAACGCGCAGCGCGGCAAAAGCTTCGAGGAAGATGAAATCTCGCCGCGAAACAGAAACAACGATTCGAGAAATCGCCAAGTTTCGAGAGGCAACGAGGCAAGGAACAGAATAGCAAATTCGCGCGATAATCCTCGATTTGGCAAAAATTCTGACGCGAATGATAAAGTCGCGATTCCAAGGCTGAAAACGAATGAAAAGCAGGCATCTACCGTTAAAGATCGGTTAGGAATAAGTAAAAACCTCGGATCGGTAAAACAATCGACGACGGTCGATGAACCGGTGAGGAGAGACGGTAAAAATACGATAAAAAACAGATTGGGACCGTTTAGAAGTCGCGTTAGAGTAGCCAACAGTTATGTTGGTTTCGTGCCAGTCAACAAAGTTTCGGAGAAAAGGGCGGACGACGAGACGACGAATATGGAAACTGAGGAAGATCAAGACGACGATGCGTCGTCGGTCGTAAACGTTGGGCCGGTAAAATCTCACGTCATAGCTTTGAAGAGGCCGGATTTGACGGAGAAGCGTCCGGGATTGGCCGATGGTTCCAATGATTTGGAGGAAGACGAGGACGAAGCGAGTAAATCGATTGCCAGCAAAGTAATCGTCACGCCGAGACCACTGAAACCGCTTCAGCCGACTCAGAAACGAGCGACGCAATCGTTATTGCTGCGAGCCGTTGCCGAAGCCAATCAATCGGTTGTGAAGCAAAAGAATCCGGAGCCCATATTGTCGGTGAGTAAGACTAAGCTATCGCGAAGAAGTCACGAATATCGAAACGCGTGAATTTACTTTTTGGTGTCTCGCGTAACCGCAATATTTTTATTTATTTATTATTCTCTCTAATCTTATACGAAAAACTTATATACGTTGTACGTGAATAATAAATTATTTAATTATTCAAAACAATGAATCATAACCCGTGTTGCAACACTTTATTATTCTTCCTACAAATTTCGTGAATGGGTGGTGCGTAGTTGTGAATTAAGCATACGCGTTTATCCCGAAAAAGGCTTCGCCGAGGCGGCGCTATAGTCGGCGGGATTACTTACCTAAGAACAACAAAAAAACATTCGAGTACTTTACAAAGATAAAACAACTATCCTGAAATTATGGCTTCATTCAATAAAGTACAATTTTTTTAATATCGCTCTTCAGTGATCATGTGAGAAGTAAAGATAAAACGTAATGTATGAAATGTGTGAAAATATGTACACTGAACCGTAATTCGAATCACAAACCAGCTATTTGACGGAAAAAAAATCGAAAAAAATGTTAGCCAATTCAGTTCAATCTTAAGGTAGTCCTCCCGCATTGTCCGAATTTCCGGACAGTTCTCGATAAGATACAAATCTGAAAAAAATTAAGCATATGGAAGATGCTGAAAAAATCGTTTTGGCACAATAATAATTGAAAAATGTTAATAATGAATTACTTAAATAAATAATAGTGCAACAAATTACCTGGTAACCTATTTTTTGTTACGGAAAACATTTGTTTATTTTTCTGAATACGTATGAATTTTTTCAGAATTTTGTCTGGTTTTCAATTTTATACTTAAAAAACGTCATTTTCAAACATCAGACAAAATTCTAAAAAAATTCATACGTATTCAGAAGAAAAAAATGTTTTTCGTAACAAAAAAATAGGTTACCAGGTAATTTGTTGCACTATTATTTATTTAAGTAATTCATTATTAACATTTTTCAATTATTATTGTGCCAAAACGATCTTTTCAGCATCTTCCATATGCTTGATTTTTATGCTTTTTTTTATCTTATCGAGAACTGTCCGGAAATTCTGTCTAATTCTCCCTCGGACTTATGCGGCATCAGGCAAGGCGGGAGGACTACCTTAAATAATACAGAACAAAACGAATGTCAGGGGGGCCGTGCCCAATGTATGGGCTTACTTTTATCCAGCACTTGGAAAATATTACGGTGTGCAGAGTATGACGAGATCGCTGTATCTATGTAGTTGTGAATTTCGATAGGAAACGAAGCCGAAGTTGAAACGTCCAAAACCGCCAGGAACTAGAGAAGTCGGTAAAAATCTATCGGTCCATTTAAATGCGACAAAAAGGCTGGTGATGGAGAAAATTCAAGTTCAACTGAGAACCACCGATTCCGAGGACAACAGCAAAAGCAAACAGTGTGCGTAGTCCCATGCAATTATGCCTAATATTTCAACCAAAATAATGAAGAAAGACACACGGTTACATTATTATTACTGCGTACTTTTATCTGTGTTTGCAGATGCCTCTAATCCATTGGATGAGGAAGATATGGGTGTCGTGATGTCGCTTTTCCAGCGAAGCGACGATAATCAGAAATTTCTAGTCACACTTAATGGATACAACAATAATGTTATAAAGGAAAAAAGCTTGTCGGACGAGGAGGACGAACGATTGGAAATGGAGGTAATTATTCGAGTCCTACGTTACTACGTAAAAAATTAAAGGGAGGAATACCTTTAGGAGCGTGAAAAATAGGCATTTTTCGGGAATTTTTTCGGGGGGGATAAAAAAATCCGATCATTTTCAAATTTGCACATGAGATTCTTATAACTGTCAAGTTTTAAAAAAAATTTTCATTTTGGGATGACTAAAAAAATGGCAACATTATTAAGGGTCTTCGGACATCTGTCTTCCGCGACATCGAAAAGTGCTGCAGCTCTCACCCTTTTTCTGTCGATTTGAAAACGATTTAATAAGTGTCATTCGTTCACTGACATATTAAGGGGAAGAATGTACCTTAAAAATGCGAAAAAGTTCAAAATTGAAAATTTGGGAGCCTTCTTACTCTAAAGGTCAAAATTTCGACCATTTTTTCGACATAAGTGACCCCAAAAAAATTATTTATTTACACGCTACTGTTCAAACTTTAGGTATATCCTTCCGATAATATTAGTAAGAGTAACCTCCCAAAATTTCATCCAGATCGGTCAATAAATTGTTGAGCTACAGCACGAGCAGTTTTTGAAAAAGTAGTTTCGAGATAATCGCGTTTACAGTTTCAACGCGCCCCGCGTTTCAGTATCCCCGCGTTCTAGACTATATGCGATAACTCCGCAAATATTCAATATTTCGAGTTTTCCTTTGGTCAGCATATTCTTTGGATATCATACTTTTGAAATATGTAAAAGAAAACCGATTTTTTTTAAAATTCTAAAGGTATTTCTCCCCTTAAGTAGAAAAGGCTCTCTCCTATCTTTCATTTCTGCACACTAATTTACATTGCTTTCGTCTTTATTTAGGTGACAGAGGAGGATGAGCTTGTATTGTCGAACGTTCAAAACGACTCGTACGAGCAAAACGAATCCTCGCTGACCCCACCGCAGCTAAGCCAAGTCGAGGAAAGCGAAACTTGCGATAAAGTCTTAGCTTTTGAAAACAATGAAAATCACAACAGTGAGAACGTCGAGACACCGGAAGACGCGCCGCAGCGGAAAAGAAGAAAATTGAGTCCAATCGTTTACACGAGGACAACGTCGCCCAGTCAATCGGAGTACACGCCGTCGCTGCCAATTTTATCTGCGGGAGGCAAGGACGTGGTGGAGCTGAAACCTGTTAACGAAGTTCCTTTATCAACAGTTACAGACAAATCACGAGAAAAATGTCGGTACTGGCCAAACTGCACGTTGGGAAGCAAATGCGCTTACTATCATCCTGCGGTACCCTGCGGGTAAGACTCGGTTTATTATTTATACGTCTCCAGAGTTAGAAATGTCGGGTTTCCTCGACCTGTTAAGCCAACTATCTATTTATTGATCAATTCTGGGAGCAAAAGTTATCTCGGGGCGTGAATAAAGCACTCGCAAACGGGCTTTAAGATTTAAAATGGCGGTTGTGCAGCGTTTCTGCGATGACGTCTCCATTTTTCCGCGCTCCACGGCCGGACCGATTTAAAAATACATTGTCTTCGACACTACGTAGGATTTTTTCGATATTTAGATTTTTAACGAAATGGCGCAATTTTAAAGTGAAAAGTGCAAAATTTGCCTAAAAAATCGTCACAAAATTGTTAATAACAAATTAACTAAGGCAAAAATGAAAAAAATTCTACTTAGTGTCGAAGACAATGTATTTTTAAAGATATGTGCAAAATTTCAAGTGAATCAGAACATAATTGTTCGAGTAATCGGTCCGGCCAGCCTGAAAAAATAGTTTTGAGATAAACGCGTTTAAAGTTTGTCTTCCTAGCATGCTGCGCACTAGGCGGCCCTGCACTAAAATTCGAAAATCGAGTATTCAGGAATTTTTCCCGGCTATAATCTTTTGGGACATGATTTTTGAGGTCCCGAGGAACCTTTTAAAGCAAAAGAAAATCGGTTTTTCGAAAATTATACAGTGTATCATTTCTTTATAAATATTTAATGTTCGTTGCCACTTTTTCTAATTTCCGTCTGCCTCTTATTGTTTCAGCGCTTTTCCGGCTTGCAAATTCGGCGACAAGTGTGCCTACAAACATCCGAAATGTAAATTCGGCTTGTCTTGCACAAAATTGGGATGCGTATTTTCTCATCCTAAGCAACAGTGCAAATATCACCCGTTTTGCACAAAACCTACGTGCCCGTACTCACATCCGCCGGTGAATCCGGTCGTTCCGACAGAAGTAATACGCGCTAAATTCACGTGGAAACGACGGGACTGAACTGAATCGCGAAGAGGAGTAACCACTCGATTGAAATTAGCATCGTACTCCGGGTCAGAAATATAATATGTACAGATTCAGCGTTCATTTCGCCTCTTTTTGTACTCTACGTTTATGAAGATGAGAATTACAGGATTAAGTTTGAAGCCAGCACCAGTCGTAAATAAACTTCGAATAAAAGTACGAATACACTTGTTCGGAGTCGTGCATTGTCACATCAATAGTCCCGTCCTTAACTTCCCTTCGAACTCCCCTAATTTTTTATACGATAACGAAATCTTGTTATAATATGGAGCAATATCAGTATTTAAAATAATGATAAAAGACAGACTTCGGTGATAAATCAATGTCAAACTTTCTTTTGGAATTTTAAATTTATCTTCAACGCATCTACGGCTGCATTGAGCTACTCCAAATCAAAGAAGTCATTTGTTTGTTACTTCCAAAAGCATACTTTTTTAATTAATCCTATAATTAGCTTATTATTAAAAGTTTAGTAAAGGTGGCAATACGTTACGTAACTCAATGTTTCTAATTTATAGAAAATCCTTAAGAGACATTTTTGGCAATAAATTTCATGAAAAAAATAATAAACAGTATATGTAACGAGCAAAAGTAACGATCGCTACTTGCATCGTTACTCGTTACTCGTTACATTTACTTTTAAATATTTTTTCATTAAATTCAAGGCCAAAAATGTGTTTTAAGGATTTTATGTGAAGTTAAAGCATTGAGTTACTTAACGCGTAGGACACCTTTGCCACACTTTTAATAATAAGCTAATTATAGGTCAAATAAAGAGAAGTGTGTGTTGAAAAGTAACGACGAAATTCATTTCTGCTCCAAATTCATTTCTATCTTAGTTTCTTCCTCCTTTCGGAAAATCTGTTTGTCAAGGCTTCGCATAGATATTCGTTACTGTATTTTAGCAGCCGAGTCAGCGACCTAACTAGTAAAGAGACATTAAACGCTAGAACAGGAATACGCGAGTAAAGGTGATAGTTCTATCGTCGAGTGGCACGAAGCCAGGTGCAGAGATATGTTCTAGATTTTCGTCGACTAGGGAGCATGACCTACACGGTAGACCATCGGCCGACTGGTCCTTAGAAAACTCTTCAAATGTATTGTAGAAATATTACTGAAGGGATCTACTTGTCCATCAGCGGCTGTATAGTACCTTAGCTAACGATAGATGTAGCTTTATTGTGACTCAGGGCAAAAAGTCAGAATAATGAAGATGATAATGAGAGGAAGCTCAACCTACGGTAGCTTCATTCAGTGGGCGAAAAAAGAATTCCGCATCGTCGATGGTAACTGCGAAAACGACTGGTCTTAGATATTGAGGCCACAGTGAAAAATTGTAAGCCATATTAACAGTCGTTGTGACTGACGCTTTGTACATTTTTATTCATGTAAAATACCGAGCTTTGTGCAAAAAAAAATCAAGTGGCACGAAATCTTTGCCATGATACGATGCTTCTTGTAAAATTCCTGTTATTTTAGATCACTCGACCAATTCTAGTTGGCGCTCATAAATATCTGAATCGTGCGTCTCCATGGAAGCTGGGATCGACAGTTATAAATAAGCCGGACGCGTGATACCGCAACAAATGGTAGCAGCTTCTTCCTCCTGCTAACCCATGAAGGATTTCTTTTTTAAAAATCGTGTTTATTTTTTTTTAAACGAGGAGATTCTTCATAGGAAATGCAAAAATGCTAAAATGCTAAAAGGAATTCCAATGTTGGAATTTTTTTCATTTTTCTGTATCGATGAAGAAACGACGACTATTCACAGTAAAAACAGATGAACTTCAATCTCCAGTTGAACTCCTGTTGAAAAAGAGGGAGAGGTCAGTAGGGTGCATTTGGGTGGAATTTAGGTATTTTCATCGAATGCCCAACATATAAGATAATTGACATCACATAAGGGCATTAGGGCAGATTCATGCCGTCTTCCCGTAGCTGAAAAAAATTATTTTCATTAGGAAACATTTTTGGTAGTATAAATATAGTCGACTCACAACTATCGAAGGGCTCGAATGAATTGTGAAAGAGGAATGAATAACGGACGAAAAAGATGAAGAAGTCATTGGAATGCAAAGATTTGGGTCAAATTTACGCATTTTCGTCAAACACGTTTTAAATGATTAAATCGCAATAACTTAAAAAAAATGCGTTTTATTGGACCTTTTTCCCCATCAATCTATGAATTAAACAAGTAGCCCTACAAATATAATATTTCAAGCAGCCTTAAGGGGTCTCTCTACTTTGAAGTTTTTGAAAAATCGATTTTTTTGTGCATTTTTCGAAAGTTTATATATATAAAAGTATTCTCTGAAAATTTTAGAAAAGTCGGAGCATACTAAAGGTATTTTCTATTCGTTGAACACTACCTGAGCGCGCTCGTTCGCCGTATATCGCTAAAACTATAAACGCGTTTTTCTCGAAACAACGTTTTCGAACCGCTTGTTGAAAAAATCTCAGGAACTACTGATCGGATCCTTATGAAATTTTAACCACATATACTTATCGCTATATTTCCTACCAGAATTATTGCAAAATTAGAATTATTACTATTTTTTTACGAAAAAACATGCAAAAAACACGTTTTTCAATTTTTTTTTGTCCGCCATTTTGTTATTTTCGCATATAAATTAATAATTCTGGTAGGGGATATAGCCACTAATATACTAAACCTAAAACCATTTATTTTTTTTTATTCGGATCAACCGTTGTTGAGATTTTTTCCACAGCGCACACCTACCAACTTTTTGCGGACTCCTGTTTACCTGACATTTTCACACTAAAAAGTGACTAAAATCAATTTCTTTTTTTTTTTGTAATTTACAAATGCATTTGTTAAGCCCAAAACGTTTTATATCGCTAAACATAACAGTATTCTAAAAAAAATTAATAAAAATAGCGATTTTTTCCATACATCCAAAGTAGAGAGGCCCCTTAAGAAACCAAATCCAGACCGTATCAAGGAAGCGATTCACAGCGAAAATAGACTCGCTATCGAAAAACCGAAAATTATTCTCGACTGTGGCTGGTTTAGAGTCGGCAAAGGGCGAAGGGTTGAGAAAGAGGAAAAGAAGAGATCGCGGGCGAAGAAGAGGTCGTCGGGTGGGTGGGTATGCGCGCATAGTTTCGGGCGGAGGAAGAAGCGCAGAGCGAGGGGCGTCCAAAGTCGTGTCGCGAGGCGCGCGAAGGTGGCTGCCCGATGTATCAATATTTTTGAGCTTGTTTCGTGCTTTCGCGTTGGACTGGGCGTGGGCTAGCCGACGTGGGCAGGCGCGTTGGCTAGCCCTGGAAAGCTGGCGTGCCCATGTTGGGTAGCGGCTGCTTTTGTGCGGACGTTATATCTGGCCCCGCGAGCTTCCAGGCTTCAGCCGCTCCTCAGCCGCCCGCCGATTCACAACAAACCCTTACGGTCTGTAACGTTCGCCAACTATCCGTCGTTCTCGTAGACTCTGTCGAACCGCGTTTCGCTCAGACACTTAAAAAAAAATCATCGACTGACACTTGTGACTAGCGCAGCAGAAACCGCGGATTTTATTTTAAAAAAAAAAAAACGGATTTGTGTTAAAAGAAAAAATTGGAAAAAACCGAGTTTTGGGATCTACAGTGTTTTGTGCGATTTGGATAAGTGAAACGTAACGATATCTCGGCGTGACGCTTCTTATAGTTCGAATACTACGACAGTATTACTTATTCTTTTCCATTGGACTAAAACACAATTGGTTAAAAGAATTTTTTTGCGGACGAAAGAAAAGAACACCGCGACAGTATTACTTCTTCTTTTCCATTGGACTAAAACACATTGGTTAAAAGAATTTTTTTTTTGCTGACGAAAAAATGGAAATTTTGCGTAGTACAAGACCGACGCTGACTGAAAGTGATAGATCGACGGAACTTTTGTGACTTGAGTTGCGTACTTGAAAATTTCGTATCGTAATAATGAGTTTTTCGCGCTGTAATGAAATGAAATTATTTTCTGCAATTTTCTGTCGTAATGTGTTTTTCGTGCTGTAATGAATTGAAATTATATTCAGCAATTTTCTGTCGTAATTATTTCTTCGCGCTGTAATGAAATGAAATTATTTTCTGCAATTTTCTGTCGTAATGAGTTTTTCTCGCTGTAATGAAATTAAATTATTTTCTGCAATTTTCGGCGTCAATGACTTTTGAAAATCGTCGCAAATTTTTTCGTCTCTTTTCGCGAAATCCAAAGTTCAGTCACGCGCGTTTGACAAGCGCCCAGAACGAATGTCCTAGTGATTGTCCGTGTAACATTAATATTCAGTATGTGCTTCGCCTGCAGCAGATTCTGCAGTAACGCGACACAACTGACAATTACCATCGCACGGCCAATCACCGAGACATTCGCGCTACGCAGGATTAGTCTTAACGTCGCCTGATAAATATCAATCATGTCCTGACGATGGTATTAATTTCTTTTTTACAGAGACCCTAAAACAAATCATCAAAATGTGTGACGACGAAGTTGCCGCTCTGGTCGTAGACAATGGCTCCGGTATGTGCAAGGCCGGTTTCGCCGGAGACGATGCGCCCCGCGCCGTCTTCCCCTCGATCGTCGGTCGCCCCCGTCATCAGGGAGTGATGGTCGGTATGGGACAGAAGGACTCGTACGTCGGTGACGAGGCCCAGAGCAAGAGAGGTATCCTCACCCTGAAATACCCCATCGAGCACGGTATCATCACCAACTGGGATGACATGGAGAAGATCTGGCATCACACCTTCTACAACGAGCTCCGTGTCGCCCCCGAGGAACACCCGGTCCTCCTCACCGAGGCTCCCCTCAACCCCAAGGCTAACCGTGAGAAGATGACCCAAATCATGTTCGAGACCTTCAACAGCCCGGCCATGTACGTCGCCATCCAGGCCGTCCTCTCCCTGTACGCTTCCGGTCGTACCACCGGTATCGTCCTCGACTCCGGTGACGGTGTCTCCCACACCGTTCCCATCTACGAAGGTTATGCCCTTCCCCACGCCATCCTCCGTCTGGACTTGGCTGGTCGCGATTTGACCGACTACCTCATGAAGATCCTCACCGAGAGGGGATACTCCTTCACCACCACGGCTGAGCGTGAAATCGTTCGCGACATCAAGGAGAAACTCTGCTATGTCGCCCTCGACTTCGAGCAGGAAATGGCCACCGCCGCTGCCAGCACCTCCCTCGAGAAGAGCTACGAGCTTCCCGACGGTCAGGTCATCACCATCGGCAACGAGAGGTTCCGCACCCCCGAGGCTCTCTTCCAGCCCTCGTTCTTGGGTATGGAATCTTGCGGTATCCACGAGACCGTCTACAACTCCATCATGAAGTGCGACGTCGACATCCGTAAGGACCTGTACGCCAACAACGTTCTGTCCGGTGGTACCACCATGTACCCCGGTATCGCTGACCGTATGCAGAAGGAAATCACCGCCCTCGCCCCGTCGACCATCAAGATCAAGATCATCGCTCCCCCTGAGAGGAAATACTCCGTATGGATCGGTGGTTCCATCCTGGCCTCCCTGTCCACCTTCCAACAGATGTGGATCTCCAAGCAGGAGTACGACGAGTCCGGCCCCGGCATCGTCCACCGCAAGTGCTTCTAAGCGCTTCGACCGTCGATCACGATCGTATGACGTAGGCGCGCCGCACTATCAGGGCGACGGACACGTCGCCCTGATCTTACGGTGGCAATTTCCGTCAACGCCGATGCAACGCCTTCGAACACTACGATTTCACTCCAATCATCCACGAATCGCCACACGTCTTCGTATCGTCACTACACTCCTCGTTAGCGTCATCAACGTACTTTGTGGCCTCTGTTATTAAGGTCACTCGATTACCCGGACACCCAACGGGTAAACCATTGACTGCGGGCATTTGGAGCGGCCGTTCCACGTGCAGCGTGACGCCTCGTTTCTTCCGTGACGACGTCGTCTTCGAGCAGCGCTCGAACAACTCCGACCTGGAAAATAGTAGCAAACAACGTTGAGCGCAACATTTTTTTTTTTTCGCTGAGATTGCACCGGGTGCCCAGAACCGTATCTATTAACTTCGAAACGGTCATCTGTGACCAGGAATGATCCAGATGCGGAGGTTGAATCGACGCTGCTGCTCGATCTCGATCGCGCGGAAGCAAAACCGGCGACACGACGCTCGCTTTCTGTAACGCGGGACGCGCTCCATTTCCACTCGAGTAATAACCGATTAATGAGCACGTAACAAACGTTTAAGCTAAAATATTTAAAAAAAAGAGAAAAACTAAGATACAAGCCGTGCCCGTATACACAATAGTGCCTAAATTTACCAAAGCGAAGCTATCGATTATGTATGTCTATGATACTTATTAATTTATTTTGTAAATATTATACACTATATTATTGTTATACAATGTCAATTGTCAAGGCAAATATACATTATCTCACACCATTGTTCCGTGTACCGCAATTCAGTCGTCGATCGCCTGCACCTTTGGCTTCCTCGTCGTCGATGGGACATCTTGAGACACTTCCTGAAAGAAGAAATCATGTTTATCGAGTTGAAAAAGGGAATTTTGGGAAACATTGAATCGTGGAAGACTCGGGAAGACTCGGACATCGGTATCGTCGTCGCTTCGCGCTCGCGGCAGTTGGCTTAGCTGGCTATTTCCGGAGTCGCAAGATACGAGCCGAGCGCCCGATTGAAATTTGAGTAGGATCTAGGTCACGTATAATTCTGTTCGTTTCCGCTAGAAACTGTTGTTTTTCTCTCGGTGTTTTTTTTATTTTTTATTTTTTGTCGAGAGGAACAGGCGATATTTTTATTTACCGCATCGCGGGAGCAGATCTCTAGCGATAGTTTGGCTTTTGATATAACTGTGGCAACAACTTGGCAGTCCCGGTCTCGCTGTTACCAACAGACCTATAAATATCGTATATTATATTTCCTCAAATAACACGTGTTTTCCCCGGTGCAAACGAGACCTGCAGTCAGGGGACTCGTCGCACGCGGCTCCAATGTTCCGACGTGGTCGACGAATTTCCCGATTATAAATTGTACATTTCTCTTCCGTCTTCAACAATCTATCCAACACTCTTGCATTTTTTTAATTTTCGTTGCCTTACAGTTGACACCGATAAAAGTGAAAATTAGCACCTGTCACTTCTCGTGGGTCACGACGGAAAAATTTAAATGTTTTTGCACCACGTGCACCTTCTTATTTCACGATATTGTTATAGACACCGGTTAAGTAATGTCTAGACGAGGCCAAGGCGGTAGAAATCTGCGCGGAAAAAAATTCAGCTGGTAATTGATAAACTTTAAAAATCACGTTGCTAAAAAACGGAAATCTTTGTTAATTCCTCAGTCGAGACTGGATAAACTTATCGCAAATTGGAGCAGTGAATTCTCTCCAGTTATGAATTTCCGTGAATTTTATTGCAGCGAACCATTTTTTTTTTTTTTAATTATAAATGAAAGATAAAACAGAAATGTGTGATGGCAATTCATCCCGATTGTTTCTTTTTTTTATTCACAATTTAATGTTTAAAAAAAGAAAACTGTAGCACGTGCTTAATCACAACACAAGCGCACTGATCTCTCGTACTCATGACCGAATAAGACCTCGACGCGGGTGCTACACAGCGATGATGGAACGAGAATACTTTAAAATAGCCATTGTTGTGACGTACGCCTACCCGGTGACCTTGGCCCAGTGCTCGCTAGCCGTTCACACGAATATTCTCACTGGTATATTTATCAGGTTTTTTCTGCGTTCTTGCAAAACGCACCCGAAT
Source organism: Itoplectis maculator (assembly GCA_964034905.1). Classification (NCBI taxonomy): domain Eukaryota; kingdom Metazoa; phylum Arthropoda; class Insecta; order Hymenoptera; family Ichneumonidae; genus Itoplectis; species Itoplectis maculator. Next base: position 8,792,385 of record OZ035860.1, read on the forward strand.
CGCGGGTATATATCACAGGCGCGTTGAGAGCTGCTCGCTCGAGTAACCCCCGGGCTCCCATTGTAGTAACAACCCGTCTCCCATGGTCGGACTTGTCGCCACAAAATTGAACTTCAATAAAAACTCGACGTCTCAGCATTTAATTTTTTTAAGTTGTAATTTCTCAATTTGTCAGATACTGATAAAAACAAAAAATAAAAATAATATATAGAGATTTGGAAAGAATTTCTGAGGTCAGAAGTGAATCAAATTAATCGGGAATGCCACACGTGGAATGAACTAAACTATGCTAATGGACCTTAAAACCTAAAAATCTTTGGACCCTTAATGGGAGACGTCTCTGCATTTAATCTTTTTAAGTTGTAATTTCTCAATTTGTCAGATACTGAACAAAACAAAAAATAAAAATAATATATACAGATTTGGAAAGAATTTCTGAGGTCGGAAGTGAATCAAATTAATCGGGAATGCCACACGTGGAATGGACTAAACTATGCTAATGGACCTTAAAACCTAAAAATCTTTGGACCCTTAATGAGAGACGTCTCTGCATTTAATTTTTTTAAGTTGTAATTTCTCAATTTGTCAGATACTGAACAAAACAAAAAATAAAAATAATATATACAGATTTGGAAAAAATTTCTGAGGTCAGAAGTGAATCAAATTAATCGGGAATGCCACACGTGGAATGGACTAAACTATGTTAATGGACCTTAAAACCTAAAAATTTTTGGACCCTTAGTGAGAGACGTCTCTGCATTTAATTTTTTTAAGTTGTAATTTCTCAATTTGTCAGATACTGATAAAAACAAAAAATAAAAATAATATATACAGATTTGGAAAGAATTTCTGAGGTCGGAAGTGAATCAAATTAATCGGGAATGCCACACGTGGAATGGACTAAACTATGCTAATGGACCTTAAAACCTAAAAATCTTTGGACCCTTAATGAGAGACGTCTCTGCATTTAATTTTTTTAAGTTGTAAATTACTCAATTTGTCAGATACTGAACAAAACAAAAAATAAAAATAATATATACAGATTTGGAAAAAATGTCTGAGGTCGGAAGTGAATCAAATTAATCGGGAATGCCACACGTGGAATGGACTAAACTATGTTAATGGACCTTAAAACCTAAAAATTTTTGGACCCTTAGTGAGAGACGTCTCTGCATTTAATTTTTTTAAGTTGTAATTTCTCAATTTGTCAGATACTGATAAAAACAAAAAATAAAAATAATATATACAGATTTGGAAAGAATTTCTGAGGTCGGAAGTGAATCAAATTAATCGGGAATGCCACACGTGGAATGGACTAAACTATGTTAATGGACCTTAAAACCTAAAAATGTTTGGACCCTTAATGAGAGACGTCCCTGCATTTAATTTTTTTAAGTTGTAAATTACTCAATTTGTCAGATACTGAACAAAACAAAAAATAAAAATAATATATACAGATTTGGAAAGAATTTCTGAGGTCGGAAGTGAATCAAATTAATCGGAAATGCCACACGTGGAATAGACCAAACTATGCTAATCGACTTTAAAAACCTAAAAGTCTTTGGGCCCTTAATGAGAGATTTTTCCTCGGTAGAGATTTTTGAGCCCCTATTAAGTGGATCTGTCCTCAATAAGGTCTGTGGACCCAGTATGAAAAAAAAATCATTTCTCCGCTAGACATACTTTTAACAAACCTCGCAAGTTTTTTTTTGTTATGGTTAGAGCCTAAATGGGAAGGGAAATTCCCTGTATGCAAGGGGACATTCCCTCCTCTTGCAGAACTATTTTTATAAATAACTTTTTATGAAAAACTTTTTATAAATATGCTTCCACATTATTTTTGTTTACCCTTCATAAAACCTACGAGTTTTATGATTGTGGCAACAAATGTTAGTTCTTTGTACCAAGGTAGTTACAATTTTTTAAATATTTAGTGGGAAGTAACAAAAAAAATACGTTCACCATCTCAAAACATTTCTACAGCGTTCTTCCTGTTTACAACATTCCAGACAGGAAAAATTCAACTTGTCGGCACATTCTATGGTAGCCAATGGTTTTTTTTAGGTCCGCTATACTCCGTGAAGCTTAAAAATAGTCGGCTTCTTCGACGAATCGTTGCCTAAACGTTGCTGGTCGCATTTGGTGCTCGAGTAACATGAAAATCAAGGTTTCGCGATTAAAAGCTCGAAAAATTCGTTCGAATTGCGTCGCCTAGGGGCGCAGAATTTGGCTCTGTGTGACCATAAATGGTTATTGGTCTGTGCGGCGAGCAGCCCGCTAGGCTGCCTCCGCGTTGAGAGTGCAATGCTTTGAGATTACGTGTAGCGGACAAAAATAGCGTGCGATGAGCGCGGGAGCTTTTAACCTTAACGAATAGAGATATTCCTACACGGGCAATAACTCAACCTTTGATCCTCAAACCGAAACAGCTAAATCTTCTCCGACAGGGGAGACACCATAATATTATATCCAGTACCGACCGAACGTTATGGAAAAAATAAAAGAAGAACGGAAGTCGCGTCGACTTTTGACGCAGCTCGACGTTTGTAATTCCAATTTGTCCAAATTTTCGTCTGGTTAAGATTAGTAAACGAAAATGTAAATTAAATAAATAAATTTCAATAATCTACATTGTTGCCTTATTTTTAATAAATATTGTTTGCTCCAGAAGGAAGCAAACAAAAATGGCTCTTCTGAAGGTACATCTTTCTGTAAGTCATGGAGAATGATTCATTTCCGCTCCCAAGCCGAGAATATCCTTCCCGAGAACGAAAACGGGAAGAATATTCTCAGTACTCCAGTCGCCCTCGGAATGGCCATTTTTGTGGGCCAGTCTCTCAGTACTGGCGCTGGTAATGCCTGACGGAGTAGGGTAGACGTACCGTTTTTGGCCATCTTAGGGCCAATTGTGGCCATCACATTTAAAGGAATAAATCAAAACATTTAATGGAATAAAAAAATCGTCGGGTCATTCAGTGAACTGAAATGGTCATTCAGTGAACTGAAATGCATTTGTTAAAAAAAAATCAACGTGCAATTGTAGGGAAAGAATAATTTGGAGAATAAAATAATAAAAATGGCCACAATAGGTATAGTGGACACTAATGGCACATCTATACCCTAACCCAGTACTGCAAGTTCTATTTCAGACCAGTACTGGTGACCATTTCTGGCTATTGCTAACCATTGACTATTGATGGTCAGCATTAGGCACTGACCATTGCTGGTTAACGCTAGATAATTAACAGCTCCTAGCCAGCGCTAGATATCGACGACTGCTAGAGGATAGCCATTGCTGACCAGCTCTAGACATTTGTCATTGCTAGCCATGAGCTGCTGGCCACTGCTGGCCAGTGCTATGCGTTGGCCAGTACTGCCGTCAAGAGCCAAGCCCGTCAGCAATGGCTCAAAAGATAACCGGAAACCGACAATTATCGACCGGTTGCGTTCATTCGGGAGTAAGAGCTGACCCATTCTCACAGACAAAACTGACCGAACTTGAGGAACAGATTTAAGGGGTTACTTCACTGTAGAATTTTCGAAAAATCGATTTTTTTTTGCGTTAAAAGGTCCCTTGGGGCCTCAAAAATGATGTCCCAAAATATTATGGCCGGGAAATGTTTCTAAGTACTCAATTTTCGAATTTTAGTGCAAGGTCGCCTGGTGCACAGCATGCTAGGAAGACAAACTTTAAACGCGTTTATCTCAAAACTACATTTTTCAAGCTGGCCGGACCGATTACTCGAACAATTATGTTCCAATCCACTTGAAATTTTGTACATGTCTTCAAAAATACATTGTCTTCGACACTACGTTGGATTTTTTTTTGTTTTGCCTTAGTTCATTTGTTATTAACAATTTTGTGACGACTTTTTAGGCAAATTTTGCTCTACTTACTTTAAAAGTGTGCTATTTTGTTAAAAATCCAAATATCGAAAAAATCCTACGTAGTGTCGAAGACAATGCATTGTTTAAAATACTTGCATAATTTCAAATGAATCGGAACATAATTGTTCGAGGAATCGGTCCGGCCGTGGAGCTTGGAAAAACGGAGGAGTCATCGCAGAAACGCTGCACAACCGCAATTTTGTTACGAATCGCTTAAAAAAATTATCGTATACAGTCACTGATATGTATGATAAACACGCGTTTTTTAAATCTCGATTTACATTGCAGTTTTTCTTAAAAAAAAAATCCCGAAAACAGCCTATTTTTTCGGCCTCTACAGTGGCATAACCCCTTAAGTGGGATGAGGATGTTAATTTGATTACACGTATTGGTAAAACCGAACCAATAATAACAGGCGCCTAATAACAGGCGCCTTATTGATTCGCCTGGACGTAACAATACGATTTTCCTAATTGCTGCTCTGTCACAACTGCTATGTAATTACAAAGACCCTAATATTAATTTCAAATTGTGGTTCGACCGTGCCCGTTGACATTTTTCTCGGTCGATGCTCGTTGTAAACGATTGCTACCAGTCCTTCGGTACATTCTACGTAAGCCCTTGCGAGATCAATGTGTACATTGTCGGTACACCATTTTTAAAAGCTATTCAAAAATAATACGAAGGCAATGATCGTCATTTCATATGGATGATTTTTTCTCAGATTTTCAGGAGCATCTTCGCGTTTCTAACGCTGTCACGACAATGTCAAGGATTTTCAGCTAAAATAATATTAAGTCGATTGGCCGCAGGGGCTGCACTGAACGTGATAGATAATATCAGATAGAATGATGACGGTTTTTTTTTCTAGACATGACTGATTTTTTAACGATATTTTGAAGAATTTGGGGTATTTAAATTCAGAAAGTAATTTTTATCGTGAAAACAAAGTTTCCTTCAGCCGGAAATAAAAAAGAAGTTTACACAGATGTCTGGTTTCGGAACCTTGAGAACTTCACGAGTCTCGAAATACGTATTTTAATGCACGACTCGAGAGGACAAACAAATATTAGTGTTTTTAAGCCAGAACCCACTATCAAATTGCCACGATTTTGTATGACGAAAAGCACAAATGGACCTTGAATGTGACACTGACAATTGACACTGAACATTTTTCCCCGCGGTAACATTCTGCCCGAATAACAATTGCATAAACTCGATCTGCACAGTCTCGACTCGAGCGAAAAACATATTCGACGTTTACATCGGAAACTGGCATTAAAAATAAACAAAATCTATTTTGAACAATTTTCAACTTCGACAATTTTTTTTTAACTGCAAAATACGGACAAGTCGAGAGACAGCGACGGGAAACGCGTGTTCGATTCCCTGAGACAGACGCGAGAGTGTTGCGTTGAAAAAAAATCGTGAGTAAAGATTTAGCTTCAGCGGGTCAGCCGATTAAAAACTGGCGAATCCAGCGTCCGCTTGGGGTTGCCCGCCTAGTTCGGCGAGCGTCGCGACGCCCCGAGACCCGCGCCTTTTTCGTGCCTGTCGAGGATGCTCCGTTGTACGGAAATGCGGGGGCGTCCGAGCGAGAGCATATATTCGACGTCGCGAAGCTTTTCGGCACAGACGCCACCACACTCTGTCCCGTGCACGGTACGTATTCAGAAAGCTGCTGCTCCACCAGCTGGTCCCTTCGCGATCTCATAGTCGGTTCTCGCGCTCCAAGTCCTCGCGGTCGGTTATTGCAACTTAACTTCACAGTGCTCCAAGTATCTGAAAACATTTAATTTTCACTGTTAAATCATTTTTATTTCAATTAATTTTCTGTATTCATTAAAAAATAATAACTGCAGTCGATTCGAATCGAAGAGCTTTCATACGAACTGCTCATTGGTAATCGAGAACCCTTTGGGTTTCTGATACTGAGAATAATTATTTTCGTTTTTGATATCAAAGTTGCTGTTGATTTGACAGTGCTTCAAGTACCTGAAAACATTTAATTTTGACTGTTAAATCATTTTTAATTTCAATTAATTTTCTGTATTAATTAAAAAATAATTACTGCAGTTGATTCGAATCGAAGAGAATAATTATTTTCGTTTTTGATATCAAAGTTGAGGTTGATTTACTGAGTCGTTTTACGGTATCGAAGTTGACGTTGATATAAAAGAAAAATTGATCTTCTGAATTAAATTGTTGCTGTTGGACTGTAATCGAATTTGAGCAGTTTTTAGAAATATTAACATGTGCAAAATTT